>CP092864.1:119585831-119742332 GCA_030710605.1 Cordylochernes scorpioides
GCGGATGTACCCGGCTTTGCCCGATTTTACCTGAGTAAAGGTTTGTCTAACTAACATTTGTTGAAACAATTCTCTATAAACTTATAAAAAAAAAAGATATATTTTGATAATTTGAAACTCGTAAATTTGAATCTCTCAATAAAGTGAACATTTTTTCCCAGTCCCTGTGTGCCGTGTCATCCTGAATTTTGTCTTTCCTAATTTTCTACATTACAAAATCATCGTTTTATCTAGTGAACAACTTTTCCGGTCCCTTGAAAAATACTCGACAAGTTGAATAAAATCAATATTAATTGGTTCCCTCGGTAATTGGAAGTTAAAGGAATAGTATCTTGCCTTGGAATTGTATCATTATTAAAACAATACTTAAAGTTTCACCGCATAAGTTTCTTTTCTGTGAAAAATCAATATTTATTTCAAAGAGAAATATTTACTATTTCTAACTTTTTTTGGATGAAGTATGAAAGGGTGAAAATATGAAGAGTAATGGCGAACGAAAAAATAAAAGTGTCCAGGGGCGGGAATCGAACCCACAACGTTCCACTTCCACTTACCAGGCAGATGCCATGTCCACTTGGCTGGGTTCGATTCCCGCCCTGGACACTTTTATTTTTCCGTTCGCCATTACTCTTCATATTTTCACCCTTTCATACTTCATCCAAAAAAAAATAGAAATAGTAAATATTTCTCTTTGAAATAAATATTGATTTTTCACAGAAAAGAGACTTATGCGACTTTAAGTATTGTTTTATAATCACACGCCGCAGTCCTTTATAATGTACTAGACGAATGGCCCGGGCAACGCCCACCCGAGTGCGTATATATTTTAAAAACGTTTTAATTCAAATACTATTCGTTACAATTATAAATTGGCGCCATGGATGTCACTCTTGTGAAACGTCCCGTTCCAAACTGTGTGTTTTTAAAACGTTTTAATTAAAATACTATTCGTTACAATTATAAATTGGCGCCGTGAATGTCTCTCTTGTGAAACGTCTCGCCCCAAACTGTGTGTGTCTTGAAAATATAAAAATAAAAATGTGAATTTTCATAAAGATTTCATCATGTCGATTTTTTTTTTTTGCATTTCACCTACTAAATCGATAGAGATAATTACATTTGCAACATGAACTTAGGTATATTGACTAAATAGAAAACTGCATAGTAATAAAGATCATTTTTTAAAGGCACCATATCGTTTTTTTTTCAATAAAATCGAAACAAAAATTAACGATAAATAACGATAATTGCCTTAAAAAGAAATTGCCTTAAAAAAAAGAAACATTCGCGGTGATTTTGTCTTGCATTCGTTTATACAATTATTATATACGAATGACACAGGCAACGCCCGGGTTTTACCCGATTAAATGCTTTTATTCAAATTCTATTCGTTACAATTATAAATTGGCGCCGTGGATGTCATTCTTGTATAATATATAAATGAATTTTAAAAATTGTAAAAAAAAAAATGCATCGGCCGGGAATCGAACCCGGGCCGCCCGCGTGACAGGCGAGCATTCTACCACTGAACCACCGATGGTTATGAAAAATCCCATCCGTGAGCTTCAGACAAACAAACAGACAAACAGACAGAATAAGGCAAATATATAAGTAGATCATTATTCTTGTTTCAAATAAATTGCCGTGTCTTCCTGAATTTTGTCTTTCCTAATTTTCTACATTACAAATTCATCATTTTATCTATTCTCCCAATATATATGTTGTAGATAAATGATAAAACTAACTTTTACATGTACGCAATTAATAGGTAGAAAATCTTACTTTTGATAAATAATCTTTAAGATAATAAACTTATAGATAAAAAAACTTGTTATCATCATCGCAATGAGGGCGCTGCTTGCGAGTTAAATCTACAAATCTGCAAATAACTCTAAGGATATTCAAGATATTCAAGATATTATTTTTCAAAAACCTTCCCGGGGATATACCTAATAATATCCCAAAATTTCACGGCGATTGGATGTATGGTTTTTGAATCTATAGAGTACAGACAGACAGACATTCAATCTACTTATATAATTGCCTTATTCTGTCTGTGTGAAGTTCACGGATAGATTTTGGTCAGAATGGATAAAATAAAAAAAGTATCAAGGGATGGGAATCGAACCCACGACCTTCCGCTTACCGGGCAGATGCCATGACCACTAGGCCACATGACCACAATTTATAATTGTAACAAATAGTATTTGAATCAAAACATTCAATCGGGTAAAACATGGGCGTTGCCCGGGTCATTCGGCTAGTTTTATATATATATCTACTTATATAATTGCCTTATTCTGTCTGTGTGAAGTTCACTGTGTGAAGTTCACGGATAGATTTTGGTCAGAATGGATAAAATAAAAAAAGTGTCAAGGGATGGGAATCGAACCCACGACCTTCCGCTTACCGGGCAGATGCCATGACCACTAGGACACATGACCACAATTTATAATTGTAACAAATAGTATTTGAATCAAAACATTCAATCGGGTAAAACACGGGCGTTGCCCGGGTCATTCGTCTAGTCCTTATCCTTCCTTCCTTCCTTATCCATCCTTCCTTATATCTATAAAAATGAAATGCGAAATCGATGTTTGTTATCGCATCACGCAAAATCTACTGACTCAATCATTATGGAATTTCGCATGTAGGTAGCTGAAGATTTCGTTTAACATATAGGCTATTCAAAAAACTAAAAAAGTTAATGTGATTTAAAAAAAAATAAAAAACCAAAAAGCGTTAGTTCCAGCTTTTTACCGCTTGGGCGCAGCACTGGTCGCGACGATAAATGAATTTGATTGGTTAATAATTAACACGTGGTTTGTTTACACGATGAATTTTAGTTTGTTCACACGATGAATGTTTTTAAAAGGTAAGATTATCCAATCGCCGTGAAACTTTAGGAAGTTATTTACTATACTACTGGGAAGATTTCTGGTTTGAATTTGATTTGAAATAAATATTCTTTGCAATTTTATTTGCAAATTTTCTACTTTTACTCGCAAGCAGTGCCTCTAGCGGCGTCTGGTGAAATTATATTTATAAATTGTAACAATGCTTAAACTGTTTTCCAAGTATAATAAATTTAATTTGAGAATTTAGTAATATAATATTCCAATGAGGTAAAAATACTTGGCATTTCAATATTAATATATATTTAAAGATGAAATTGTAACGTTTTTGTGTTAAATGTTAAAATGTAATGTTAAAATATATTTTTACATTGTTAATTTAATTTGCTGTTGTTTTATAAAAATGATGATGCAACTTTAATTGTTGTTGTGAAAATATCTTTATTTACGGAGCTGCTAACCATAATAAATGATTTTTGAGCCCCTAATTGTTGTTGTTTATTATCGTTTGTTTATATAAAAAAATTACATTGTATGTGATGATGATAACAAAAATGAATTTTTAAATTAATATATATAATTCATTGAGAAAAAAAGAAATAATTAATTATCAAATTCACAAAAGTGACAATATCTTATTTAAAATATAATAAATATTTTCAAAAATTATGTGTTTCAAAAATATATTTAAACGCATATAACAATATTTATATACGTTTATAAATCAATATATAGGTGGATTGGATGTTTTCTAGAATCGTTTTAACAAATATTCGTTAGGAAAACTTTTACTCGGATAAAAACTGTGCGAAGCCGGGTACATTCGCTAAATACAGTTATTTACAAATTTTCGTTTGTGGCAAGATACTATTCCTTCAAATTACCGAGTGGACCAATTAATACTGATTTTTTTCAACTTATCGAGTATTTTTCAAGGGACCGAGAAAAAATTATCGAGAGTGTAGACAAGTATAGATTCAGTAGGGATTGGATGTTTGCTAGAATCGTTTTAACAAATGTTTGTTAAGCAAACTTTTACTCGGGTAAAAATCGGGCGAAGCCGGGAACATGTTTGTCGGCTATGCAAGCCCTCAATATGTAACTAATCTCGCTGAAATTTGAACAGGACAGAGAGTTAAATCTGGAAGTTTTTTTGTCGCACTTTAACCAAGAAAAATTATATTTAACCAAGTACTGAGCAACAATATTTTTTTAGTCAGAAATGATGATGACAATATTGCCTTATCATGCTTGATTGCATTAAAAAATCTTTTGGAGAATATTCACTAAAGCAGACCACGGGCGAAGCCAGATAATGATTAATAGTAGGCAGGAACAAAATTCTACCAGCGAAACATTCACTCGAGCAGAAGACACACGAAGCCAGGTCATCTCTATATATAAAATATCGTTTATCGGCCTTTTGGCTAAGATCATGTAGTATATCTCTAGATATTTTTATTTATGTATATCTTTTTAAAAATCTATTCAGTAGAGAGTGAATATGTTTGCTTGAAAAAAAAAAATTCATATATTATATAAATATATGACGCAACGAAAATAATTATCATTATTATCATAATATTCTGTGTGTTCCAGAATATTATTATCAATAATATTCATTAGGCAAACTTTCACTCAGATAAAACCCGGGCGAAGCCGGGTACACATCCGCTAGTATTATATAATTGCCTTATTCTGTCTGTGTGAAGTTCACGGATAGATTTTGGTCAGAATGGATAAAATAAAAAAAGTGTCAAGGGATGGGAATCGAACCCAAGACCTTCCGCTTACCGGGCAGATGCCATGACCACTAGGCTACCCATACATGATGAAATCTTTATGAAAATTCACATTTTTATTTTTATATTTCAAGACACACACAGTTTGGGGCGGGACGTTTCACAAGAGAGACATCCACGGCGCCAATTTATAATTGTAACAAATAGTATTTTAATTAAAAATTTTAAAAACACACAGTTTGGAACGGGACGTTTCACAAGAGTGACATCCATGGCGCCAATTTATAACTGTAACGAATAGTATTTGAATTAAAGCGTTTTTAAAATATATACGCTCTCGGGTAAAACCCGGGCGTTGCCCGGGCCATTCGGCTAGTATATATATATATATATATAGATAAGTGAAGAAACCAAATATATTTTATAGTTCAGGTAAATAATTTCAGAATATCTTGAAGATAGAGGTTGCCTGGTAGGCATTCATATTTATGAATAAATAATTTCAGAATAGTTTGCAAATTGATGTGATGGGTAAGGAGATTTTAAGAGGAAAGTAGGAGTGTGGTCCTAGGAGAAACGCCAAAGCTTTTTTTTTGGCTGCAGGAAGAAATGCCTCGCAACCTTATTACTTTAGCTATCATCCAAGAAAAAGAACCTATTGCTAAGACACTATATAATATATTCGATTTTATTTCAAAGTCCAATAAAGTGAGTCTGACACAAGAAGAAGCGCGAGTTGCCAGCGAAAAATTCAGAGAACATGACCCAATTTAATACCATCACCCTTGACTGTGGAGAGAATTTACTAATTCTAGGTTTCCTTTCTCAAAACACAACATTTATGACTTTTATTTAATTTAGAGTATACTAACGAAAATTCAGAAAATTTACAAGAAAGAATAAAATTTTAAACAATGGATTTATACCCACTTTCTCATGTTTTATTTAGTCCCCTCAACCTCATATTTGATATGTTAAATTTAAATAAATTGATTTTATTTTCAATTAGACCTGTAAATATTTGTAGGTTTATCAAGAGTTAAAAGTGAACAATAAAATTATGATTTTTTAAATATTAGCATTTATTAAATGTGTGTGTGTGGAAACTTAAGTATAAAAAAGGCAACAATTTGAAAATTGAAATTAAAAAGAGTGTAAGAAAATATAAAATACAGTTGAACCTCCCTTAGTGGTGAAACCTCTAAACCATAGACAGTTTTGCCCTCTCATTGAAACTATGTTAGTGCTAGCGGACACCTCTGAATAACTGACACTTTTCCAAAGCATTATTTGTTGATTTAAAGCAATAACGCGCCATCTATATATTCCACATGAAAACATTAAAATGCGAATGCTTTTTTCACACATAAATTAAATTTCTACTGTTCTTACTGCAATGAAAAATATTGGGAGGGCTCATCAGGGGTGAACGTGCGGTTTCGCCAATTTCTACCAGACCGCTTCTTTAGAGCTCTAATGGTGTATTGGATCATCATTATTTTTCATTGCAGTAAGGACAGTAGAGATGTTTAATTTATTTGTGAAAAGAATCGCTTCTTAATATTTTCATTTGTTATTTGATATCTATTATCATCCACCTGGATATATTTCATAAACGTAGTGAACATTCTTGCAATTTAAAAGGTGAATGAATACTCATTATATTATTGTGTGATTGGGGTGGTTTAATTGTATAAAATACTGCAGCAATATCTGCTGGCGATGAGGAAGACACTATTTAAAATGACTAGTTGTAAATAGCTGGTGGCCATGGGCATCTGCAAGGCGTGTGAGGGATACACCGAGCCTTGTATGAGGATGATTGACATTTATGATGAGCTGGAGAGAGTGACCAAAGATTTGATTGAAGAGAAAGATCTATAGACTGACCTTCCTTACTAACTATCCCATCAACCACCATATGACTCGCTACACTCCGACGCCAAGATTCCCACAGTAATGGAAGTTAACCTGTGTGAGGTGACTTTAGGACCTGCCTGGTTCGCCCACCTGGAATTCTCCGGAAGAACCATCAAAGTCATCACCAGGCAAGCTGTGTGGACATTGAGCGATGTTGAAGAAGCCATACAAGAAATGATATAGTCGCGGCTTGACCCTACCAGTTCTTTGCGACAACGCCGCTTCCTCCTTCGTGGATCACCTACTCAGGCTCCCGTTGCTCTTCCCTGCAGCTTTTCCCCGCAGGCCACCCAAAGACGTCCTGAGTTCCACCTCTCCAGTGGAAACTCCCTTCCTCTGGCAGTATCTCTCGGCCTTACCACTGGTGGGGGGGCACGAGAGACTTACCAGAAGAGTAGCAGCAGCAGCAGCCTGGCGATGATGGCAATGGCGAGAGTAACGACAGAAGGCGGCACGGAGACTTGAAGCACTGACTTTATTGTCATCCACTACTAAACAATACATCTAAATGAGATAAACAACAATGGGTATTTACACTATTTTACACCCTGGGGCCAACATAAAAGTGTATTTACAGTTAACCTCCCCAGGAAACGGGACCACAGCAGTCGGCGACTCCCACATCAGCCAGAGAAGGGAAACAGGCGAAAGCGCCATCTATTGGCGGAGGTTGCAATCATTTGGAGGCCTTACACGCGACACTGCCTCCCCCTCAAGGCAGATCGTTCCGATCCGGCCTCATCGCCTCTGTCGCCTAGATGTCACGCTTCTCTTGCCGGAACTGCCTATCTCGCTGGAATCGCCTCTCTTGATGGAACCGCTTCTCTTGCTGGAGTCGCCTTTCTCGCTGGAGCCGCCGGAGTCGCCCTTTCGCCGGAGCCGTTCTTCTCGCCGGGATCGCTTCTCCCGCCGGAGCCGCCCCTTTTCCGGAGCCGTCCCTCTCGCCGGAGCCGCCCCTTTTGCCGGTACCGCTTCTCACGCCGGAGGCACCTTTCATGCTGACTCAGCCTCTTATGCCGATTCCGCTTCTTATATCGGTACCGCTTTTTGTGCCGGAGGCGCTTCTCCTGCCGGTACCGCCTCTAATGCTGGCACCACCTCTCTCGCCGAGACCACCTCTCTCGCCAGGACCTCTCCTCTCGCCGGGACCACTCCTCTCGCCGGGACCATTCCTCTCGCCGGGACCTCTCCTCTCGCCGGGACCACTCATCTTGCCGGGACCACTCCTCTCGCCGGGACCGCTTCTCTCGCCGGTACCGCCTTTCTCGCTGGCACCGTTTTTCTCGCCGGTACCACTACTCTCGTCGGGGCCATTCTCCTCGCCGGGACCATTCTTCTCGCCGGGACCATTCCTCTCGCCGGGACCGCTTCTTTCGCCGGCACCGCTTCCCTCGCTGGGGCCGCTTCATTCGCGGGTCCGCGTGAAGCAGATTCAGGGTCTGTCCTGGAGGCTCCTCATTCAGGCCCTCCACTCCACGCAATTCCCCCATGTGACCCGGCTCGGGATTCTGCCTGGTCCTCGCTGACATCATTCAAAGCTGTCTCGGCCGTACCTGTCTCATTCTGCAAGTGGGCCTTCAATTTCTATGTTTCTGAGAAGCCCTCTTTCTTCGCTTTCCTTTTCCAACAGAAGCCATTCTTCTCTTCTACGACGCCTTCCTTCTTCGAACTCTTTTTCTCTCCGAAGTCTTTCTTCCTCTGTTCGGCGCTTTAATTTGTCCCACCCCTCCAGGTGTTCCTGCAGCCTCCGGTCGTTCTCGGCCAGCGAGTCCTGCTCAAAGGCCATCCCTTGGCCTCTCACGTCAATGGGCCTTTTTCAGCAACTAAAAAAACTTTAAAAGAAAAAGCCTCCTGGTGACCTCCACGAGGAAGAATCCCACTTCTGACACCAGTAGTCGCGGCTTGACCCTACCGGTTCTTTGCGACAACGCCGCTTCCTTCTTCGTGGATCACCTACTCAGGCTCCCGTTGCTCTTCCCTGCAGCTTTTTCTCGCAGGCCACCCAAAGACGTCCTGAGTTTCACCTCTCCAGTGGAAACTCCCTTCCTCTGGCAGTATCTCTCGGCCTTACCACTGGTGGGGGGACACGAGAGACTTACCATAAGAGTAGCAGCAGCAGCAGCCTGGCGATGATGGCAATGGCGAGAGTAACGACAGAAGGCGGCACGGAGACTTGAAGCACTTCTTATATTGTCATCCACTACCAAAAATTACATCTAAATGAGATAAATAACAATGGGTATTTACACTATTTTACATCCTGGGGCCAACATAAAAGTGTATTTACAGTTAACCTCCCCAGGAAACGGGACCACAGCAGTCGGCGACTCCCACATCAGCCAGAGAAGGGAAACAGGCGAAAGCGCCATCTATTGGCGGAGGTTGCAATCATTTGGAGGCCTTACACGCGACAATATGCTGGGCAGTGAAATCTACCAGGCTGGGCTTCAAGGCCAACCAGGAGAAGCGGGCCATGAAATAAAAATAATCATCCAAGACATCAGGCAGGTAATTATCTTTTTTTCTTTCCATTTTTAGAATAATTATTTTTTCAATAAATATTCATTAGCGATGTTCCTGGCTTCGTATGGTTTTCCCGAGCAAAAGTTTAGTAACGATCATTTGGTAAACAGTATTTTCGGGGCAAATATCCACTCCCTACTGAATCTTGTGTTTTGTCAGTTCTAATGACAACTACGTAAATCATCGGTGCGCATTGGCTCGATGACTGTCCTGAACGGTCGAACTAATTCGTTGTGTTGATCAAATACATTTTGTGATGAAAAAAGATTTTATTGATTAATACTGCTATTGAATCTAAAGCGTTGATTATATTGTTCTTCAGTGGTTCCTATAAAAATAAAATTTTAGAAATTTGTGACTGCATCGGCAGTGGTAGAAGTGATCCAGCACGATGGCAAATTTGACATTGCGCTTTAAACGTTGGCATGTAATTGTCCCGAATGATTTCTGTTGCACAGAATGATGTCATTAGAAAGCATGATATATCAAATAGGATAATTGTAATAAGCTTTCAAGCGTTAGCTCATCATTAAGAAAATTGTTTCGCAAATACCTACAATATATATAGAGGTATAGAAGGAATTTACATACTTAAAAGTTTATTTATTTTATTTTATTATTAATTTTTTCAGCTAAAATCTCTAAAATACTTTAAATATTTATTCTCAAACGGATTTACTTAATAACGAAAATATTTTTTAAAAATATTCTAAGCAAAATTAAATGAATATGATTCTCTTAAATATTAAAAAATATATATTTAATGAATAGATTAAAACAGATTATAAATCTTTCGGATAAAGTGTACTAAGGATTTATCTTCGAGGTGTGTGTTGGTATTGCTGCGATGTTTCAATTCTTTGATTTATATTGCTATTTGGAATTAATAATTCCAAAATGAGTATCATATTTTAAAAATAGGTAGGTTTTGAAAGCAACATTTTACATCCTGTGGTTGAATTGAGGGCCGGTGGATTCTTCATGCTGATTTATTAATGATCTATTGTCGTGATATTTTATTACAGATGTGTTCTTTGATTCTAGTGGTGACTGATCGGCTGGTTTCTTCTATGTATGAGGCTGCTGGCAGGACACTGAATATATGGCGTTATGATGATTTCCAGGTTCTATTTTTTTGTGTGATTTGGAAATTGAGGTTCTTATTATTTGACCAATGGATTGAGAGTTGCTGAATAAACATTTAATGCCAAATTTCTTTTATTCGTAAGCCAGTCTTGGTTGGTTAGAGAATACTGTAGATGTTAAGTCGGATTTTAGTCCTATTTAGGACGTTTCGAACTTAAACTTGGTTCAGCTCAGCTATAATAGTATTTTTTATAATTATGTCCCAAAGTGGGTTAAGCTTAGACATGCACACAAAAAGATGTAGCGTACACCAAAATTTCATACAGTTTTTTTTATAGTATGTTTTTGTTTCATAAGTAGAATCATTTAAAGAAATTTATTAGACCAACAAAACCTTTGATGATTACCAGAATTTTCAACAATTTGTTCACATATGTGTTTACTTCAAGGAGAAATTATTACAAACACACTTTAAAATATGAATATATGGGATTTTTTTATTTTTACCTCAACAAATTTACAAACTTTCCATCTGGAGACAACTCTAAGTAGACTTGAGACTATTTCTAGTGAGATTTCTTTTTGATGTATGGTATAGTAAAAAAAATGATTTATAAAGCTTCATGCTAAAATGATTTGGAAATATTCAACCTGGTAATCCAACCAAGATACCACATCTAGATAAATGGATAAAAAGAAAAATTTTGCAAAGCTATAAAATAAATAATACCAAATTTTATATATCTAGTTTACCGCCAAAAAAAAAATCATCGCTTATTAAAAACTATATATGCCTTCTAACCTATAAACGAGCCTTTGGCCCACACAATGAAATTTAAAATCTATTTAGACTTACCATTGTCTTTCTCTACGCACCGTCCCCCAGGTTCACCTCGTCAGCCCCATCGCTTCCTTGTTACCCGTAACCGCCAAAATTTTTTCAAACCTCGCGTCTCTCAAAATTTTATCATCTTCTTTTTACAGAGTAAAAGGAAAATAATTTTAGTTTCGCAGAATATATACGAAATAAAATTAAGAAATATTCTTCCTTTTAGTAAAATAAAATTTAAATTAATAATAAAAAATGATATTATGTAACAGATCGATTTCTTGTGAATTTAACTTAGTAAATACTTCTAAAATTTTTATATTGTTATCTAAAAAATAACTAATCTATCTAGAATTATAAATGTATAATTAATTTTATTCTCTAAAACGCCCAGAGCTAATTCCTGTTCTTCATATTTTAATCCTCCTCGTCGTTGTCCTTCTGTGGAGGGTTGGTCAGTTTGGGCAGGGCCAGTGTCATCTTCTCGTCCTCTCCTCGGTGGGGGATTCTCCACCTGGACAATAAGCACTTTGGCGAGACACTGTGCATATATGATGTAAAAATGTTTACATCATTGTTGGGTCTGTTTTGTGAAAATATGGCCCAACAATTCCTCCCCTGCCAGAGTGAAAAATGTGTTTTATTCCAATTCAGATCTGTTCATGGTCTATGATAAATATGATTTTGGAAGAAAACACATTTTTTTACGATACCAGCATGAGCAATCATTGACACTCAGGCAAAGGGGAAACAAACGGGCCAGGGTACCTAGAACAGGTTATCTTACAGTAGTATTGAAAGGAAATTTTATCCTACCATTTAGTGGGCAAAATACTAAGCCTATCTTTCGCTGCCTGTATGCTGGAGAATTTGGTCCAGTTGTGAGGTGAGTCCATACATTCCCTGCTGTAGTCCTTATGTGGGGAAAATGGGGTAGTGGTCTATACCCAGGTTCTGTACAAATAGACATTTAGACCATTCCAGATAAACATACTTATATGGGCGCCAAGGAATTGTGGGTGTAAACGTAGATATATCCAATTCCTAAAACATATCTAAAACAAATTCTTTATCTATATATATAAAATTGAATGTCTGTGTGTGTGTGTGTGTGTCCTCTATGGATTCAAAAACCATACATCCAATCGCCGTGTAATTTTGGGATATTATTAGGTGTATCTCCGGAAAGGTTTACGAAAAATAATTTCTTGAATATCTTTAATATCCTTAGAGTTATTTGCAGATTTGTAGCTTTAACTCGCAAGCAACGCCATCTTGCAACGGAGATCTGCCCCTCCCCCCCCCCCACCGTCCGGCCGCCGGCCAGTTGGTTGGACATTCCAAGTTCCCACCGACCAATCAGAGGGATCTAGAGCCCCCTCCCCCCCCCACCCCCCCCCCCGTCCGGCCGCCGGCCAATCACAATCAGAGTGATCAAGAGGTCCTGGCGCGCGGGGGGCGGGTGACCTTCGGGAACTACGTCCATCTTCCATAAACGACCATGATTTTATTCAACTTATCGAGTATTTTTCAAGGGACCGGGAAAATATGTTCACTAGATAAAACGATGATTTTGTAATGTAGAAAATTAGGAAAGACAAAATTCAGGATGACACGGCACACAGGGACCGGGAAAAAATAATCACTTTATCGAGAGATTCACGACCATGACTTTATTCAACTTATCGAGTATTTTTCAAGGGACCGGGAAAATATGTTCACTAGATAAAACGATGATTTTATAATGTAGAAAATTATGAAAGACAAAATTCAGGATGCCACGGCACACAGGGACCGGGAAAAAATGTTCACTTTATCGAGAGATTCAAATTTACGAGTTTCAAATTATCAAAATATATATATATTTTTATAAGTTTATAGAGAATTGTTTTACCAAATGTTCGTTAGACAAACCTTTACTCGTGTAGAACCTCGGGCGAAGCCGGGTACGTCCGCTAGTTAACTATAAGTGATGATGTACATGTGGCAATGATAGGATAAAAATAATGATTATATAGGCTATATATAAGGCAAATTAAAATGGCATATACGATCAAAATAACAATAATAATATGATAAACAAAACGAGGGGAATGAATATATATATCAAAATTGAATGAATAAGATATATGTAGAAAAGAAATGACGTAGATATATAAGATATACAATGATAAATAAAAAAATTATATGCTCTGGTTAAAAATTTCCATTCAGTACATTTGTCTGAAGATGGTAACAACACAGTTACCGAAATGTCACACACCATTTATTCATTTGGATTTGGTCCCGTTATCTTATGTTTATAGTCTATAATCCAAATTATGCCTTATCTATATATAAATATACATAAATATAATAAAAAAAGAAAATTGCATGGTAAATGGTATATAACTGAATATAGAATACATCAGGAGAGAATAAATGTGCACTGAGGTTCGTGGGTATTTAAGAGCATTTTAGAATATACATACACTAATTAAAAGTTTGCTCTCACTAATTTGTCACTGGGAGTGAGGGTCTGGCGTTTTCTTTCCGCCTCTCTAAACCATGAAGGTAGTCTATACGAAAGAGAAATCCTAGTAGTTAATGATTCTCTAAACCAGGTTATTCCAAATTTACCTTATCTAGGGTGACAACCTTACTTCTCTATGTTTTAATTGATCACTGTTATCAACCATTATCATCCATTGTTCAACTTATCTATAGAATGTGTACCTATACATTTAAACCTATAAAATTCACTTTAATAAAAATACATGTAGTTAACTTCAAAGAGGATAAATGTTGCTGACTAACAACCAATGTCTTACTTCTACCTTATGCTATATCTCCTTATACTTGACTTCTTTCTATCTCTTCTGTATTCTGACTCTTTGTTCCAAAGCTTACTGTCCTGGACTACTTTTCAGCCCGAAAAAAAATTGATACTCGATCTTCCTTTAAATATCCTCCTTCTTATAGTCTGGAATACTGGCCTGTTCTGGCAATCTGCTCTGAAGTTCGTTCTTGTTGTCCTACTGATTCAAACTTTATCTTATCATAGAATGAGTTACTCTCATTAAAAAAAAAAAACTTATTAATTGGTATTTGGACTTGAACTCGTTCTAACTAAACATATGGCAGTCAATTGTCTTTACTGGGTGATTACCTTTGCTAGCCTGGGACGATAAAAAAAAAACACAAAGAATCTGGACAGTCCATCTGTCACCTTGTTAACTGGTACCTAAATTAGTAGACGGAATCGCCTCGTCTAATCGTAACTTGTCTCTTATATGCTCTAATTGTTAACTCTCATTAGAAACCCCCTTTGGACTTTGACTTAAACAAGGAGTTATAGGGCATCCAATTTACCCACCGCATGTTCCAAGTTTGTCCATAGAGGATTGGTTCCAAGCTGCGCAATATATAGAAGAGCATTCAACGCGCCAATCTCTCCCAACCTCCCATCTGAATCACCCTCATCCCAGCCACGCTTAAAGCGTCGTAAACTACGATGTCAGATTGGTTATCCGAGGTTTGTCGTTATGCACCTAGCTTTACGACATTGACAACTAAATCCCCCACCTAGCACAAAGTTCACCTGATACCTCTCCGTTCCCTCTCTTGAGGAAAAGATTTGTAGGCTTTTTGGTCTGATCATAACCTCCCGCAATCTTCCAGTCTGAGAATCGAGACATGATCATTATCTACGACCCTTAGAATTCAAGTTGATATAATGAAATAAAGTAATTGATTACACAAATAAAAGAAATTATACTTATACTCCTTTAAAAGGAGGCCTTACAAAGGGAGCGAATATCTTCCTATCAATAGAGTTGTATAGTCCTGTGAGGCTACCGATCCTAACAAAATAAAGAAATTAAAATAAAAAAATCGAACCTATTAATTCCCTAACACTATTCTAATGTATCTTTGGTCTAACAGTATAATTGTTTTTAACCTTCTTATACATTCATTGCACCAATTCATTCATACACCCTCCCCCCTATCATTCGCGGTACGCATACAAACTAAAGTTAGAAGCTGCTACACAAGCCAAAGTACTATTATTATCATCATCAATAGACCCTAATAATAACAAAATCTTTCAGGACAAAATGCGAAATCAAATAAAATTAACAAATTAAAACAAATTGGGGAATAATGCCCTAGTTTACTCAAAATAAATGCCTCACACAAACTCTATATAAATTACCTGTACTTAATAAATAATATTTATACTTAAACAAATTAATAAAATTGATTGTCAATAATCACAAATACTGAAATCTAACCTATCATTAAAATTGTGCATCTAATAGTTTGAAATTCTTCTTCTTATCTTGACACTTGGTGTCTAAACAAAACGAATCATCAAAACTAGCACTTAAATTGGAGCGTACTGAACTTCAAGCATTTACCTCATTGCCATATAGGATAAATTCCCAAGTGTTTGCCAACCTGACTTCCTGTTCAAGGTTATTGGCGTCTTTCTTTCCCTGCTATTCAGCTAAACCCTCCGATACTGGGATCATAGGGCTTTTAATACCCAACCATTTTGAAGTTTAACAACAGAGATCACTTGTTATCCTACCTATTAACTCTTAGATCACAACTGCCCTACACAATCTCATTAGAAATTCTCCTTGGACTGTATTCTGGACACAAGGGATTATAGGGTGTCAATTTTACCCAACGCATGTTCCAGGTCTGTCCGTGGAGAATTGGTTATAAGCACAGCAGTTATCTAATGCATCTAAATCCTCTTATATATACTTAAAGTTAAACCAGAGTTCAGATATATTCACTTCAAACAAAAAAATAAACTGTTGAACCCACTTCAATCTTAAATTACATCCTGTCACTAATACAGAACTGTAGCTTTAATAAAAAAAGAAAATCTGAAAACTCTTTACAATGACATACTAACACTAAAACTAGGTTGTAGCTTTAATAAAAAGGAAAAACTGTAAACTCTTTACAATGACATCCTAACACTAAAACAAGGTTGTAGCTTTAATAAAAAAGAAAAACTGAAAACTCTTTACAATGACATTCTAACACAAAAACAAGGTTGTAGCTTTAATAAAAAAGAAAACTGAAAACTCTTTACAATGACATCCTAATACTAAAACAAGGTTGTAGCCTTAATAAAAAAAGAAAAACTGAAAACTCTTTACAATGTCATACTAACACTAAAACAAGGTTGTAGCTTTAATAAAAAGGAAAAACTGAAAACTCTTTACAATGACATCCTAACACTAAATCAAGGTTGTAGCTTTAATAAAAAAGGAAAAACTGAAAACTCTTTACAATGACATACTAACACTAAAACAAGGTTGTAGCTTTAATAAAAAAAAAAAGAAAACTGAAAAACTCGTTTAAAATCACATTCTAACACACAAAAAAAATATAGCCTTAAAAAAAAAAAGAAAGCTGAAAAACTATTAAAAAATCATATTCTAGCACTAAAAACAAAGTTGTAGCCAAAAAAAAAAAACTGAAAACTTCTTTAAAGGAAGAATTCTGGATTCTCAAAGTAGAATACATATTTGTTATTTACTATGACCTAACACAATAATTAATATGGACTTATACATATAATTAGTGCGTACAGTTACTGAACTTTATACAAATCAGCTTATCCAAACTCTCAGTGCATATTTTGTGCTATTTACAAATATTGGCCTCTAGGCTAAAACAAATTGTCTATTCACACTACATGACGAAAGGTCAAAATTTGTTCTATCAAGGCAATAGTTGAGTCAACAACTACTCTTTAAACATTAATCATACCTTCTCCTATCATCTTCCCACTGTCTTTCTATCAACCTTTACCGTCTATTTACAACCTCTTTATCAACTTTCTATCGATTTCCACTTCCTTTTTCCTCTCTTTTCATCACCTTTCACCTCTCTTTATTTCTTTCAACGCTTTCAACATCTTTCAACTTCTTCCTTCAACATCCTTTAACACCTTTTTAACACCCTTTTCATCCCTCTGGAGTTTCCTCGAAACCCGTCATCGGGAACAAATCCCGATGGTCACTCAAGAGCGTCTGGTTCTCCAGTCGCTTCTTGGTCAAATAATAGCGTAATCTAATTATACTTAATATTAATGAAAACAAAAATGATTTACCCTAAACCTGAATATTTATGTCAAATGGGTTATATTTAGTTGCCAAAATTTAAACCAGACCGAATGTCTACACTTATAAATGCATTGACATGAAAAAAAAAATTAACATAAAGGTCCAAAATTCCAAGTCTCGAAAAAAAAAATTATAAAAAGGAAAGATTCTGCTTAATTTGATCTGTCCCATTTAATATATATCAAAGTTTTACGAATTGACTGTTTCTTATACAGCCTTCTATATATATATACTCTCTTAATGTTCATATTAGTGACCATGGCTATCGCCCACATAACAAAGTCTACACCTTGTTGGCTTCCCTTCACGTCATAAAGCTGACGAATTTCGACAGTTATCTTATCTCTAAACCAATGTTGTTTTTGTTATTGCAAGGTGGTACAACTTATTTACTTAAAAGATATAAGATATGTGAATCCAGGATTTGTGCTTCAATCCTGTTTCTGAGAATTTTCCTGTTCTGAAAATACCTAGAGTGCTTCTATTGGGAATATTAGTTTCGTGCGCACTCTAATTTACATATACCAAGGTCTGTCGTATTGTTCCTTTTGGTCCAGCCTGAACTCTTTCAACTAAAATAAAATAAATTAAACATCATTGTATTAGGCTGTTCTATTCGTCCTGCTAAGGATTACATTTTGTTCACCACGCGGTGGTTCGAAAAAAAAACTATCGATTGCAGGCTAACTTATTTCACGCCTTCGATGATATTGTGTATATTGGCTTGACCTGGTTTGACACAGCACGCCCTCATTATTGAAGTCTCACTAGAACACGGAATTGAATGTTTCAAAATATTTATATCATTATGGTACTAAAGATTTATCTCGTTAAGACATGGCTGTCGCAGTGATTTCTCGTGGTATGACAGAGGTGAACCGAGCCTAGATACATCTGAGTAGGTGCAGGTTGGCACAACTATATCTCGCGTAGATTAACTTGGCATGTCGGTTAGTCAATCTTGGAAATCTGAGCGAATTAGGTGCATCAGCCTTGCAGATGGATATTAGATAGAATACATCTCTGTATTTTATAACTGATGCATATTTTCAGATATTCTCTTCACATCCCACCACAATGACCCACTCTTCAATTGGTTCACGTCACGTGGTCTTACGCTCGATGGCGTCCATCGGGATATTATGTTGTATGTCATTCTTTACCTCACGTCCACCTTCGTGAGTATCTTTAAATCTTACTAAATAATGTACAATTTTTACAGGCAAATTGCATGCTCCGACATCCATTGTTTAAGACTACGCAAGATATATATATATATATTTTAATCTTCAAGAACTACTCTCGACCTCCCAGAAATGTAGTCTTTGCTACGGGTTACCATGTCTAATGCCACGTTTCATAAAACTACGAAAGCCGATGTTGAAACGAGTTTTAGATCTGCTATGATACTATAAGCTTCTCTTTTGTTACAGGCCTCTGCTGCCAAACAATCTGAAAGGTGGGCGTATAGATATATTTTCTGGAAGGGCTTATCAAAACCAGTCAAGTGCAAACATACACGAGGTGCAAGGTTCTCTATCACTGTTTATCTAGGGTTAGCTGTAATTATATATCTGATAAATTGCTAAGTTCGCATTCCGAAATAGTGCTATTGATTTCCAGAGGATGCAGGATATAACAAAAAAAAAAGATTTCGTTCTTTGGCTGGAGTTAAAGAAAAGAAATCTTTTTTACAAAATTTCATTTAAAAGAACATAAAAAGAAAACATTCCCCACCAGATCCTGCATATGGAATATCATACTATAAAAGTCGTTGTCAGATTGAATATATAGGGTAGTCCTTATGGTAGTAACTAAATAATAAATTATAAATGGGAGAGATAAAATTATGCGCAGTAACTATCTGTGATGTGCGTGACACACACATACATGGCATGCGAAAATAAATATATAATCAGAGGTGACTCAAGAAAAAAATTATCGAAAAAAAATACGTCACATCTAAAAAAAAAAAACTGTATATTTGAACAAACGTATTTCCTGTATAAACTAAGGTAACTTAAAAATATTTAAAATGATGCGAAAATTAATTGATCACTGTATATAACTTTAATCAAAAGTGACAATAAGATCTTTATTTTAAACAAGGATTTGCGTACCGATAAACTAACCATATTGGAATCCATCAAAATATCCTTTCATAATAACATTAACAAATGTTTTAAAATACATATTTGGTATATTATACTATTGAAATTTCGCTTAAATATGATAGCTACGCTTTAACCTTACCCATAAAATTGGGAGTAACATGAATTGTGAGTCGAGCGTCGAGCGCGTCCCATAGGCCGCTATCTTGGAATTTTACCGTGGCTGTACCGTCATGTAACAACTATATTGTAAATTGCACCATAACGGGATGGAAAGATGACGAAATTCAACGCTTTAAAGAAGCAAAAAAAATTTACTATATTATCTTATCCGTATAATAAAAATTAATATAAAATAAAAAATAAACTTGTCTAAATGCTGCTGTATTGCTTAATGAATATGACTGGACATATTTTACTAAACCATCACATAAAAGAAATGAGTGGATTACAATTTCAAATAAACTAAGGTAGAAGGTTCATGGGTAAATAAGACTAAATAAATACAAATATGAATCATAAAATTGGAAGTAACATGAATTGTAAGTCGAGCGTCGAGCGCGTCCCATAGGCCGCCATCTTGGAATTTTACCGTGGCTATACCGTCACGTAACAACTATATTGTAAATTGCACCATAACGGGATGGAAAGATGACCTCTGTACGCTCCAGGAACCTGGGTTACTTAAATAAATACATAAATGGGAAGGTGACGAAATCAAACACTTTCAGGAAATTTTTTTTACCATATTATCATATCTGTATAATAAAAAAATAAGAAAATAAAAATATGCTTGGATATACCTTAATAAATCATTCAGGCGAATAAAATAAAATGCGCTCATCTTAACAAAACAAAACAAAAAAAACTAAACATTCTCAAGATAATAGAAAATAAGAGAAAATAAACAATTGTATTATCGAAAATTCAGTACATTTTTAGACTTGTCGAGTGAAATCACTTTGGCGAATAAAATAATTGAAAATATAAAAAATTATTATACTTTGGTATAAAAAAATAAATCGCATGGCCTATACAATTTAAAAGAAAATAGCAAAAAGGCTAAAAGAAGATGAAATATTTAAGAGGTGAAGCCCTCCCGCAAACGCGAGGAGGCAGAGGTAGTATGTGGTGTGTCGATTTGCTGGTCCAGCGATGGCTCAGAAAGTTTCTCAAGTTAGTGTTTTATTGAAGTTTCTTGTTAACTACATTCACATGGGAAGACAAAGAGGAGACAACACCCCGGAATGTACATCTGGTCCTCTCTCCGGATTCCTCCGCTGTGCCCTCCTGGCGCAGCGGTCGTCCTGGTGATTTATTTCGGTGGGGTGCGGCATCCCGGTAGGCTGGAATGAAATCTTTCAGCCCCCACAGTACTCCCCTTCCAGTGGCGAAGTCACGATTTGTGCACAAAGTGGTTAATTACAATATATATACATCATCATATAGGCAAGAAAATAAAATAAGGAGAAATATAGTCTATTGCTCCTTAAATCTCACGGGTTTCTTGATTATTCTCCCCGATCTTGTCCTAGGCAGGTCTGGTGCTGATCCTGTTCCTTGGAATTCTGTGTACTTCTCCACATCTGGTGGGTCAGGATTCTGTTGGGACGATGTAGAAGGCAGCGCTCCCGACACGATGGGTCTTGTTGCAGTAGGGTGTTCTGCAGTTATATTGTCCGAATCTGCCAGTAAGTATGCAGTTCGCAATCGGTCAATCGATGTGGTAACATTTTTTCCTTTCACTTTGAGTGTGAAATACTTGTCTGTTCTTTCAAGGACTGGGAAGGGTCCCTCATATGGTGGTTCCAGAGGTTTCTTCACTCGATCTGTCCTGATAAATACATGTGAACATGTTTTCAGATCTTTATGAACAAATACTTTAGTCTTCGAATGATGTTTTTCATTTAAGGGTTTGAGCAATTCCATTTGCTTTTGAAGCTGCTGAACAAATTCTTCAGCATGCAGGTGATGTTTAGAAGCATCAAAGAATTCGCCAGGCAGTCTGATGGTTTTGCCATATACCATCTGAGACAAAGAATGGTTGTTATCTTTGTTGATAGCAGCACGCAAGCCTAGGAGAACTGTTGGCAGCGTTTCTGTCCACTTAATACTATTGTGGGCACGAATGGCAGTTTTAATGGTTCTATGAAGCCTTTCAATCTTCCCGTTACACTGAGGGTGGTACGCCGTGGAATGACGAAGTTTGATACCACACAGCGTTGTTAAATCTTTGAAAAGTTGAGAAGTAAACTGCTTTTCTCGGTCTGATATCACTGTATGCGGTGCTCCAAATCTAACAATCCAGTTTTCGTAGAACGCTCTCGCTACCGTTTCAGACTTCATATCTGGTAGCGGAATAACTTCCATCCAGCTGGTGTACTTGTCGATGCAGGTCAGACAGTAGATGTTACCATTCGATGGAGGTAAAGGACCAATTAGATCGATGTGGACAACACTAAATCTTTCATCCACTTCTTGATATTTGCCTATTTCTGATTTTGTGTGTATCGACACCTTGCACTTTTGGCAGTTGACACAAGCTCGAGCCCATTTTCTAATGTCTTTATTCATATTGGGCCATATAAATCTTGATGTTAATTGTTTAGTAGTGGCTTTGATGCCTGGGTGTGAGAGTTCGTGGAAGTTCCTAAAAACCATCATTCGGAATTTAATTGGAATGAATGGTCTAATATTATTAGTAGACACGTCACACCATAACAAATTGCCTGATTGTAGTGGGCATTGCTTAAATTTTAAAGAGGTATTCTTCGATATCAGGTTTTGTAGTTCTGAATCACCAGTTTGTTCTTTGGCGATCTCTTCATAGTCGATAGTTGTGATAGCATCAACTCTGGACAGAGCATCGGCGACTATGTTGTCAGTACCTTTTATGTACTTGATGTCAGTAGAGAATTGGGAGATGTATTGTAGATGTCTTAATTGTCTAGGAGAAGCTTTCTCATTTTTTTGTTTGAATGCGTAAATTAAAGGTTTGTGATCAGTCAAAATTGTAAATTCACGTGTCTCAAGCAGGTGCTTGAAGAATTTGATAGACAAATATATTGCGAGAAGCTCTCTATCATATGTACTATAATTACATTGAGCAGGATTTAATTTTTTAGAGAAAAATGCTATTGGTTTCCAATTATTATTGTCAAGCTGTTGGAGAACTGATCCAACTGCCCGATCTGAAGCATCTGTACAGAGTGAGATTGGCAGTTCAGTATCGGGGTAGGCTAACAGTGCTGTATTAGCTAGGGCTATTGAGCCACAACACCAGTTTTGGAAAATTTCAACAACCTGTATACCATGGTTTCGGGCTTTTGGCTCTCATCAGTACAGGGGCGGCTTCGATTTCATAACTTCCAACGAGAGGGGCTATGAAATTGGTCGAATTAACCAAACAGGTGTTAAGCTGATGAAGTGGCAAGGGTGGATTTTCAGGCAAGATTAAATCCTAATGCTGCGGGAGGATGGTATTTATGTACCAAAAGAGGCATCTCTCTCTTTAATTGTACATCAGAAAGATGACACTGTGTATCACATGACCGCTCACATGAGAATTTTAAATAGCAAAGTGCCACCTAGTGGAACAAAAATCAACTAAATGTTGATTTGAGCTTGTTTCATAATATTTGGTGAACACATTTTATGATAAATCAAGAAAAGTCAACCACGAATGCGTTTCGGGCTGTTGCCTTCGTCAGCGTTGGTGCAGACTGTACCTGAACAACCAAAACTAGATATTTAAGTCAGAATTTTCGTAAATACGTTGAACATGTGAAAATAAAGGTCAGGTGTTGATATTGAAAACAAAAGAAGCATATGACAAGCCACAATTTGGATTATAGATTATAAATAAGGTAATAAGACTAAATTCGAATAAATGAATATTATTTATTTGGATTTGGTTTTATTACATTATGTTTAAAAAGAAGCATATCCCGACTGCTCACACAAGAATCAGCGTATTTACGCAAAGTTGGTTTTAAATACCCATTTCTTGATTTCTCAGGAAGCTTCTTGGACCAAATTTTTGGTCGTTGAGGTACAGCCTGTACCATGCTGACGAAGGTCAACAGCCCGAACCGCGTTGGGTTTTCATTATTTATCAAGAAAATGGGTTGGCCAAATATTATGGAACAAGCCTAAATCAATATATATATAAAGACGTTGTGCTAACACCAGGCCGGACGCGTAGAAAGCAGTTGCTTATTTTTCGACACAGCAGTCCTCTGAGAACAGTTGTCAGCCCAGTAGAAGTATAGAGTAGCCACGAAATATGTCGAAAAGCTCAGGAACATAAATATTAAGCAGCTTCACATTGTCATTTTAGCCCATGAACGCCTGAAGTGAATCGCACTGGCAGAGTCTCTTTAGACGTCATAATTTTTCAACTCATAATCTTTCCTTCACGACTGAGCGTCGCTGTTAGGTTAGTGTTTGTTAAGGAAAATGCGATGTTTTCAAAAAGGATGTATGCTTTGTTCCTTTTCAAGAGCGGCGAATTGAAGGTAGAGTCTAAAACTTCTTCATTGAGATTCTCGGCAAGCATCATGCTTGCGGAGAGGCAAACTGGGATTTTGGCCTTTCATTCTATTCACACCTTTCTTTTGCCAGGCTTTTCTTATTTTTCCAAAAGTACTGGACCTGACTCATATCAGATCAAGATTTCATATTAGCTTTGATACATCTGAAAAACAGACAATTTGGCTTAGAGGTCTACATACTTCTGCCTCGTGCCTGTACATTTCAGTACTCTGTCAGAAGGAAGTTGTTGTCGGTTGTTCGCCTCATAGGCCTTATTCTAAATTCAGGTCATCTTGACATACTTCAGCGTCACTGAGCCAAACGATCTTTTTTTGCCGAGAAGGACTTTGACGAAACTTTCATTGACTTACTCCTCGGAAGAGTTGATTGCTTGACGAATTCAGCCATGTTGAAAGCACGTGGTTTCTTTTAGTAGCTGTAGAAACTTAAGGAATACCGATGGCATTAGCAGTTGTAGGTGTAAAATGGCTTCTATTTAAGGCCATTTGAGGCCACGGTGTTAAGAATAAACCTACTTCCTCTTTTAAATCTCTAAAAAGGTTAAAATTTAAGATATTTTTGAAGCTTGGGCATAAGCGCGAGCCCACGTCTATTTGATTAGTGCGAGATTCCTGTGGATATATTTGAAAAAAATAAATGGTAGCAATAATACTAAATGTCTTCAGTAGTTAACCCGTGATCCAAATGGACAGCTTTCTTTCCAGAATTCTGCTAACAATTATTTCCAAATCCAACCTACCCGCCCAATAGAGCATCAAAAGCCATGGGAATCAACGTATCCTGTTTTAAAACGCATACTGGTTCTGATGCTAAAGACAGCAGCAACAGTTCTTATACTTTAGTAAAGGAAGCCAGCAATGAATTTATACAACCAACTGAAGAGAAAATAGAAACTGTTCGAAACAAACACAATGCTTTACAAGGCATTCTCAGACTTCGCTTTTCTAAAGATTGTCTCAAAAACAGACTTTCCTGTGAAAAGAAAAAGAAAAAAATATTTAATCGTAAAATAAGCAGATTGAACAAGTTTCTTTATTGGCAAAAAGTAGAAAACAGGCACGATTTCAATCAGTTAGTTAGATATTTCCATTCTCCTTTGAAGGAAAAAGCCCCTGAAAACACTGACAATACCTCTTCGGAAAATGAAGATCAAGAAATTCTTAAGACAGCATCAGGATACGATAATGAAAGATTTCAACTTTCTTTTGATGGGTTTCCTATGTCGATGAGTGTTGGGGAACAGCCAGGTCAATCCGGTCTGATAAAAGTTTCCAAACTGGAAAATTTCCAGACGGGAGATTCCATGAAAGCTACCGGAGGAGATCTCACAGCAGATTTGAGCGAAGAAGATTCTGGTATTTCCTATTTCACTAACAATTCTCTAACACAAAACTCTAAAGTTTCAGAATTTTACAAGCAGGAAAAAATCCTTTCCAAGAGCATCAGCACTCCATGGCTGCGAAGACATTTTCGTTCAAAAGGATTGCGTAGAAAAGCAAAGACTCTCTTCACCAAGTTCTCTATGCAGAGTAATCATCCACTTAAAGGAATTCTTGAGCAGCGCGATAAATTAAGAAACATTTCAGAAAGATTTCATAATCTTCGCACTTTGAAAAAGATCATTTTCGAATCAACCTTCGAGGGCTATACAAATATAGATTACAAACCCAAAACTATGAAAAATTTGCCTTCTGGAAATGGTAGAAATTCGATATCAAATTACCTCCCAAATAGGGAATGTGCTAATGTAATTTCAAGCCCTCCTCTTTATAAGAACAGCGAAAGTATTAAAACAAAAGAGGTGGAAAGCTCAAAGTTTTCCGAACATTTGCGAGAGGTCATCCAGAAAACTCAGCATTGTTGGTCTGAAATCCAAGAATGCGAGATGTTCATAGAGGAAGTCAAGAGTGATCTCCACAAAAGAATCTTAAGATTGAAGCAAGAAAAAGAATCTTTAACTCGGCAAATAATTGACTTATGCGAAATCCAATGTGTTTTGGATAAGGCACCTAAAGAGATTTAAAAACACGGATATTTTCTCCCTTTTTCAAATCGTGATAAAATTTTACTATAAAAATTAGACTTTAATAAATTTCAGACTTTTTGTGTGTGTGTGTGTGACAATTTTGACAATTGAAAAGCATTTATTGACCTTAGTCAACTTTTACAAGATTAAAAAGGACATATAAACATAAAATATATACAATTCAGCCAGGGAGTCTTCCCCAGCGGGCGAGAGTCCTGTGCCAGGCGATGACGGGATCCTCGGCGCTGCCAAGAAGGCCAACCTGGATGAAGTGCCGGTAGACTCGAGACTTGGCCGACGAGAGGATGGAGATATCGTCTTGCTCGAGGCCGGTTCCGAATATCCACGCCTGGAGGTCAGGGGGTCTGCCTATGATGTTGAAGGCTTCTAGGATGAGGGGTCTGATGGTTCTGCACCCCCAGTATCGGTGGCCCAGGGAGCCATCGCTGGAGCCGCAGGCAGGGCATGAGGGACCGGCAGATGCTGGGTGGTCTGGATGAGGCAAAGCATGAAGGGCCAGCCGCAGGGCGACGTCGGCGTTGTGTCCCGAGAGGGCGCCGCGTCGGAGGGAGGTCCGATCCACCCTGGGAGGCACGTCAACGGTGGGCGTCCATCTTGCTAGGAGCCGGTGGATGGGCAGGGCCGCAAGGCGCGGGCGATCCAGGGCGCGACGGGCCGAGCGGGTGGTGATGTGGGCGAGAGGCTTTGTCGTTCCGCGCAGGACAACGGCCTCGGCCAGGCTGGGAACCCGGTAGCTCGCCTGGATGTTCTCCGCCACGATCCTCCGGCAGAAGGCGGCGAGGGCAGCAGCGTCGGCGAGGGCGGAACGCGTTGGGTGGGGTGTTACGATGGTATGGTGGTCGTCGTCCCCCAGGTCCCGGACTCGTGCGCCGACCCAGCGCGAGGGAGCCAGGAGATTCGGTGGGCGGAGGAACCGGAAGCCGCCGATGATAGGGAGGTCCAGCAGCTGGGTCGTGGGTGCCGCCCGATGGTCGAGGGACAGGACGCCGGAGGTCTCCTCCCATAGTTTCAGCAGCCGGAGGCGCCGGGGCTGGAGTGTGGTGCCGTCCGGTGGAGGTCTGAGCCAGGCCTCGCTAGTCACCAGCCAGGAGAAGCCGTTTCTCCCCCCTCGAAGCGCGACCTGGACACCTTTTATTGGGTGCCTATGTCTATTAGGCCGAGGCCCCCGGTGACAACGGGCCTCGCTAAGATGCCGGAGGCGAGCCACGCCGTGTGGTCGGGCCCCCAGATGAAACGGGCCACGCGGGCCTGCAGCTTGGAGATAATGGAGGCCTCCGGCAGGTAGGCGTGGAGGTGGTGCTGGATGGTGGAGAGGACCAGGGAGTTGGCTGCTCTGGCTCGCCCGACAAGGGAGAGGCCTCGGGTGAAGGGCGTCGTTCTTCTGCAGGCGGACTCCAGGAGGGCCAGAAGATGTTGCTCCCGCTGGACTACGGAGCTCCTGGTTGCTATTCTGGTCCCCAGGACCTGGATCGAGGAGTTCGACCAGGAGGCACCGCGGAGGGGGGAGTCGCCGCGATCGCGCCAGGCGCCGCACCAGAGGCCCGCGCTCTTCGAGTAGTTGACCGCGATCCCCGAGGCTCGATGGAATGATTCGAAGATGGCGGCAGCCCTCGCGAACTGCTCGTCGCGGTGTATCAGGAGCACGATGTCGTCGGCGTAGGCGATGACGTTGCCCACGCCGAGGATCGTCTCCAGGCGACGCAGCAGAGGTCCCGTCGCGATACTGAAGAGCGCCGCGCTCAGAGCGCAGCACTGTCTCACGCCGTTGAGTAGTTTGAAGGCGACGGTCTGGAAGCCCCCGACCCTTATTGTGGCGTCCGCCCCGGCGTAGAGTAGAAGGATCCATCCCACGAAGGCCGGTGGGAGGCGCAGGTGGGACACCAGGAGGGATGTTAGATACCCGCGGTCCAGGGAGTCGAAGGCGGACTGCAGATCCACGGAGACCGCGGCCAGCGGCGTGCCTCGGGCAGTAGCCTCCTCGACGGCGTCTGTGACCCGCGCGATGTTCCAGGAGGGGGACCTTCCGGGGACGGCGTACGTCTGGCACTCCGGCACCAGAGTTGGCAGGTGGGGCCTGAGGCGGCCCAGCAGGATCGATCCGATTACCCTGTAGTCGGCCGAAGGCAGGGAGATCGGTCTGTAGCCGTCCAGACCGCGATCGCCGCCGCGGGCCTTGGGGACCAGGCAGATCTCGCTCCGGCGCATCGATGGAGGCAGGGCACCGCGGAGCTGAGACTCGGCGAGCACACGTCGCAGGGCGACCGCGAAGAATTCCTCGTAGGTGCTGAGGACCTCGCAGGGCAGACCGTCCCAGCCGGGGGCTCTTCCGCGAGGGAGGCGGCGGATGGCAGCGGCTACCTCAGCCTCGGAGACCTCAGCCCGGTGGAGTGGATCCTCTTCTCCTAGTTCGATAGGAGTGGTGGTCGTAGCTCCGATGAAGGCCGCTTACTCCGCCGGGTCGCAGCTCGGGCGGGCGAAGCGAGGCCGGAAGATGTCCAGGGCCTTTCGCCGCAAAACGGGGCCCTCGATGACCTCGCCGTTCTCGTCCCTGATGGTGGTGACAGCTGGGCGGCGGTGGCGCGTGAGGCGCGCGATGTCCGAGAGAGATGGGTAATCCGCGTTCGTCGACGAGGCCTCAAGCTGTACCCCGATGTAGCGTTGGGCTCTGCCGATGTAGCTGTCGTCGCGATCGTGGTGGCGAGGATCGTGGAGCGAGCGGGCCTCCGCGAGGATGCCGGCCTTGATTAGTGTCCAGCGGTCCCACAGTTGAGGCGCATCGAGCATGGATATTTCCTCCGCGATGTCCACCAGGTAGTTGTTCATGTGCTCCTGGGCCAGCCCGGAGCGGAGCGTAGCAGCCACGCGAGGTTGGTAGGGGGCGGCTGGAGGGCCCACTCGGAGCAGCACCATGCGATGATCGGAGAGATGGAAAGGAGCAATCGCATATGATGTTGAGACCTCCAGAAAGCGCGCCGGAGCGAGGATCCTTTCGAGGCGACTGCTCTCGATCAGGTCGCCATGTGCAGCGACTCTGGTGGGAAGGTGGGCGGCGTCAAACTCGGGGGCGGCATCCAGAAGCGCGGCGGACTCGCAAAGAGTTACGAGGTCCGCCATGGAGATAGAGTCGCGGTTCCTGTCGTCCCTGATATTAAAGTCCCCGAGGACCCAGGCTTCTTCCTCTTCTTCAACGGCGGCAGCCTCGATGACGCGGAGTTGCTCGATGCGCTCGCGCTGGTCGTGCGAGAGGTGGACATTTATGACGGTCATCTCCTGGCCGTGGACATTGAAGGCGGCCAAGACGATGTGGCCCGGCCACAGGATGCGGTGTCGCGAGACGGTGACGCCCGGCGCGTAGATGCAGGCGAGGCCCGAACCCGATATTGCGTCGGGTGGAGCGGTAATAGCATCGTAGCCGAGGCAGAGGTCTTGGGCGCCGTCAAGGTGGTGGGTGTTAGTTTCTTGCACGAGCGCAATGTCCACGCGGTGTTGTCTCAGAAGATGGCAGAGGCTTAGGCTCTTGTTCCGAGTAGCGAGCCCGCACGCGTTAATGGAGGCGATGGTGAAGCCTAAGATGATGTCCCTTGATGGAGGAGGGGCAGGGCCTGGCGAAGGCGTTTGTAGATGGAGCCGCTGGAGTCGAGCCTCCTACGTAAGAAGGCTTCGACCAGCTCGTACAAAGCAGTCCTCTGGGCGGGTGTAAGGTCAGGGAGTTGCTTTTTGAGGTGCGGTGTGGAGACGAGGAAGCAACAAACCCTCTCCTTTTCGAGACCCTCTTGGTTGGTTTTGTCAAAGATTGTGGAGGGGGCCGGCCGCAGGCAGGCATCTAGCTCTTTCCTGATTTTATTCTTTCCTTCCTGGGTGGAGCCTGTGCCTTCCTCCTCGAGCTGTGCCACCTCCATTGGCTCGGCGGGCGTCGGTGAAGGCAGGGCTGGTGTGGTGGGCGGGTTGGAGGCCGAGCAGGTAGAACTCGGCGCCTCTCCAGGCGGCAGGGGAGGTCGCGCAGGATGGAGCGCTGGGGCACCCGGAGCAGCAGCGGGCGTCACTGGGGCATTATTAGGTGCCTCCTCTGATGGAGCTGGAGGCGCTGGTGGAGAGGATACGGGTGTTGGTGGACCAGTTCGCTTAGGCACGGGGGGAGAAGGAGGAGCAGCCTGAATCTGGGCAGGGGAGTCCACACGCTTTGGGGCGTCGAAGTTCCGCCTGGCGAGAGATGGGCAGCTAGCTCTGCGGTGGCCCTGCCTTCCGCATTTGGAACATTTAATTCCGAAGGAGAGAAAGGCAGATAGGGTGTCTCCCTTGGACTGTATGGTCAGTCGGGCGGGCAGGGTCTCCAGCCTGACTCCCTCGTGGAGCAGGATGAACGCCTCCCGGCGGCCGTCGCTGAAGGCGAACTCCCCCATTTTGATCATGATGGGGGCGATGGAGGTGATGTCTCCGTATTTACGCAGAGCCTGCACGATGGTGGCGTCCTCTACAAAGCCGGGGAGATTGGCCACGATGATCCTTTCGGCCCTCTTGCGGAAGGGGAAGACCCTGAGGAGTGTTCCCTCGATGTTCAGGCCCTCCTCCACCAAACGGCTAGCAAGGTTCCTGCTCGCGAGGCCCACGATGTAGTGGCCGTTCATCCTGCCAAAGTGGGTGATGTTTTTGGGCCCTCCGACCAGGTCGCCGATTGCCCGGAGGCAGGAGTAGTCCGGGATGTCAGGGCACAGCTCCACGAAGATGTAATTTTCGTGGTTGGTTGTGGCCTGCCTCGCCTTGGCTTCGGCGATGTTCGCGCGTGTTGCCTTGATCTCCTTAGGTAGCACTGTTCTCGGCCCTGTTGGCCGCTTCAGCTGCTGGGAGCTGGGCTTCTCAGCAGGCCTGCTAGGCTGCTTGGCGGCGTGCTCCGGCGTTGTTGAAGTGCGGCGCCGTTTCTTGCTCTTCACAACGGTAAAACCCTCGTTGGCGTCGACCTCCGCCATCTCGCTGTCGGCCCAGTTGAGCGAGGCCGGGCTAGCTGGAGTTGCGCTGGTTGTAGCAGCAGTCGTTGGCGCCGTAACTTCAAGCGCAGCAGCCGGATTTGCATGCTTGCCGCCTGCCGGCGAATTAGCATGTTTTTGATTTTCAGAAGTTTTTTTCAGAAGTTTTCTTCTGAAGATTGTTTTTCGGTGATTCTTCCTCACCAGTTTCGGAAACAAAGCTGGGCCTTTCAGGAACTGATTCAGCTTTCTCTAGGCTACTTGCCGGTACCAAATTTGGCATGTTGCCAGCCATCTACACGCACGCCAGAGGCGAAAACGGCGGAGCTCGAAAAAGCGTGGCCGCTCGCTCGCGTGTGTGTGTGTGTGAATATTAAATATATACAGTGTGAAATAGCAGGATTACATAAGAATGTCCAGGCTGATGGAATCCGATGGAGTTGTCCAAAGTAGCAGCTGTTAGGTCATTGGAAAATAGTCTAGACAAGGGGTCGGCAAACTGCGGCTCGCGAACCACATGCGGCTCTTTGGATGTGAAGCTGCGGCTCTTTATATAGTTCCATACGTATATATTATTTATGCGAGTATACTATTTATTGTTGGCATGAAAAAAAAAATTGTGGCTCTTTAAAAACTTTGAAAGTTTGTAAATTGTAATTTTTGACTCTTCCGACTCAAAAGTTTGCCGACCCCTAGTCTAGATGGTGTCTTCTGTAATATGTATTCTTAGTCGATCCTAATTCCTGTTCAGCATTATTGACCTCTTGGTACACTGAAGACATGGAAGATTCTATGTAGGATATATTATTTCAGATTTATCAGTTCCTAAGACGGGTCAGGTTCGTCCATGACCCACGATCCATAACCATAGTTTTGAATGATGATAATACCTTATTAGTGTTGTTTATATAAATATAAAGGACTTATACTTTCAAAATAAAACCGAGGATAGTTACTTGTAACCTTAATTAACAGTATATAAACTAAAATACGCTGAAAATGCGGCTATAGCATGATCTCCAGACCCTAATGTTAGGGAATTATAGTTATTCTTATGAACACACCACACACCACACACACCTATAGGATTGACAGAAAATTTCAGTGAAGAGGTATGAAAATATAAATATATCAACTTTCTAGCTATAAATTCAAATCGCTTTTTATCGACGTTTCAGCAGTGAGCAGCCGTCGGGAAATAAAAGGTTAATGTGTTCATCATTATGAATTTATATAATCCCAACCTTAAAATGATTTTTAAATTAATTTTAAAGTGATTAAAGTCTTTTTGGCATCTGATCATGGTCCCAATAAATACTTTATTGGTTACAAAGAAGTGTGTGGAAGGCGGTTGGAGAAAGGACTCTACTACATGGCTGAACAATAACGCAATGTTCTGCTTAAGGGGCAGCCACCCAGGAGAACTGACCAAATAGGATTTGACTGATCTTGGAAGAAACAAATGTCCAGAGATAGAACAAAATAGAGATACTTCATCAGCGAGTTCACGAATTAATGGAAGAACGAATACATTTCTAGTGGGTGATGCGTAAATTTATATACCTGGGAGTAAAACGTAGCGCCATCTTACTGTTAGAATGTTAAAATAATTTGATTACTATTAATCATTTTACAGGGTGTTCCAAAATAACGGATGTTTCATTTACCCTAACATGAAAGTACTGAACAGTAATAAATTATGTTTTGTCGGATTCTCCATGTTTTTATGTACCATTATGTTAAGTTTTTACTTTGTGCTAACTTATTTTGTTGTGTTTTTACGATGTCAATCAAAATGTCGAGTGCGACAATTATTGAGCTGTTTGGTCAAAGAAAACGTCAATGTGAAATTGTTCGGCTGCTCAAAGTGCCTCAACAAACTGCGTCCATCCATCGTTTCATTGAGCTTGGCCATGAAGGCGACCATGCCGGAAGAGAAAGAAAGTGCACCGTCAACTCTTCCGCCAACCGTAAGATCATCAAAAAGCGACTTCCGTGAAATTCGAGGGCGTCCATGGGATAAAACGCTCGTGAGACCAGCACAAGCAAGTCTTCGGTGCATCAAATAACGAAAAAGGAATTCAACCTCAAGGCGTACAAGCTCCCAAAAAGTTCAGTTCCTCACGGGTGAAAACAAGGGTGTACGGCTGGAGAGATTTCGCCAACTCAAGCATCGGGCCACTGCTCAGCGATGAGAGCGCTTCCTCTTCACTAACGAGAAACTGCTCACCCTCGAGCAGGCGCACAACCACCTAAACGACAGAAGCTGGTCCGCTGAGGCTCCCGACACGTCGGCCATCGTCTAACACCGCCAGTAGCAAGACTCACTTCTTTTTCGTGTATCAGGGGTCAAAATCAACCAAGAAGTGTATCGCCGCGACATTCTCGAGGCCACCGTACTCTCGTGAGCTAAACAGCACTTCGGCGATGCGTATTGGACGTTCCAGCTGGAATCCACGCCTGCTCACAAGGCGATATTTACTCAGGACTGGTGCAGGGCCCATTTTCCGGACTTCATCACGACGGAGGAATGGCCACCCTACTCACCCGATCTCAACCCGATGGATTACAGCGTGTGGTCCAGGCCAGGGTCTGTTCTACACGCCACAAAAGTTTGAAGTCGCTGAAGCGATCGCTGCGCCGAGAATGGGACCGATTGTCGCCGTAGGACCTACGGCCCATAACCCCAAAATTTCCAGTCACGTTTGGACCTGTGTATCGCCGCTAAGGGAAGCCACTTTAACCGTCTGAATAAATTGTTAGTTAGTACTATATAATTGTTATCCATTGTTAACCAGTTCACAATTTTGTTTATAATAAAATTATGACTAAAAAGGCATAACTCCGTTATTTTGGAACCCCCTGTATATTACACTAGAGTAATGATACGTCGCATGTGTGACGTTTAAATTCGAGGATAACCACAACACCATGTTAAATTTAGCCAGAGTTTATTCCGTAGTTTGTATGCGAATATAACTAAACAAATTAATAAACATATTTGAATGCGTATTTATAGCTTTAAAAATAAGATAACTATTTAAAATCAGTTTGAAATATTGCGAAATGTTATCCAAGATTATCTTTCTCCATATTAAAATCTAATAATTTGATAGTGGCAGAGAGCTGAAAGTATTTTTTTTAAAATTTAACAATTTCTACTGCCCTTACTGCAATGGAAAAATTAATGGGAGGGCCTGACTCATCAGTGGTGACCCCTCCCAGCGGGTTTGCCAGTTTAATCTACCATACCGCTGTTATATTGCATTTTTGGAACTTCCTTTTATAGTGATACGGATACTAGACTCTTTGAATGGGTATTTCAGATGACTATGGACATAAGATTTGAGGACAGCAGAATTTGTTTTATTTTTAAAAGAATCATAAGCGTCTATAATAGTTTTGAATTTTCATAACAGATGGCGCGCTGTTGCATTTTAATATAATTAGTGAAAATATTTAACGTCTATTGAAACAAAATAAGAAATATGTTTGTTCATATATGTTTCCACAATAATTGGCCTATAGGAATTATATTCTAACAGTAATATATAGAAGGAAATATGAAAAAATAGGCATATCTCCTGACCGCTCTTATGATCATTTTTTAATTAGTATTTTCACACTAATACCAGACCCTTTTACATTTTTCTTACTTTTACTCCATATTTTTCACGCTCTAAAATAATATATATCAGTTTCGGCTTTTAAATATGCGAAATTGCCAAAAAATTGAATAATTGTTAAGGTAAGGGCCATATGCCTTTTGGGCTTCCAATGGTATGGAGAGAAACAAAAGACCATTATTCAGACTGGTATTTTTTTGAAAAGCTACAGGTATTACATCTAAATCAGAACACACCATTAAATTAAAACAGGAAGTAGGTGAATAGGGTGGTAAGTTTCTTTATTCCGCACAACAAGCTTTCGGGCATCAGCTGCCCTTCATCAGGTACAATGCGTAATTAGAAAGAATGAACCAATATTTATAGGCAGTGAATTAGCATAAAAAAAAACTAACTAAGATCTACTTAAAAATTAAGAAATTTACATAGGAACTAAAGATAAAAGTACGAAATTTCTGAAAAATAAACTAAAAATCTGTATAAGACGAATTAAAGGTAAAACACGGAAAAAAGGATGGAAAGACGAGAAAACGTAAGTATCTAGGCATAATAAAGGAAAGGAGCAAAATAGGATATCAGTGGCCAAGTTTAGAAAAGACAGTATATTGAGGGGGGAGATCTATTTTTCTGTTAAAACTAGGGATAGAGCTGGACACAAGAGCCTCAAGGACCAAACGTTGATATTTGTTCTTAACATCACTATATACCGGGATCGTGTTGCGTAAATTAAAAGAATGGTTAAATTCGTGGCTGTGTTGATATAGTAGTGACTTACGATCGTGAGAACGGATGTTACGGTCATGTTCTAGGACTCGAGTGGCAATGGGCGTGCCAGTTTCTCCGACATAGGATTGTGGGCAGACATCACACGGGATTCTGTAGATGGCATTGGAGAAAGATTGGGGGCTGGGTTTAAAGGAGCTTTTTGTGAGGGGATGGCGTAAAGATGTGCCTAGGGAAGGTGATTTTTTATAAAACGTACGGATGCCAAATTTACGTAGATAGAAACCAATGTCGGAATTCGTAATAGAAAACGGAAGAACGCAAACATCTTTAAACGGGGGAGGAATGGAACTGTCGTGATTTGGTGAATAAAAATGTCGATCAATAAAGTTGCGTGGGTAACCTGCGGATAAAAGGTGTAGGTAAACGGTCCGTTTCTCGATTCTACTAAATAAAGGAAGGGAGCAATGAGTAAAAACGCGCTTAGAAAGAGTTTTAACGGTGGTAATTTTATGGGAGACGGGAGCATGAGATAAAAAATGTAAGTAAGAAGGAGTAAAACCGGCCTTACGAAAAACGGTTGTATAGAAACGACCCTGGAGGTTAACCACTAAAACATCTAAGAACGGGATACAATTAAAACGGGAAGAATTGTGAGTAAAACATAAATCGGAATGATAGGAGTTTAAAACAGTGAGGATAGGGGAGTGTATTCCATTCAAGACTCCTCTGATTTTATCGCCAAACTAAAAAACTTTCCTCAGTCTGACAGCCCCACCATGTCCACTTTTGATGTCACATCTCTCTTCCTGAGCCTCCCACATTCTTTGATTTTTGATGGGCTAGGCTCACTCCTCAACTCTCCTGCTGTCTCTAACAAAGATCAAAAAGTAGTTTCCGAACTCTTCAACATCTGCTTGGGCATGAACACCCTAGAGTTTAATGGGCGCTTTTTCTTGCAGATAAGAGGCTCCCCCATGGGCAGCCCTCTCTCTACAATCGCAGCTGAGATTGTAATGTCACATTTGGACCGATGGTTGGTTTCCCAGATCCGCCTGGGAGTGGTAATGTGGGCGAGATATGTAGACGACATTTTTTGTCTACATCAAAGCACCGACCACTCCCCTATCCTCACTGTTTTAAACTCCTATCATTCCGATTTATGTTTTACTCACAATTCTTCCCGTTTTAATTGTATCCCGTTCTTAGATGTTTTAGTGGTTAACCTCCAGGGTCGTTTCTATACAACCGTTTTTCGTAAGGCCGGTTTTACTCCTTCTTACTTACATTTTTTATCTCATGCTCCCGTCTCCCATAAAATTACCACCGTTAAAACTCTTTCTAAGTGCGTTTTTACTCATTGCTCCCTTCCTTTATTTAGTAGAATCGAGAAACGGACCGTTTACCTACACCTTTTATCCGTGGGTTACCCACGCAACTTTATTGATCGACATTTTTATTCACCAAATCACGACAGTTCCATTCCTCCCCCGTTTAAAGATGTTTGCGTTCTTCCGTTTTCTATTACGAATTCCGACATTGGTTTCTATCTACGTAAATTTGGCATCCGTACGTTTTATAAAAAATCACCTTCCCTAGGCACATCTTTACGCCATCCCCTCACAAAAAGCTCCTTTAAACCCAGCCCCCAATCTTTCTCCAATGCCATCTACAGAATCCCGTGTGATGTCTGCCCACAATCCTATGTCGGAGAAACTGGCACGCCCATTGCCACTCGAGTCCTAGAACATGACCGTAACATCCGTTCTCACGATCGTAAGTCACTACTATATCAACACAGCCACGAATTTAACCATTCTTTTAATTTACGCAACACGATCCCGGTATATAGTGATGTTAAGAACAAATATCAACGTTTGGTCCTTGAGGCTCTTGTGTCCAGCTCTATCCCTAGTTTTAACAGAAAAATAGATCTCCCCCCTCAATATACTGTCTTTTCTAAACTTGGCCACTGATATCCTATTTTGCTCTTTTCCTTTATTATGCCTAGATACTTACGTTTTCTCGTCTTTCCATCCTTTTTTCCGTGTTTTACCTTCAATTCGTCTTATACAGATTTTTAGTTTATTTTTCAGAAATTTCGTACTTTTATCTTTAGTTCCTATGTAAATTTCTTAATTTTTAAGTAGATCTTAGTTAGTTTTCTTTTATGCTAATTCACTGCCTATAAATATTGGTTCACTCTTTCTAATCACGCATTGTACCTGATGAAGGGCAGCTGATGCCCGAAAGCTTGTTGTGCGGAATAAAGAAACTTACCACGCTATTCACCTACTTCCTGTTTTAATCTATCAAGCGTGGCTATACTATGTCTGACACCATTAAATAAAATCATGGGGCGACTCTCCCGTTAAAATAAACGTCAAATCTAGGCGCTATCGCCGCAAACTAGCGGCCTCGGGTCAGTGACAAAACCACAACACCAGCTTTGGCAAACTGAGAAACGTCCACCTAGAGACCACGGTTTTGAGCTAATGGTCTTTGTCAGCCTAGGGCGGACTTTATTTGGCGTCTAGTTTTGACGTTTATTTTGACGGGAGAAGCGCCCTATGCTTCTATGGATAAATTTCCTCCCGACAAGATTTCCATCTATATTTTAGCCATAGATTTGGCCCAGCTACTTTGCCAGCTGAACACCTCTTTAGCAGATTGTGAAGATTCCATTAGATACTGTGTGGATCTCATGGAATAAAGTCCGCCCTAGACTGACGAGGGCTATTAGCCCGAAATAATGGTCTCTAGGTGGACGCTTCTCAGTTTTCCAAAGCTCGTGTTGTGGCTTTTTCACCGACCCGAGGCCGCTAGTTTGCGGCGACGGTCAATAGATTGTGTCTAGTTTTGAGGTTTATTTTGACGGGAAAGGTGCCCTGTGATTTTATGGATGAATTTCTTCCCGGCAAGATTTTCATCTATACCATTAAATATTCCGATTTTCCATCTGCTATCAGACCAGTTCCACACAGTGATTATTTACCTGTGCCATAGCCTCCAGAAAATGTGACATCTAGCGACGAAGATTCAAATAGTCATGAGCAAGAGTCGGATGACACAAATTTAAAAGCACATGTTTCATCCGAGCCTCATTTATTAACTAATGGAGATTTGAATGACCTCGTACGTGATTTGTATTTATTCCAAAAACAGAGTGAACTTTTAGGTTCAAGGTTGAAAGGTTGGAATTTGCTGCATAAGGAGACAAAAGATGTTTTTTTTTCGCAAACGACAAGCTGAATTTCAAGACTTCTTTTCACAAGTAAATACCTTAGTATACTGCAATGATGTTGTTAGTCTAATGGATGCGCTTGGTCATGAACATAATACAGAAGAGTGGCGCTTATTGATTGATTCCTCTAAAGTTATTTTGAAAGCTGTTCTCCCTCACAACGGTAATAATTTCCCATCAGTGCCAATAGCACACACATTAAAAAAGAATGAGAGTCACGAAAGCATGAAATTGCGTTTGAGAAAGGTAGAGTACGGCAGATACAGCCGGAAAATCTGTGGTGACTTGAAAGTCATTTCTCTCTTGCTAGGTTTAGAGCTAAAATATATAAAATTTTGTTGCTTTCTGTGCGAGTAGGATAGTAGAGACAAGGAAATACATTATATAAAAAAGAACTGGCCAAACCCTAAAACCCTTACTCCAGGACTTAAAAAATATTGTACATTTTTTATTAGTCAAATCTGAAAATATATACTTACCACCACTACATATTAAACTGGGATTAATGAAGAACTTTGTCAAAATGAATCCAGATGCTGCTGGATTCGCCTATTTGAAACAAAAATTCCCAAGCATAAGTGATACGAATATTAAAGAAGGCATTTTCGTTGGACCTCAGAATCGGGAATTGCTACAGGATGGGAATTTTGAAGATAGCTTAAATGAAGTTGAAGCAGCAGCATGGAATTCTTTTAGAAACATTTGTAAGAACTTTTTGGGAAATGTAAAGGTCGAAAACTACAGTGACGTAGTTAATGAACTCTTACTTTCCTACAAAGCACTGGGATGTAACATGTCTCTCAAGATCCATTTCCTGCATTCACATCTAGATTTCTTTCCAGACAATCTTGGTGCAGTTAGCGATGAGCATGGTGAGAGGTTTCATCAAGATATATCAAGAATGGAAAAGCGGTACCAAGATAAATGGAGTCCCGGTATCCTTGCTGACTACTGCTGGACACTCAAGAGGGATGTACCACAAGAAAAGTATAGAATAAAATACAATTTCAGTTATTTTGAATACAATAAACATATTTAGTTTTCACATATAGGCATATATATTAAAAATATTTTTAAATTTCGAGTAGGTGTCTCTCAGAAATCTTGCGTGATAGAAAAAACTAATGGTATATTTGCAATCAGCCCAAAAAGTTACATTAAGAAAGTGCTTTTTCTTTTGGGACAAATAAAAATATTCTTCGGTTAACCAGCGTGATGTAATAAGGTTTATGCGAAAATGAATACGTAACATTGTTTGTATTTGTTTTACGGTTTTTATACTAATACTAAAAAAAAAAAAAAGGTTGTCACGCAAAAACCATGGGTCATGGAAAATTTCCGATTAGAGGTTTGAGTCCAGCATGAAAAAATGTACTAGAAACAACCATCCAGTTTTCTTGGGGGGAAATCGAAGTTTTATTTTAAAAAGAATCATACACTTCTAAAATAGTTTCAAGTCCTTATAACAGATGGCGCGCTTAGGCAAGCCTCGCCAATCTTTCCACTAATTGACCGAAGCTAAGACAAGCTATGTCGTCATTGGGGAATATACATTCCCCTTTTTACAACGTACAGCATACAAAATCATTTATCGTTTTTATAATTCATTTTATAGTTTATTTTGTAAACTCAAATTTTTAAAATATTGTCGCGCGTGACCCTTCCGGTTCTTTGCGACGATGCGCTTCTTCCGCTGTGGATCACCGGCCCGGACTCCCGTTGATCTCCCTTGTAGCTCCTCTCTGCAGGCAACCCGAAGACGTCCAGAAGAGCAGTAGCAACGATGATGCGATGGCGAGAGTAACAACAGCAGGCAGCACGGAGACTTTAAACACTGACTTCATTGTTATCCACTACTAAACATTACATTTAAATGAGATAGTAAACAATGGGTATTTACATTATATTACATCCTGGGGCCAACATAAAAGGGAATTTACAATTACCTTCTCCAGGAAACAGGACCACAGCAGTCGGCGATTCCCACATCAGTTAGAGAAGGGAAACAGGCGAAAGCGCCATCTATTGGCGGAGGTTGTAGTCATTTGGAGGCCTTACACGCGACAATACTAATTTTTTTTGAAATATTTTATTTTATTGATTTTAAAGTTAAATTTTATATATATTTTGTTTTCAAGTTAATTTTAATTTTTTTTTTATTTTTATGTAATTTTTCTTTTATTTTTCAAAGTTTTTAAAATATAATTTTAAAATTTTTCTTACATTTTCAAAAGTTGTCATTCAGATTATTTTCGAAGAATAACATTTGTAGAGCTGTGGACCTCACAGAACGAGTAATGGTTTCTGAATTCAGTATGGTTTGCACATGTCTTTTCTATTTGGATTGGTTTCGGAACTCGAATAGCTTTTGAATCGATACTCGCGATGCCAGAACAATCTAATATATATATGTGGTACCACAAGCACTTGCAGTCATGGGGCCAAGTGGTTTCAGGCGTCAATTGGTAACATAAAGGACAAGGCAGGTTGGATGTCACCTCAGAGAAAGACCAGCGCCGAAGACGTGGACAAGGTCCAGGAGAGTGTTCTACATGAGAGGGAGATATGATCTGTTGTTGTCCGCCCGTTTATTGATGTCCAGTGGCGGTCGTAAAACTTATTGGAAGTTTCCTGGGAGAAAATGAAAAATCTTGACGTAATTGGACCTCGGACCTCGTCCTGCCTTGGGTGCGGCGGACTCTCAATAAAACTTTATTATCTTATATGATGGCCACACACATCACACACAAGATGGCATGCTGAGTTTATCTACATTTAGGGACTATTACACTATTTATAATTATGTGGCACATATGGAAATCTAGTATATATTGACATATATTACTATATATATTCATTTTTTTTTATCGTACCAACCTTGTAACCAACTTTAAAAAAAAAAATAGTGTAAAAATATTCTTCAATTATTTTTCTACAGAATCTTTTCGCAACTATCTTTCTCCATTACTGGTAGGCTTTCAAGCCATGAATAATTCATTTATTTTTTAAATAAAATATTTGACAATAATTTTTTCACTACCTCTTGATTGCCAGAACTTCACGTCAGAGTTGAATATTTGAATCATTTCATTAGCTTATTTTTAAAGATGAACCCAAGAAAATTACCTCAGAAGTCCTCCATTCTGTATCGCGGGAAAGATTTAAAAACCAATGTGATAAAAACGTCTTCTATATTCAGCTAAAATAGAAAATTAGAAAAGAGTCGATCACACATTTTCAATTATCCCAAGCAGCTAACTTCTAAACGTGTAGAGCTGTCTTATATCTACAATATCTGCGCGGGCGTAAATGTAAACATTTCTATTAGAAGGTTTACCGTTAAAAAAAAAAAAAACGCGAGACAGATTTCATGATGGCATGTAGCGTGGACAATACATTTACATATATACAAATTTACATTGGAAGAATATCTGGGAACTGCAATAGTTTCAATAAAATCAGCCGAAGAGCATACCTCTGTAGAATATATGGAAACTGTGCTTTTGTTTTAACATCCGTAAGACTTGCCCCAGCGAAAAGAGGCATTGTGGTTGCAAGTGTTGAGTCGTTGAAACATATTAGCAAAAACATTACCCATTTACCAGAAGTGTATGATAATCGAAGGAGCGTATTGAGTAGACCATTCTCCTTTCAATATTGAATAATATAATCTTTTCACTCTTCATTGTGCCAAAGATATTTGAATTCATATTCTCATAAAAGTAATGGCCTCACACTTCCGAGACACAGAAAGGAAATATTTCTGCGAGGCTATTGAATAAATTTTATAAAAATGGTTCCTTTTAATGATTATTAAAATTAAAGATACTTCGGCCAGTAAATATACTTATTATCTCGACGTTTCGACAAGGACAAAAGATTTTTGTCAAAACGTCGAGATAATACAAAGATTTACTGGTCAAAGTATATTCAATTTTAAGAACTATGAATGCCGGCCAGGCAGCCTCTACCTTTTAATATTGTTGTCAAAACAATTATGATTTCATTCACCATTACAATTGACAAACTACAAACTTTTTTCCTGCATTGAATTTTTTGTTACATTTCACGCTTTAGCCGGTATAAGTATTTGATAAGTAAAGAGTTCAATTTTAGAGGTGAAAAAACATGCCAGAGAAGTAATAAATTTCCATGCTATATAACACATGTTTGACATAAAAAATATTTTTAAAAAATATTACATCAACAACTGCTCTCCTAGCGGAAACTTTGAAAGCTTAATTGGAGCGTTTAAAAATAAAATTTGCAATACCTCTTTAGATGTTTTCTCAGCAACCTTTTGATTCCGACTTATCTAATATGAAAAATACAATGTATATTCACCGCATCTTTTACTACAAGTAGTATTTATACATTGAGAGAATTTATAATTTATTATATTGTATCTCTCGTGTATCATAAGTGTTTTGTGTTTGTGTGTTCAAAATTTAATAATATTAGATATTAAAGGTATAGGTATGGAATATATATTTCAAATTAACATGGCCGTCGATTTTTTAGAAATGCTATAGCAACCCAATGACTATCAGTCATATAAGACGGATATGGATTAATGATAAAATCTTTCATACCACGGCGAATTTTGGAATTTGGAATAGATTTTGGAAAGACATTTGATGCGAAATCTCCAGCAAATCCTTTAGAAAAGAATTGATACCTACTTTCTCAAAACTCAAAAAGAGAGAGTTTCTTTATATTCATTTTAAACTTTTAAACTCTCTCTCTTCGCTTTCTACGAATTGTTCAAGTATTGGCTTACCATTAATTGAACTTCCTTGCCATCTAATAATATTTGCATATCCAAACTCCTGACTGAAACTAAATCATCCAACTCTTCGTTTTTTACAACGCTTTTCAAGCTCTTATTTCTTTCACAGATAATCAAATTATCTGAGTTATTTTTTTAAAACAAAATTTTGTAACTTTCTCTTTGTTACTAAAATGGTTTGTACAATTCTTTTGGAAATCGCATCAACATCATTAGTAGCCTCAACCTAATTACATATTTTCTCTACTTACATCAAATTTCTCTTCGCAAAGAATTAAAAAATTCTCTTTTAACTCATAAATATTGGATTCTGAATAACAATTATTGGCAACAAATCCTTGTAATCTTGTGGATCTAAAAGTTTAGTATTTCGTTTGTTGCCAGAATCGTGTGTTTTCATTTATAAAGAGAGATTTGCATTATTTTTTAGACTTATATATTAGGCTATCATGTCTTTGTGAAAAAACAGTACAAAAGTGAAATAGTACTGGGATCAGGTGGATAAATTGAGAAAAAGGCATCTTCTGATCGTGCAAATAAAAGTTGTTGATGGCTTGCGGCCCATTTTTGGGAAAAAATATCACTAGCTGATATTTATTCTGACAGATGGTGCAAGCCATCAGCAACTTTTAGTTACACGAGCAGGAGATGCCTTTTTTATTAATTTATCCTGTCTGTGTCGATTTGTATTTTGGTAGAATTTCTGAATATAGTATAACATTTGTTGTGTAGTATGGAAAGCATTAGCTAATTTCACTCGAGAAAAGTTTTGAAGTCCTTGCGATACTAGAATGTTCATCATTAGAACAAAGTCAGGAGTAATGTAAACATACGTAATTCGTGTTGAAACTCTTCTGGAGAGATGTTCAAATCACGAGAGGTTAAATAGTGTCTAAGATTGGTAAAAAGGTTGACGTAGCTTTGGTAATAGTTACCCTCGATAAAATTTGGTGTCAAAGGAATGTTGTGGTCACTTTCATATCTACCTTAACCGAATTAAAATTTTATATTAAAATGTTGAAAATGGATTCTTTGTTAGAAGTCGCAATTGTAAGCATCGTTGGAAACAAATCCAACCAGGAATCACTGAGGTAGGTTAGCTAAAAATATATTTAAAATGATTGTAGAAAGGGAACCTTGAGCCAATGGTGAAGGTTTTTACTACGCTCAGTCGTAAAGGATATCTCGCCGGTCCAACATTACAAGTTTTGGAAAGTTTTGCAAGTTGGTTTTAAAATTGAGTTGTATTTTAATCACATAAATATTTTTGTAACACTTTACTTACAACGACCTTGAAAAGGACGACAGAGGGTCGCTGAAAAGTTAGAAGGAAGTATTCAAAATAGCTTGATGTAAATAAATTACAACTCAATTCCAAGTTTTGTTATGAGTCAAGACTCTTTACAAATGAACAAACTGTCACTTTACCGATTAAAAGAGACACTTTTTTTATTTCAACAACAAAATAATCAAGACATATCAAGACAAATGAACTTTTAGATCACTGCGGGCAAAATTTTAAATAAATACCGTTTTCTATCAACTTGGGTTGAAAGAAAATATCCAAATGCAATGGCTGAACTAACGTACACATTTCTTCTAGCTATAACGCTATGTCGAGCCTAAAACCCTAAATTCTCGCCATTCGGATCGTGAATTTTTTAGCAGTATCTTTATCAAAGAGAGCAGCTTTCAAGCAAGTGTCCTAAACCTCTTTCATAAAATGAAACAAAGCCTCTAAAATTCTGCGATATGCATAATTGTTCGGAGATGTAATTTGCTTTTCGTATAAAATATTTCTACATTAATATAATTAATGCATTCAAAAGGTAATTTACTGGTCCCATCTTATCAGTTGAAGCGGGAGTGCTTCCATCAGACTTTAAAACCTAAACAGAGAGTTGTAAAAGTTTGTAGGATGGACCCAAATAACACTCGTTGGAGCCAGGAATGAAAAATTCGAGGGGACACTCGGATATCGATGCAATGGGATGTACTTCTTCAAAGTTGGAGTATCGACGGTTACTTTTTTTTTTTTGAATCGGAAAACTTATAAAAATATGCAATTCAAATTTAAAACATAAAGAATCCATCGTCGAAGATGTCTGAACATCGAATGTTCTTACGGTACGGGTGTTCGAGGTTTTTATACCTTTGTTTCCATGTCCGCTCTGAAGACATTCCAAAGCGTCGTTCTTTATAATTCTCCCATTCTCAACAAGCTTTCTCTTTAGATTTTCTCTCCGCTCAAACCCCCCACTACCTTCTAGGCAGTTGAAAATAATTTTACCAAAATATTTTCAAACTCGCTTTTAATAGACTTAATGGTTCTGAATATGTTAGCGAAGGACCCTCGACTTGTTTGTGTTGCATAATAATGAGGAATATCTCCTCTCTGTTGATTTGCATATTGAGAACAGCAGGTTTAAGGATCAATAATCTCGTTTGATATGTAACGGATCACCTAAAAATAAACTAAATCACCAAAACGTGACCTTGTATTGATTTCGATCGATTGGAACTTCTTTTTGGCGATGGTTTTATAGAATAAAGTATTGAAAGTTACACTACTTTTGTTTCTCGGTAGAAATATGTCTTGGTAAGGGAGTGGTGATGTCGCCGACAATGCTAAACTAGCAATGTCCGAGTATACAAATACGGGGATTGTGTGTTTTTGTCTTCTTGCTTAACTATAACTGGTTCTACGGAGCTTGTTGTTGATGGTCCTATCACAATACCGAAGGGTGTAGTATTCGATGACTGCGGATATTTTGAATAGTTGTAAAGAATTTTGGAATATAGTCAATTTAGGTTTTGTGGGTAATTGCAATGTTGATATTCCACCGACAAATTCGAAATTACCGAGTTCTGTTAATTTGTGTGAGACCGAATTAACTTGGCAAGATCCTTATCAAAATCCTTCAATGCTTGAGTTGGATCTGAGGTTCTAGATTCGAATTGATGAATTAACATTGGATTTCATTATCGTTAAGTATCTCATGATACAAACTGAAACTTTCGTTTTCGAAAAGAATGATAGTTTTATATTTAATCTCTGCTATGGAAAAGAACAATTTTTGTTGAATCGTAACGAATAAGGAAGTCGAGAAATAAAGTTTGAATGCGTGTGTTATTTGGAATTATATTTAAATTTGAATTGCTCGGAAGTTTTATGTAAAAGTCTTCAGATTTTTTACTCATGAGTCAAAACGAGAATCGAATCTGTTTCACGTGACAAATATTGGTTGTACTTCCCTTTACATTTGGTTTTCAATATTTTATCGATAGGCTAATAGCCTTCATCAGATTATACAGGCTTTTTTTATTCAGATTCTTGTAATTTCCACTTCGTAATATCGACTGTATGTAGTATCGACTGATTTTATTCTTCAAATATTTTAGAATATAGGTAGATGGAACCGATTTATTTTTCTCTAGTAAATTTATTTATTACTAGTTACAAGGAACAAATATACATCGATTATTAACAATAAAAAGAAAAAAATATTTTTGTGAAATACAAGAAAAAATAAATAATGCATACGATTCAAGTGAATTCTAGAAAACAATAGCTCGCTTCAGAAAAAAAAACTATACACAGGGCAATATCTCAATATCGGACTGGCAGCAATTTTACAATAAACTCCTGGATACAGAACCAATACCAGATTACGAACCCGTTACTATGACCCTCCTAAATACAGATAATGAGCTAACTAAATGCATAACTCTTAATGAAATAAGCAAAGAAATTTCTCGAATAAGGCATGGCAAGGCGACTGGTTTTGACGACATAATGAATGAAGCAATAAAGGCCCCCCAAAAGATTATCTAACTTCCTTAAAGGATATATTCAATAGAATTTTGAGAACGTCCGAATTTCCGACAACATGGTTGAAATCAGTTATTCAGCCAATTTTTAAGAATGGTGATCCAGACGACCCCTCTAACTATCGAGGCATAGCGCTCTTAAGCAATATAGCAAAATTATTTACATCAATACTTAAATCTCGTCTAGGCAGTTGGATCGAAAGGAGAAATATAGTTCCTGAGAACCAGGCGGGATTCAGGGCCGGCCACTCTTGTCAGGACCATATATTCACTCTATCATCCCTGATTCAAATGACTCTAAGCCGAAAGAGAAGAAAATGCTACATGTTCTTCGTGGATTTGAAGAAATCCTTCGACACAGTGTCCCACTCATTATTATGGAGAAAACTGGTAGATGCAGGTCTCAACCACCGCGCGCGTTTTGTTAACTTAATTAAATATTATTACACAAATATGACAGCGGTAGTGCGATGGAACAATTCATTCACTGCGCCAATAAAGGTGCGTTCGTGAGTTTTACAAGGGGAGCCGATGTCACCTTATTTATTTATACTTTTTATAAATGATTTAATCGGTCTCTACAATAATTCAGATTTACCGGGAATATATCTCCCAAATTATGGATATGTTCATATTCTACTATACGCAGACGATATTGTCTTGATTGGAGAATCCAAAAATAACCTTCAAATAAAAATCAATATGCTAAGAAAATATTTTGAAACAAATTTATTAACCCTGAATGAAAATAAGTCAAAAATTGTAGTTTTCAGAAACGGCGGTCGATTAGCACAAAATGACAAATGGTTTTGGGGTGAGCGGCAACTATCTGTTACTACGAAATATCTATACTTGGGATATTCGCTTACAAGTGCAAATTCACTAAACAAGGTAGCGTCACACTACAAGGGCAAAGCCCTGGCAGCAATTGGCGCTGTGTGGCAGGTTCTGACAAAATCCAAGATAAACTCTCTAAATCCGGCAATGGGATTACTTGATTCGACGGTCTTGCCTCACATGCTATACGCCGCACCCTGCTGGGCACTCAACCAAGTAAAGGTAGTTGACCAGGTTCAGAATATTTTCCTAAGACGCTACCTAAATTTACCAAAGTATACTCCGGGCTTTATGCTAAGAATGGAGTGTGGACGAGTATCACAGGAAGTTATCATAACTAAACAGGTCCTGAGATTTTGGGTGAGGATTATGAAAATGGAAGAGAGTAGGTTGCCCCGGGCATGTTTGTCACACCTCTGGACATTACACAGCAATCAAAGGGCTGGTTTAACCTTTGTCGAAAACCTGTCAACCATTTTAGACTCAAACGGTTTTTCGTTCCTGAAGGGTTGTCCGGATTACACTGCAATACTGACTGAAATCCCTGCTATTATTCGAATAGCAACCGAACAAAGCATCCAAAACGACATGGCGAAAATCCTAAATACTTCACATTACAGTCACTTCAAATACCTAAAAAATTCAATAACAGCATAACGATATTTATTCACAACTATTCCTATAGCAATTAAAAGATTTTTTGCACAACTGAGACTCCTATGGACGATCTTCCCAGAAAATCGTTCAAAGCGCTGGAAGATTGATTTGACTCTAACTTGCGATCTGTGTAAAAACAGAATCCAAGACGAAATTATACATATAATATTTGGATGCTCTTGCTTAGAGAAACAGAGGAAAGAAATTTTGGGTGACTTACCCTGGTCTCAACCTGACTGCCAACAAATTTGCAGCTGGATGAACACACTGATGGTTGATCAGGGTCTCTCCCTCGGTTTATATAAATTCTACAAGGCCGCAGTCAATGTCCGTTGGAGAATAATGGATTCGCCGAATGTCGTGGTTTGCTTGGAGGAAGAAAGCGAAGATTGAATGCGGCTGATTCCACACTAGCCCTCTCAAAGATATCCTAACCTTGACATATTCTAAACATTGGTACTTTAATTTAAATATTTAATCATGAACGGTTCCTTTTGCTCTGTAGGTTTATTTTTTGTATATATGATTATATTTCTTTTTGTTTGTTTTTTATTTCTTCTCTCTTTTCTTTTTCCTTATTACTTCTTGTATTCTAGTTTTTACTTATGAAATATCTTCCTTTGCTAAATCCTGTAGAGGGGAATCATGTATAGGGCTGGATGCCCCAATAAAAAAAGGCTTTATAATAATAATAATAATATTTATTACTAGTTGCAAATAAGACACGCTATATCCGATCTTGATAATTGCGCGTGATACTATTTACAATAATTCATATTGTAGTAGTGTAGGTATAACAGAATTATCAAAAGAAAATAAACAATTAAGAAAAAGAGCATTAAATAAACATATACATTAAACAAATAAGCAACAACATAAGCAGATAGAGGAAATCGCAAGGTAGTTATTTACAATATGTTGAGCAATGATGGAAGTTGATTTAATGAAGTTATCTGTAAGTAAATAGTAAACAATTCGTCACTCCAATTGGGGAGATATCTTTTTAGAAAGACTCTGTGTAGTCTAATGATTCTCACAACACCGTCTACATTATATCGACTGGGGGAGAAAGGTAGAGACGCTCAAATATTTCGTATAGCCTGTAGGGTACGACTTCATTCGGTGCCATATTGGAATGTGGTAGGTTTTATTATAAAATAGATTCGCCCAGATGCTCTTGTGGAGCAGAAGAAGAAACCCCCGAACACATTCTGAACTCATGCCCACTGGTGTCAAACCTAAGACAGCAGAGCAAGATGGAAAGAACCTATCTGGGTCAAATAGTTTACAATAGGGAAAGATATACGAAATTTAATAGGTTCTGCAGACTTTTTATTATAAATAGACAGCTTCATGCAGCTTGAGGAACTACACTACTATGCGACTTGATTTACATCAATGTAAATAATTAATAAGTCACTTTAGAATATAACTCATTGTAAATAGCTCAACTTGATCAACTTTCTCTCTCCACGATACTAATTATTACAGATAACTTCATTAAATCAACTTCCATCATTGCTTAACATACTGTAAATAACTACCTTGCGGTTTCTTCTATCTGCTTATGTTGTTGCTTATTTGTTTAATGTATATGTTTATTCAATGCTCTTTTTATTAATTGTTTATTTTATTTTTGATAATTCTGTTACCTACTCTACTACAATATGAATTATTGTAAATAGTTTCACGCGCAATTATCCAGATCGGATATAGCGTGTCTTGTTTGCAACTGGTAATAAATAAATTATAGCTGTGAAACATGTCGGGGATATAATACAGTTGAATATTTATAACTGCCTCGGGGTGGGGAGTTGAATATATTTCACATCTTATTTCTAAGGCTCAATTGAATCTTTCCACAACTTATGCTTTTTTATCGCTGTGTTTATCATAGTGTGTTTTTAAACCCCTCTAGTAATTGAGTGTCAAAGAATTCTGTTCCAGAATCCGTTTGTAAGAGGTTGCGTTTTTCATTTGTGAAAATTAATTCGACATATCAACAAGATTCGCCGGCCAGATTTCGTCAATGTTGAGAGCCAAAATCTTTCTACGCGAATAGGTTTTCCTGATAGGTTTATGAAGAGTCTAAATGCCCCCACGCTGCGCGGTCTGCACGCCCTTGAGGCAAGATAACCTCAGCTGTGTCTCGATGAGGCTGAATCCTCCAAGAGAGACGGTTTCACCAGGCCGCTACCAGACAACCAGGTTAGAGAGAGGGCGGACTTTTAGAAGTGTCTGTGTTCAAATTAAGGACTGACATGGCCAATATATTTACGTCCTGCCTTAGCTCCTTGGAAAATGTTAACGGACTGTTTACGATATTTCTTGGTGCCGACCTTCCTTTTCCGATAGTGTACGTTATTATGTTACTTCTTGTGCTTGGGGTTTCAATACACCACCTTGTATATTTAAAACATTATATATACAACATATACGACATATATATAAAGTGTGGTCATTAAGTAGGCAGATAAGGCTGCAATTAAAAATGAAAATAAGACAATATGAACGTTAAAATATTAATTTACATGATCTGCGCTTTTAAATAATATATAATTTGACTATGTTCCAAGCGCAATTTATTCGAATTTATTTTATAAAGCGAACGTTGTCAGAAAGTTCTTCGGAAAGTTTATTTTAAAAATGATAGTTTTTTTTATCGAGCAACGAATCGCTATTAAATTTTGTTTGAAACTCGGTAAAACGCTTTCATAAACGAATGCTTTAATTAAAGAGGCGTATAGAGATGAATCTTAGAGCAAAATGTTTTCAATTGGTACGCCAACTTTAAAAATAGAAGAACAAGTCCTTTTGACAAAGTTTGACCTGGTAGACAGTGCATCATCTGACACCAGGTGAATAGCGAACAAATCAAAAGCCTCTTGCTATAAAACTCTGGTAGGACAATCAGGAAGGTGAGAAGACAATTAGAGATATCGAATGGATTGATGCAATGATTAATAAGCAAAGATTTGAATATAGTCAGAGTAGTAGCTAAATTTTTAACAATGGAACAACGAAAGACTAAATATTCAATTTATGAAAACCTTTTGGAAAACTACCAGAATAACTCAGATATGCTGACACAAATAATCACAGGTGATGAGATATGGGTTCACGCGTACTGACCCGTAGAAAAGGACAGTCAAGTGAATGGGTTGAACGAGGACAACAAAGGTCAAATATAAAAAGAAAAACAAAATCAAAGGTCAAAACTTATTTGATTTTTTTTTTCAAATTTAAAGGTCTTTTTTACTTCGAATTTCTTGAAGAAGGTTCGACAATAACCCAGTTCAGGTATTTGGATATTCTTCGAGTTTACGTGAAGCGATTAGACTCAAAAGAGCTGATTTATGAAAGAATAATTTAGATCCTGGTACACCATAATGCTCTACCTCACAAGGTTCTTTCAGTTGCTCAATATTTGGCGAAGAATGGAATCCTCAAACCTTCTTGCCTCCCTATTCCCCTGAGCTCTCTCCCCCTGAATTTTTCTCTTCCATAAAATAAAATATTTCTGAAAGGTAAGGATTTTGATTATGTAAGTTCAATTATAGAAATTTTGAAGATTTTAAAAGCCATTTTGTAAAATCGATTTTTCTCTTTGTTTTGAGAAGCTGTAAAAAAAGATGTAAACGTTGTTGTTAGCGCAAGAATAATAATTTGAAGAATACTAGTTGTTATATTTGTATCTACTATAATAAAATGGTAACAATCTTGTCTCCCTCCTTGATGATCAAACACATCTTGTATATATGGGTGTTAGGTAGGAGTTGTAAAAAGAAGCACATTAACTTGACAAGTCGTGTAGGCGACCTATTGTCGAGGCGGACCATTGTCCCATGTTTGTTCTCTGGCAGCTATCAATCTCCCGTTCCATTGTTCGGGACAGGTATTGGCACAACAACTCTCCAACAGCCCAATTGTTCCAATTACATTCGAGGTATTTCACCACGCTACGTCGTCGCCTCTTTATGACTGGTATGACGAATCAAACATATCTTATTTTGTCATTTAGGTAAATTATAATAAAACGCATTCATTTAATTTATTTGCTCCTGTAGAAGGGTTAACACTACCCGAAAGTTTGAGAAGTATTTAATAAAAAATATATAACTCAACCCCGGAGATTGCGTTTTATTGTAATTTAAATTTCAGAGGATTCTTTCGATAATTTAGGTAAATTGTAAAGCTAATACAGTTGAAACTCTCTGTAAAGTACACCTAATTACAGACCCAAAGTGTCCTTTAGGGAGAGGTGTCCTCTTACCGGAGAGTTGCTAAATAGTAAAAAATGGTAATTTTACAAATGAAAACTGTCCTTTATAAAGAGGTGCCCTCTAGCGCAAGTGTCCTCTCATGGAGGTTCTACTGTATATCAAATATATTTTGAAAACCTAGTTTGATGATATCCCATTTTTATAGTTGAAGTGTTAATTCTGAAAGTTCATTATATACTCCAGCCTATAAAATGATGCCGTGTTTATGTTATTAAACAGGGCCAGGATGTATGAGCGTAATCTCGCTGTGTAGCTCAAGTCACAATAGAAATTTTAATAAACCGATTTTAAAACCACAATCAAATATCAAAGCGCCATGTATCTATTAACATTGAAAATATTTCTACTATAAGTAAGCACTTCTCTTATAGCTGAGGGCTAATTTATTGCAGAGAAAGTATGTCTATATAGAGAGGTATAGGTTTATTTATAAAAGAACAATTAGCGCTACTTTATAAGTTTTTTTTTTTTTGCTTATCCCAAGTACACGTGGTACAGGCCATGAAAAGGTAATAGCCTACAGCACCCGGTGTTCCTAGGTGGTCACCCTCCCAAGTACTGACATTGCTTAACTTCGGTGATCGGACGAGAACCGGTGTTTTCAATGTGGTATGTCCGTAGGCATTAATTTTAATATATGTTGTGTCGATATTAGAAGTACAGCAACTAACACTTGAGCATGGCTTTTTATTTAGCTCTCATTCTTTCGACTGACTGACAACAATTAATGTCTGATTTATATACACATAAAAATTTACATAATGGACGCTTTAAAGAATGCAAATAACTATTTACATACACAACACAATACATATTTTTTAATACTTGATAATTCATTTAAACCTTGTTTATGATTTGTTTGAGCGTTGCTCTATGTATTTACTTGCTTTCACTTATATAATTCTGAAGTCAGAAAGAGAGGGAGAGAGACAATTAACAATTATAATAACTTAAGAAAAAAATCCATCTCCTGACCGTGCTACTAAAAGTTGCTGATGGCTTGCGTTATCTGTCGGAATAAATATCAACTCATCGTTGATTTTTAATTATTTCAGAATTGGCCAAATACCCTTTCTTGATTAATCAATAAAAGCTAAATACGTATGCTTTTTCTTAACTTATCCACCCGATCACAGTATTTTTCACATAGTTTAGCGTTCTCACGCTCTTCTGGACTAGAAATACTTGTTTCATGATTTTTTTGGATACCCTAAAAACCATTGTTTTGGTCGTTGAGGTGCAGCCTGCACCACGCTGATGAGGGACAACAGCCCGAAACGCGTACATAGTTAGTTTTCTTGATTGAACCAGAATTGGTATTTAGTCAATCATGGAATTATTGAAAATCAACGAATAGTTTATATTTATTCCGATAGATGGAGCAGCAATCAGCAAATTTCAGTTGCACGATCAGAAGATGTATTTTTATTAATTTATCCGCTGTTCCCAGTACAATTTTACTTTTGTACTGTTTTTCAAAGTATAACAACGTTTATTAATTTTAGTGAACAGTCACATAAAAATCAAAAAGATAAATTCGATAAAAAATTCAAAAACAAAAAAATACATTCAAATTAAAAGTATTTTCACCATATTGATCCTTCGCCAAAGGAATGTCTGGAATTCAATAGCTGCCGCAAGCCGTCCTGAAATTTGACAGCCTCTTGGTTAGATAGTTGTTTTTGTCCGCAACACTCACAATCGCGATGTCGATATTTTCATGAAGAATGGTCTTAAGCCTGGGCGAGCACAGATCGAGGAGTTTCACCCGACACAGCGGGAAGAAACATTCAAAGACCTCTCTTACAATTTTTATAGCTCTTTCGGTAAGTCCATTGCTTTGAGGATGGTAAGTTAATGTCTGTTTGAATCCATTCCTTGAAAAACAATTGCACTTCTAAATATGTAAAATGAGGCCCATTATCTGAGACTGCTTCTTTTAGAAATTCATATAGTGCACATAGCCTTCTAATTTGTTATATTGTTTTCCTTGTTGTAATATCTTTCATTGGGATAGCTTCTACCCGTTTTGAATAACTGCCCACTTTAATGAAAAGGTTCAAGCCATTTTTGAGCAAAATTTATTGAAATTCTTTCCAAAGGACCTTTTGCCTATTCATAGGGCTGAAATATTTTTGCTGGATTGGCCTAAACCATTTTGGAAATTTTTACAAGTTTTCTTGCAACTGCTTCAAAATCTTTATCAATATTAAGCCACCAAACATAGATTATAGCCACAGCTTTAATTTTTCCCATTCCACTATGGGTCCAATGTAGACATTCTAGAATTTTTTTCTTGCAGAGCCCTTAGAATTAACACTCTTGTGCCCCATAGAATAAATTCATCCTCCACAGTCAACAACAACAACAACAACAAAAGCCTTTATTTAGGGCCTCTCGCCCTATACAGGATTCGCCAGTTCACAAGGGATAGGGAGAACACTGTGAGGCCTTTTTCCGGGATATAGTCTTGTGGAATCCAAATATCGCCATCGCTATATACCTATTCTTTGATATTTCATTAATCAGTGCCGGAAATGAAGGACAAAGTTGCCCCGTTTTATCATTTAGTTTTCGTCTTTCCTCAGACAGAGCAGCACAGTCAAATAAGTAGTGCAACATCTCCGTTGTTATTCCTGATCCACAGAAAGTGCATTTCAGGTCTTCACGCCTCAAAAAAAATCAAATGGTGTTCTCTGAAAAAAATTGAAAGGGTTCTAAATTGTGCAATTAATCTGATGATAGGAAAAGGGAGTTCACTTAAGAAGTATTCTTCGGTGGTAAACGTTGTATATATGTCTCTATAGTGGGAATATAACTTTGATTGGGTTATTCTTGTTAAATCGTTTTGTATTGTTTGCTCTATCGCAGTTCTTAATATTCCAGGGATAGCATTCCTTAGTGAATCAGGATCATTACAATAAGTAAGCCACGAGGATCCGTTATTATTAAGTAAATAACTTAATTGTTTTATAAAACCGATGGGCGCACCTGTAGCACAGGATAATTGCCTCATTCTAGTTAAACATATTCGAGGCAGTCTATTTGTATCCATACTCAGCACCCTCAGCCAATATTTCAAGGTCAATTTCAGAGCTGTTATTGTTAATGACTCGGCCTGTTTCTGGTCTTATTATGTATCCTGGTGTATATCTAGGCAAATTCAAAAACCTACGAATAAATGTATCTTGTATATGGTCTAATAAATCTTTATACTCTGTTGCCCAAATTGGAGCAGCATACATAAAAACAGCCATTACAATAGAGTCAAACAGTTTCATTGCAGAGTTTAATGAATTAATTTTTGATTTTGCCAATATTGGGGTTGTAGCATTTATTGCCGCAAGTGCTTTTCCTTTGAAAAAGTTTGCGGCTTGAGTGGTTTTAGTTGTACTGACCAGAGGGTATCCCAAGTAATTATATCTTCTTGTTACCATCAGAGGTTTACCATTCCAGTACCATCTATCTTCTCTTGAGGGTTTACCACCATTGCGAAATACCATAACCTTCGATTTGGACTCGTTCAGTGTCATATAGTTCTCACCAAGATATTCTTTCAATATATTAATATTTTTTTGGAGGTTTATCCTCGACTCCCCTATAATAGCAATATCATCTGCATACATCAGCAGGTGAACATCACCAAATTCCGGAAGGTATACACTCGTCAGATCTGAGTTGTCATACATTTTAATCAGGTCCGTCATGAATAATATAAAAAGTAATGGCGATAGTGGCTCTCCTTGTAAAACGCCCGAATGTATCTTAATATTTTCTGTAATTGATCCCCTCCATCTGACTGCCACAGTCGCCTGTTCGTAGTAATTTCTAATTGCATGTATAAATTGATAGCTCACGCCCAGATTGGTTAATTTCTTCCAGAGTAATGAGTGAGGAACTGTGCATCCTCCACAGTCAATTCCAATTTCTTTTGAAAATATGGACTCATGTTTTCTTCAGCTTTCTCTGGTCATCCATGCCCAATATACAATTTCACTCTTTCTAGTACAGGATCATGGTCAACTGCTTTAGAAATATCTGCTTTAAATGGTAAATCTTATATTAATGACAAATTATATATTCCGCTTGTTTTTGGTACTTCTTCATAGCCAACGGGCAGCCGAGATGGTGCATCTGCAATGCCATGATCCTGTGATTTTTTAAATTCGATTTCATAGTCAGGCTGACAAAGTCAGACACCATCTGTGCATCCTTATTGATATAGACCCTCTGTTGATAGTAAGATAACGTTAACACGATTTATCAACCTGTATTTACAAATAAGTACTACTTAGATCTATTTTGTGAAATAAATTTTCCCTGATAACATAGTGGAAAGATCTTTTTGAATAGCAATGGTTAAATGATGAAAATTTGTTAAGGGTCACTTTAAAGCTATAGAAAATTCTAATGCCTTTATTTTTCTTTGGCTCCACTACTACTGGTGTAGCTCAAGAGCTATATATAATAGGATAAATAAAGCCCAGTTTTCTAATATTTCCAATTTTTGCTCTATATTTATTCTATAAGGCGAAGGTCACTGGTCTTGTCTTACAAAAAAAAAAAGATGTAAGAGAATTATCTATGAAAAATTTAAAAATATTTTTCACGCTATTATATTTTTAAATAAAATATATATAATTTATTTCTACAGCCTTGATTCCGCAATAAAAAATGAAAGAGGGAGGGTATGGCCCATCCCAGTTGTTTCGCTATTTTAATCTCCAGACCTCTTCACTATTGTATTGGACAGAATTTCCTATATACCCTGCACTTGCTAATGAATACCGTAAATTAATGTTCTGAACAAACTATGGACATATGCCTCTAGGACTGTAGAGATGTATATCTAAGTTAAAGATATAATACATCGAGCAATACTCTTCCACAAAATTACAAAAAGGTTTGTTAGGAAACTTTGAAATATCAAACATAATTTTCAACGTTATTTTCTTCTAAAATAAATGTTTATAATTTTCAGCAATAAATAGCGCTAAGTCAATGATGCAACTTTATATTAGCCTGACAGGTTAATTTGTGAGTTTGCGGAGAAGCATTGCTCGATGCACAATATCTTTAATTTAGATATGCATTTTACAGTTCTAGAAGCATATAACACAGTTTATTCAAAGCAACAATTTTCCTTATTCGATTGAAAGTGCAGGGTATATAAGAAATTCTGTCCAATACAATAGTGAAGCGGTCTGGTAATGGTAAAAAAATGGCGGAACCACTGAGAGGGTTCACCACTGATAAGCCATACCTTTCCTCTTTAAAATTTTATTCATTGCAGTATATAAGTTTTATATAAAATTTATTATAATTATATAATCCTCAAAGCTTATGTCCATAGTTCATCTAAAATATCCATTCCAAGAGTCTAGCATCAGTATCACTATAAAAGGAAGTTCCAAAAATGCAATATAACAGCGGTGTACTAGATTAAACTGGCGAAAACGCTGGGAGTGTTCACCACTGATGAGCCAGGCCCTTCCTTTAATTTTTCCATTGCAGTAAGGACAGTAGTAATTGTTTAATTTTCGAAAGAATCATACGCGTCTATAATGGTTTTGAATATTCATAACAGATGGCGCGCTGATGCATCATCTATATTAATAAAATGGAAATTTCATAAGTGGACATTACTAAAAACTTTCGTTACAATGCATCAATTTCAACCAAATTTTCAACATTTATGTAAAACGAGATGGAGCAGGTTTTGCTTAACATCAAAATATATTTCCTAACATTAACATGCGTAACTTCGCTGTTATCGATTAAATACAAAAAAAAAAATCAACAGAGTTAATTTTTTTACATACTAGCTAATAATCTCAATCTAAAAAATATTCAAAACAAGCAATTTTAAGATAACACCATATGTAAAACAGTCGGCCAAGAAAACAACAACGATATTACATCTTTCTCACATATTCACACACAATCTTGATTAATAATTAAAACTGATCTTTAACATTGTTTATTATACTTCAACTTTTATTTCTACATTTGTTTTTAAATACCCAATTGTTTTATCATGTTTCTAATTTCGCCTAACAAATATACAAATTTATAGTGACCAACATATGCAAATTTTATCTTTGTTTTTATTTAACTTGATATCGTAAACATAACATCCATTGTAAGCATTTTTCTGTTCACCTTCCGTGGTTTCTCTTTTCTCTGATAGTTTTTAGGTGTAGTATATTTTCTTATTACTAGACTACAAACATTCCCTCGAGAAAAACCTGGGCGAAACCGGGTACATCCGCTAGTAATATATATTTTTGAAAAAAATTATCGTTAAAAATATATATATGATTTTCAGCGATAGAGGGAGCTAAATTAATGATGACATTGAAAATATATATACAAGCTTGCGATAAAAATATTCAAGAGCAATTCTAATGAATTGTATGTTATCCGGTGTGATAATTTAAAAAATGACCTCCCTATATTTCCACACATCACGTCGGGGTTTTTCATAAAATCGATCTATATAAATAAAATATAAATAAGGGTTTGTTTGTGTGGTTTGTTCCTTATACATTCCTACAATATGTGACCAATCTGGATGAAATTTTCTCAGATTATAGAACTTTATCTAAAGAAGGATCACACATCATAGTTTCAAGCCTAGAAAAGTGTGTTCAGATATAAAAATGAACCAATTAGTGTATTTCAAGTCTGAAAATGATGATAGCAAATAAATGTTAATTTATCATAACACAGGCCTACGATGAAAAATAAAAGGGAATTCAAACTGAACTTTGTGTATTATTTGGTGCTGATTTAAAAATAAAACTACGAACATTTTCTAGCACACGTTACGTTTTTTTTTTCAAAATCATTTTTGCCGAAGCTCTTCTCTCCAAAATATGTCGATTGTTTCAAATATCCGTGCAAAAAATTTCCAGGTTCATCCGAACCAAGTTGAAAGAGTTTGTTGGTCCAAGAATCCTTATGGAAGATAATGAATTTGGAACAAGCATGACACCAAAGGAAAACTCAGCTTAGGTTGCCTTCAAAGAAGTTTTCAGCAAAATATTTAGGCAATTACAAGGATCCTGAATACAAACAAATTATAATGAATATGATGTGAAAATTTCAAGCGTTGGGTTACTCCATGAGTGTCAAACTACATTTCCTTCACTCACTTGTAGACCTTTCCCCGAAAAATTAGGATTAGTCAGCGAAAACAGGGTGAAAGGTTTCATCAAGACATCAAAGATATGGAGCGCAAATATCAAGGAAGATTGGGATAAGAACATGACTACTGTTGGAAGTTAACACGAGATAAACCCAGATTTGAACATAAAAGAAAGGCGTTAAAAGTAAGGTTTGAAGGGAAAAGAGTACGTACTTAAAGGTAAACATCTGCCGGCCAGGCAGCCTCTATCTTTACGATAAACATTTTTGTTTTATATCGATACTAGACGAGTAACCCGGGCAAGTTTAGCATAAATGCATTTTAACTATCATCTATATATAGAATCTTTTTCAAATCAAATTGTATTTCTTACCATTTATTTTTATTTTATTTCAATTTAAAGCGCTATGGCCCCCTAGGGACACTTACGCTGTCATACATGTATGTCTCTACAGTTGTCTATACATATATATATATATATTAAAATGGCATATCCTGACCAGGAGCACATGTGCTTTACAGAAGGCAGAGCGCCATCTATATATACATATATATATTATAAAACTATTTTAGAGGCGTAATGTTCTTTTTAAAATAAAACAATTTCTACTGTCCTTACTGCGATGGAAAAATTAAAGGGAGGGCCTGGCTCATCAGTGGTGAACCCTCCCATTACATCGTAACATATATATATAGATATATATACAATAATTTTAGGCCGTGAATAGAATAGTCATATGACGTTAACAATGAGAAAGAGAGGGAAAAAACGAGAAAAATATCTGTGTGCAAAGGAAGAAGTGTCTGTCAATATGTACAATAAGCATAATATAAATTTATAAGACGCGTGCCCCGGGCAATGCCCATCAAAGTTTATGAAAGCTTTTAAAACTTTTATATATATATGCATTGGCTGGCTTCGCTTGCTATGCACGGTATTTAACCGAGTGAATGTTCAACCGACCTATATTGTTTTGATGAATATGATTTTATCGCTGGCTATATGGGACAGATAAAAAAGGTTCATTATATGAAAATATATGAAACTAACATTACTGTGCAATCACAATTTTCAGACCTAAAATATAAATTGTACACTATATACTTGTACACTAATCGGTCCTGTTTTTTTGTCTAAATCACATTTTCTGGGTTCTCTTGAAAATATGATGGGTGCTAATTTCAGATATAGTTCTATAACGTGTAAATTCCATTCAGATTGATCACATGAACTAGAAATTGCTAGCTCTCTCTCTCTCGGCCGTGCGGCCACGCGGCGCGCGAGCTCCGCGTTTTTTTGAGTCTGAGATGGAGGCCATGGAGACTAATAACCCCTTTGGGGTATTGGCTGAAAGCCAGGAGAATGGGCTGCAAGCCCATATGAACTCCACAGAAAACCCTCAAGGCTCCACCGAAATATCGGCAAAAGAATCAGATATGGCTGAAAGCCTTTCTGATTCAAACAATCGTAAAGATGCAAATTCTGAGCCGGCGGCGGACGGCGGACATGCAAATTCTCGCCGCAATTGGGCTGATTGCCCGGAACTGGACGACCAGCTTCCCGAGGCCGAAGATGGAATCTTCACCACAGTGGGTGGCTCAAAGAAGAGGCGACATGACCCTGACCACCCCAACTCGGCGGCCAAAAAGGGATGCGTCCAGGCACCGAGGATCGCTCCCAACAGCAGCAGGCCACGAGCCACGCCTAAACCTAGTAAGGTGCGCGAGTGCCAGACAACCAGGCAAAAGCAGGCCACCTTCCGAGCCAGGTCAGCAGCAGCGCAGGTGGACCAATGTGTCTACCTGGAGTACTGCCCAGACTTCGCCCAGGAGCAGTATTTCCGGGCGTTGGAAGCCAAACTGGGCAAGGGCTCCGTCTACCAGCTGACGAAGATGGAGGGGCAATACCTGGTCTGCCTCTCCAGTATCCAGCAAGCCGACAAGCTCGTCGAGGATGGGCTGGAGTTGGAGGACGCCCTCCTGCGAGCAACACCACTGAAGAAGCGGGCAGAGCGGATCATGATCGGCAACGTCCCATTCTTCATTGAAAACGGAGACCTCGTGGCAGCCCTGCGGCCCTACGGACAGATAACCTCCATCGTCCAGAAAATGATGGAGTTGGGCGACTCGTATTGGGCCGATGCACGTCGTGAGGCCTTCATCACCCTTCGAGACGGCGTGAAGCTCTCTCACATCCCAGCCCGTCTCGAAATAAAAGCAAAAGGGGTGACCAGTCACGTGTACGTGACTTATGGAATTAAGTGCTCTCTATGCTATAAGCACGGGCACAAACGCGCCAACTGCCCGCGGAAGACTGGCGTACAAGAGGCTAACCTGCTTCTCCACCCTGCTGCTCCAAATAACGCCGGAAGAGGGCTGCCCTCCTCTCTGAACACCAAGCCGGCCCTGGTATTAACGCCAGACGCAGGGACAACATCGATTGCAGCACCAACTCCAGCTCCATCACAAGCCTTCACTGCAGTCCCCTCATCTGCTGCACAGGCCCAACCCACTGCTGCTGTGGACCCAGCCCCTCCTTCACCAGGGGTTCCAAATGGCTCTCAAAAGACCAAATCCTCTTCACAGGAGAAGCCAAAGGCCCCTGTGGCACCGGAAGAGATGAAAGAGGAGGAGGTCCTAGTGTCGACCCCCTCAGGGACCCCCAAGAAAACCCGGATGCAGCTCAATAAGCTCCTTGAGACTGTCCCCAGCGACATCCTGGACCATCCTGGGCTTCTTGGGTTCGAGAGAGGAGAGGTCCTGGAGGCGCTAACCACCATCCCCGGTCTGAAGAGCCTACAGAAGAAGATGGGGAGCGAGCAGAAGACCGCGCTCAATAGGGTTGCCGAGAGCCTAGTTAACGCCTTGCCCAACTCCCACTCCGCCATCTACAAGCGCCTCACGGACGTCCGTGCCCAGACGAGAAGCGCCCAATGAGCTTCTGTCTGGCATCCATCAACGCCCGCGGGCTCGCTGCTCGCGAGAGGAGCATTGAGCTCTGCCACTTCCTGCGCCAACATCGCGTAGACGTCGCCTTTGTTCAGGAGACCAACACCTCGTCGCTGGATCTCATTCAACATCTGTGCCTGGGCTACAGCGCCGCCACCGTGCCCCCCGCAGCCCTCAGGGGTTCGGGCCTCGCCTGCTTATTCGCGCCGGGGGTCGCTGTCCTGCGGCAGCGCGTCCTGTGGCCGGGAAACATCTCCATCGTCTCCATCGACGTCCGCGGCCAGGAAGTGCGTGTAATCAACTGTCACTTGTCACACATTCCTCGCGAGCGGCTTGAGCAGCTGAAGTCCATAACAGCAGCCGCCATCCAGGAGGACGCCTGGGTGGTGGGTGATCTCAACATCGACGAGCAGAGCCCGAGCGACATAACATCCGGCTCGGTGGAGGCCCTCACGGAGCTAATGGACCAGACAGCCCTCGTTGATGTAGCCACCCTCTTCGACGCCGAACACCTTCCAACCAGAGTGGCCAGCTGCAGGAGTCGGGTTGACGCAGCTCGCCTGGACAGAATTCTCTTGCCATCGAGACTCCTGGAAAGAGTGACACTGTACAAGACCATCTACTACAGGCTCTCTGACCATCGAGCTGTCCTCACCCAGATGGGCTCGCCTCCTTCCCCTCGCCAGCCCTGCGTGGCCGCCATGCTTCGTTCGGCTCTGGTGGATGAACATCTGCTGGCAACAATAGAAAGAACATCTGGATCTATTGCGGACTTGTCCAGCGATGCTCTATGGATAAGATGGTCCAAGATCAAGGCCGAACTCCTGGCGGAGGTGAGATCCCTCCATTTCCCACGCGTCGCCGATGACGACCACATCTCGCGCGCCAGGCGGTATCTGCAGGCCAGACTGGAGGCAGCATCATCAGCCGCAGACTACCCATCGCTGCCCGATCTTGTGCGCTCGCTTCGCGTCCGAAGGCCCGCTGGCACGACCATCCGGGATGAAGATGGGAACATCATCGACGGCGGGGAGCTGCGACGTCGGGCATACTCCGTCTACCAGCGCCGCTTTTCCTGTGAATCCGGCGACCCCATCGCCGCCGCTGAGTTCATCCGGGGGACGACCACCACCCTCACCCTGGAAGAGGATGATCCACTGACCCGCCCTGACATCACCGACGCAGATATCGCGGCGGCCATCCGCCGACTACCGCTCGGAAAGGCTCCCGGGTGGGACGAATTGCCCTGCGAGTTTCTTATCACCTACGAAGACTTCTTCGTAGAGACTCTCAGGCGCGTCTTCGAGGCCTCCAAACTCCGCGGGGCCCTGCCTTCATCGATCAGGCGCAGCACCATCTGCCTCGTCCCCAAGTCCAACGGCGGCCTTGGGCTCAGCGGCTACAGGCCGATTTCGCTCCCCACAGATGACTACCGCGTCCTGGGCAACATCCTCCTCCAGCGTCTGCGGCCCCATCTTCCCGCCTTGGTGCCTCGGTGCCAGACATACGCTGTTCCGGGAAGGTCTCCCAGTTGGAACGTGGCGCGAGTAGCCGACGAGATCGACATGGCTACGAGGAACGGCCGGAGCTGGCTGTCATCTCAACGGACCTAGAGTCGGCCTTCGACACCCTGGACCGCTCCTTTCTGGTGTCCCTGATGGTCTCTCTGCGGCTGCCTCCTGCCTTCGTTGAGTGGTTCCTCCTCCTGTATGCCGGGGCGGATGCGGCGGTGCGAGCCGGAGGCCTCCACACAAGGCCCTTCCATCTGCTGAACGGGTTGAGGCAGGGCTGTGCCATCAGCGCCGCTTTGTTTAGCCTCGCCACTGGCCCTCTCCTGGTGCGCCTCGAGCGTGAGCTCGGCCCCGGAAACGTCCTCGCCTACGCCGACGACATCGTGCTGCTCATCAGGCGCGACGAGCTCTTCGACGTGGTGAGAATCATCTTCGAGGACTTCCGGCGCGCTTCGGGAATAGGCGTCAACTTTGCGAAGCGTAAAGGCCTATGGTGCGGCGCCTGGCGGGCCCGCACCGACGCACAGCTTGGCATCTCCTGGACATCGGAGCAGATCCGGGTACTGGGCTGCAACTTAACACCTGCAGTGTCATCCTCCGCCCAGGAACAACATCTCCTCGCACTGCTCGAGAGTGTTGTGGCGAGGTGGGTCCCCTTCACCCGCGGCCTCTCCTTAGTCGGTCGAGCCAGAGCCGCCAACTCGCTGGTGTTGTCCGCCGTGGTGCACCATCTTCACGGCTACCTGCCCACAGACCCCACCATCGCCAAGCTGCAAGCCCGACTGGTGCGCTTTGTCTGGGGACCTCGGCGTACTACCTGGTTGCCGGGCGGCGTTCTTGCAAGGCCTGTCTCCGTGGGCGGCTTCGGACTTCTCGACATTGGGACGCAGCTTCGCCTGGCGTGCTTGAGGGGCGTGCAGACCGCGCTGCGCGGAGACCTCAACGCCTACTCTTGGCTCGCTGTGAGTGGGACGTGGCTGACCCCTCCAACATCTGGGACATGGCATCCACCTCGGCGCCGCAGGCTCCTCAAGCTCTGGGAGGCCGTCTCGGAGATATTGGAGCTGAACCACCGGGTGCTGCCGCCACATCAGCTTCAGGAGCTCCATATCATCGGGGACTCCAGGTTCCTCCAGCCTCCAGATCTTTTGGTCGCATCGCGGTGGGCGGGAATGCGCGTTGGTGATCTCACTAGCTCTTCATCTCTCCCTCTGCGCACCACCCGCGCCGCCCTCGCTGACATCGCGGCACTCACCACCTTCTGCAGCCGGATTGTGGAAGAGAACCGGAACCACACCCACCGGGTTGACAACATCAAGGACGCCATCGTGCTGCGCGGGACGGCCACTGCGTTCCAGCGCCTAACCACCCGCACTGCCCGCCGCATGCTAGAACGTCCACGCCTGGCTGCACTGCCCATCACCCAGCTGCTAGCCCGGTGGCTTCCCCACGTCAGCATCCCCATCTCCATCAGCTGGCCTTCTCTCCGGCGAGGTGCCTTCTCGGGGCATAATGCCGACGTTGCCGTGCGGCTGGCCCTTCACGCCCTTCCCCATCCAGCGCATCCGGCCTCAGCCCGGGATTCCTGCATCGCCTGTGGGTCCGAAGACCTGTCACTGGCCCACCGCTACTGGTCCTGTAGGCGGATCAGGCCTGTCATCCTGGAGGCCTTCACTATCATCCAGCGGCCCCCTGACCTGCAGGGATGGATCTTCGGGCATGACCTGGAGGACGACGCCCTGGCCATCCTGGCGTCTGCCAAGACCCGTATCTTCAAGCACTTCCTGGGCCTGGAGATACGGGGCGTCCAAGAAGACCCTCTCATCGTCTGGAGGAGGACTCTGGCAAGATGGTGGAGCCTTCCTCAATCATAATTTCACTGTATTATATCATTATTTTGCATCCATAATTGACTTGTAGTCAATAAAGTTTGTTTAACCGTCTCTCTCTCTCTCTCTCTCTATAAATCATTTTCAATAATATAGAATAGTATTAAGAGATCTATTTTACAAAACCCTTGAGAGTATACACTATTGTTGCTCTAATCTTAGTAAAATAATGCACCTAGTTTTCAATCATAAAAAGGAAAATTTATCTCGATGTAGTTTCTGAAAGAAAGCTCTAAAATTTTAGAACCTACCTTGAATATCCTTCATTGTCGTCTATATTAGCAAATTAGCGCTAGTCATGTATCTGCAACAGCTGTATTGCTCTCTAGAAAGTTTTATAGTGGATCCTGGATTGTAGCCACATGTTAGTTTAGGCTGTTCCTAACATTATTTACCCAATGGTACTTAGAGGAGGTTGTAGGTACAGGAGAAATATTAAAGGGCCTGCCCCCGTGTCAAGTCAACGTCCCCAGAGCCCCGAGGTTTGATAAATGAGACGGCCCCTCAGCAGCTCCTAATTACACCTCATTATGTATAGATGAACTTTTAAGTCTCTCCATTAGGACGCCGTCCCACCGAGACTCTGCGTACGTAAACACATTTTTACACAACCCTTGCTTCTAACCTGATTTACATTCTTGTTGTATAAGTCAGTTTTAGCTAGCACCTATATATGCCTTAAATCTGGATTCCATTCAATATCCTATTTCTTCAAAAGAAGGCAAAGAGAAAGAAAAAGTGTTAAAAATATAAAAATAACCTCACATTTACATACAACTAAGTTTTTCCTTGATTTAAATATAAGCGATCACATAGACGAGTCGTTAAGACACAATCTACATATCTTGTCAATACATACAAAGGTGCACAGTCTACACTATTTTAAAATGATAATACGTATATATATGTTGTAAGGTAGTCGATCCTGTAGGATGACTTAAGTGTGGTTGGTTAAATGCAGTCGTTGTGGCCTCAAAGTTCAGACTGGGTTCAGGCGTGAATGTATTGTACCAAAGACATGTTGGATGTCACCACAGAGATGGCGAGAGAGTGAAGCCGACACCGGTCAAGGCAGGTCTGTCCAGGGGAGTCTGACAATCATCGTGTCTCAAAGCGGACTGATCTGTTTGAGCAAGAAGGGGCACACCTGGTAGCGCTGACATGTTTTTCGGAGCTTTTTCCTCTCCTGACGCCGGCTGTCACTAAATCGAATTTTATTTTGTCATGCATTACATGATGGCCGAACTGGCGATTTAAATTGTTTTTACAGTTTTGGTTAATATACTATATTACACTGCGTGACATTGAAAATGGAACACCAAGAAATAGTGGCCAGAAAGTGATGAAACTCGGCAGACAGAGAGAGACAGGGACGAACAATAAGTGATCTTTATTTCGAAATGATAGTCATAATACAGAGCGAGAACGGCGTCGGCTTAGTAGCAAGTAGGACCACCGCGGACGGCGATGCACGCAGCAACACGTTTAGGTAGAGAGTCAATCAGAGTACGGATGGCGTCCTGAGGGATGGCTCTCCATTCCCTCTCAACCATTTGCCACAGTTCGTCTTCTGAACGCGGCTGTGGCAAGGCATGCAAACGGCGTCCAATGATGTCCCAGACGTGCTCGATTGGTGAGAGATCAGGAGAGTACGGTGGCCAGGGAAGCATCTGTACATCTTGCTGAGCTTGTTGGCTAATGCGAGCAGTGTGCGGTCGGGCGTTATCCTGCTGATAAAGGGCATTGGGTACCCCCTGAAGGTAGGGGAGTGTCACCGGTCGCAGCACATCATCAACGTATCGTTGGGCCGTCATAGTGCCCTGAATAAGAAGTAAAGATGACCTGGAATCATACGCGATTGCGCCCCAAACCATGATTCCACGTTGTCGCACGGTGGGGCGTTCCACAATTGCTGCCGGATTAGACCTTTCTCCACGTCGACGCCACACGCGTACACGGCGACTATCACTGGACAAGCAGAAACGCGACTCATCTGAGAACACGACCCTGTGCCATTCCGTCATCCACGTCGTTCTAGCCCGGCACCATTCCAAACGTTGGCGCCTATTCGGTGGGGTCAATGGCAGTCTTCTTAGCGGACGGCATGAGTGCAAGCCATTAGCAACCAATCGACGGGAAATGGTTCTGGTCGAGATGGAATGATCTAGGGTGTCTTGCACATGTTGAAGGATGGCGGTACAAGTGGCTTGTGGGACCGCCACTGCTTGTCGAAGGATACGCCGATCCACACGTGCTGACGTCACTCTGGTTGCACCGACATTCCTATAAATTGCCACATTTCCTTGTTCCAACCATCTTCTCCACAATCGGTGCACCGTGGACGCACCAAGGTGTGTATCAGCTGCGATTTGACGTATGGACCAGCCTGCCCTTTTCAGTCCGATCACCATGCCCCTCGTAAAAGCGTCTGTCTGCTTGAACTGCCTCCGTTTACGATGACCTGGCATACTCTGTTATTACACGTGTCTTTTGACACAAGAACAAAATTTCTACAATGATTTTCCTTGAAGAAATAACGACACAAATACTGTCCTTTCTGAAAGTTCCTTCCCTTATATCTTACTCCATGTGCGCACGAGAGCTGCGCATTTTAAATCATTTGCATAACTCGGTTAGGCGCGTCTACCCTGAAATTTGCATAATTTTCTGGCCACTATTTCTTGGTGTTCCATTTTCAATGTCACGCAGTGTATATATGATTTAGAAGTATATTTATGAATATGTATAAACTTATATATATATCATATAATATAAATATATTATATCATATAAATATATATTAATTAAAAGGCTTTTGGATCAAAAATAAAATAAACGATTTTATTTATTACAGAATCCAATATTTCGCTAGGCTGTACGCCTATCTTCGTCAGGGTCTCTTTTTATTTTGAAATGTTTTGGTTAACCACTCGATGTCTTCACGCTACGATATATAAAATATTTACAAAACAAACTCTGTGGCTAAAATTTAAAAATATATATATATACACGAATTTTTATATAAATATATACCATATATTCATGGTAAACGGATTGCGGATTTCGACAATTTAGAAAGAGGGAATCATATATATGATTCCCTCTTTCTAAATATACCATATATGTACATTTCTTTAAAAAAAAGTTAAATTTTATAAATAAGTCTCCTAATGAAAGAGTACAATAGGAATGTTAAGTAGATTTGAACTGTAAATATAACGGGGGGATGTTTCTATTGATACTGTTGCTATCTTTTATTGATGTCCAACTTTCTAGAAATAGTCTTGAATGTTTATCCTGAATATTGTGGTATATAAAGCTAAATACAAAAATATGAGTAAATAAAATCATGCAATGATAAATATATATGAATAAATAAATGTAAATACATATAATAATTGACAAATATACATATATACAGAAATATATAAAAGTTCTTTATTGGTGTCGCCAACCGCGGGAACGACTCCGCCACCGGTGGACTGCGAGAGTTCTTTCCCACAGAGTGAGCAGGTTTAGGTGTTGGCTGGCGTTACCCACCTCAAGACCAAGATGGTACTTGTAGATGGTATATAGATTGTGGTATATAATATCTGACTTTTCAAAATTTGGTATATGGTCTTGTTTGAGCGTGTGATCTACAAGCAGTGATAATGGGCTATGGTTTTTAAAAGCTGTTTTGTGTTTGTTTAGTCTTTCTTCTAGAGTTTTACTGGTTTCTCCTATGTAAGTTGCAGGGCATAATTTATATGGAATGCGATATACTATGTTCGATTCAAAATTCGAGGATATATATATATATATGAAAAACAATAGAAAAAAAATTTGGTCAGGTGTTGATATTAAAAATAAAGAAAGCATATCCTGACTAGGAGCACATGTGCGCGAAACGCGTTCGGGGATGGCTTTTCTTGATTTATCAAGAAATTGGGTTGGCCAAATATCAGGGAACAAGTTAAATCAACGTTTAGTTGATTTCCGTTCCACTAGATGGCGCTCTGCCTTCTGAAAAGCACATGCGCTCCTGGTCAGGATATTGCCACGTGGAAAATTAGGGAAGACAAAAACTTTAGGAGGAGACAACAATTTATTTCAGGCAAGAACAAACTATGAATAGTAAACAAAAGATAGCCACGAGGGAAATTTGCAGAGTAGCAAAATATAAACATAAAAATGACCACTCTGTTAATAAAAATAATAAAATTAATAAATACTTTGTTACAATATGCTTTCTTTATTTTTAATATCAACACCTGACCCACTTATTTATTCTTTATTAAAATTGTTTTTTTTCATGTGTTAAGCGTATTTACGCAAGTTTGGCCTTAAATGCCTATTTCTTGGTTTCACAGGAACCCCTGGAACCATAAATCTTTTTGGTCGCAGTGATACAGCCTGCTCTACGCTGACGAGCGCCAACAGCGCGAAACGCGTTCGTGGATGGCTTTTCTTGCTTTATTAAAAAATTGGGTTGGCCAAATATCAGGGACAAGTTAAATCAACGTTTAGTTGATTTCTGTTCCACTAGATGGAGCTCTGCCATATAAAAAGCACATGTGCTCCTGGTGAGGATATGCTTTCTTTATTTTTAAAGTATATAAATATGTGGTGAGGTCCTGGTAGCCTCTTGTAGAATCTTGTCAACTAAAACTGTGGTGAGGTATCCAGTCGACTTAAACTATGCTGTGTTAACCGAGAGGAACAGTCAGGACGGGGAGTTTACCAGTACCTCTCTGCACCTTGTAAGACCTTTAAAAGTTCTCACAGAGTACAGGCAGTCGTGGTCGAGGCAGAGTGGAAAGCTTGGGAATGTCCACACAAAAAAAGAAGACACAGTTGCACTAAGAAAGTTCCGTGAACAGATAAAAGTTGAGCTAGGAGCGAAAGATGGAGAGATAGAAGATTTCTTACTGGTCTACATGATGGATGAGATGGACCTGGAGTACAACCGACGAGGGCTCACGCAGATGGTGAACTAACTGTATTTTTGGCTAAAGACGGGGGCTTTATATAACTTTTCTGAGAAAGGGAATATTTCACCAGATGTGAGAGGAGCGTGGATCGTCTGGTGAAATTCTACTGGCGCCGTGGCAGTTTCCATTTTTAGACCTTGTTGTGGGAATTCTAAATCTATCTCGATCTCTGCTTTAGCTCAACTTTTAATCTACTACAGAGTTTTATTTATTTATCCTCAGTTTGTACAAAGTACATTACATATGATGATGTAAGGACACATGCCAATCATGCGTATAATCATTTACAGATGTGTTTCAATTATACAACATGAAAATCTTGTTATAAGTTATATACAATATGGGGTTGTTGGTTAAATTACCATATATATACAAGGCGCGTTCATTAATTTCCAGGACTGGTTAAAAAATAAAATAAATAAAAAAGCTAAAGAAAAAAAAATTTCATACAGAGTTAAATGTTGGACATTCGACCACACCTGATTGAAAGCACGAGTCTCGTGGCGCCCGCGCCGATCTAAAAATAGAACAAAACAACTTCCTTGTAAGGTTCGCATTTCTAATTTTAAAATGGCCATTTTCGAAGAGCAGAGAATCTGCATTAAGTTTTGTTTTAAATTGAAAAAAAGGTGCTACTGAGACGTATGAATTGATTAAAGAAGCTTTTGGCGATGCAGCTTTATCCCGTTCAAGAACTTTTGAATGGTTTTCACGCTTCCTAAAAGGTCGGGAAAAGGTAAACGATGATCAGCATACTGGGCGTCCAAGATCATTACGTTGCGAGGAAAACAAGCTCAAAATAAAGGAATTAATTAAATCTAACAGAATAATTTCTATTAAAGACTTATCTTCAGAGACTGGGCTATCTGTAGGACTGTGTCATAAAATAGTAACAAAAGATTTGGACATGATCCGGACGTCTTCAAAATTTGTTCCCCGGATTCTAACAGAGGAACAAAAGGAGGTTAGAATGGATGTCTGCAAAAACATGGTTGAAATGACTCGGACCGATCCAGAATGGATTTAAAAAATCATTACCGGGGATGAGACATGGGTGTATCAGTATGACCCGGAAACCAAACGTCAGTCCAGCCAGTGGATTGAAAGAGGGAAACCGAAACCCAAAAAGGCAAGATTTACAAATTCCAAAGTCAAGACATTGCTTGTTACATTTTTTTTATATTAATGGTTTGGTTCACCATGAATTTATTCCTTTCGGACGTACAATTAATCAAGAAGTTTATTTGGGGATAATGAGTCGCTTAAGGGAGGCAGTGCGCCTTAAAAGACCTGAAAGATGCCAAAACAATGACTGGATACTTCACGTCGATATTGCGCGGCCGCACACAGCCCATGTTGTTTTGCAGTTCTTGGCCAAGCATTCAACCATACAGATCCCTCATCCACCCTATTCCCGCCACTTAGCCCCCAATGACTTTTTCCTCTATCCTAAATTGAAAATGAAGTTAAAAGGAAGGAGATTTGACAACGTTGATATGATACAAGCTGAATCGAAGGCAACCTTGAGGAACCTCTCAAAAAGTGATTTTATCTCCTGCTTCGACAATTGGAAAAAAATATGGAACAGGTGTATTGAGGCAGGAGGGGCATATTTTGAAAAATATTAAATTAGTTTTTTATTTGTTTTATTTTTTCAAAGATACAGAGCAGTCCTGGAAATTAATGAACGCACCTTGTATATAAATATAATGGGAGAGGCGCTTATCTCTCAGCATTTTATAAATAAAATTACTCCAACAAACTATCTTCTTATATATAAAGTCAATGTCTGTTTCGCGATATACTCAAAACTACTGAACCAATTGGTACCAAATTTTGCATGTCGCTGCGAAGTAACAACACCAGGCCAATGAGCGTTCTACATTTTTTTTCAAGTTGCTTGCTTACTTTTTTTAAAATATCTTTTTATACGAGTGTTACTTTTTTCACAAAAGTATTGAATATTGAGAGAGAAATTTATATTACTAAATAAGTTACAGTAAGCGCACACAATGCAATTTAAAAAAAAAAAAACATTACAAAATTAGCGTTTCTGTGTGTAAATAATAGCTTTCGTATTTTTTATTAAATTTTGTTTTGGCCTTTGTTTTTTTTTATCTCTTTTTTTTTTTAAATCGTTTAAAACGCAGTCGCAGTCATTAGCAAACACATATGTTTGCATAATTTCCATGTGCTCTTTTATTTTTTACATAAAAATATTTACATTCCAGTATTTTGGATTAATTTTTTTATAAACCTACTTTTTCTTATTCTTACTGAGAAGATGGACATCGCAGTCAAGATACATCGCTGTCTCTCACTCGACTCAAGCAATTTCAAGGGTTAATGCGCTGGGACGGGTACCTCGGGGGTTGGGGGAAAAGCTGCCATCTATTTAGTTAGATTCAGTCGTTGTGGTCACAATGTTCAGAGTGGTTTCAGGTGTGAAATGAATCACACAAAAGGACAAGACATGTTGGATGTCACCTTAGAAAAGGCGAAAAACCAAGTGAAGGCGACGCTAGTCAAGGCAGATCTGTCCAGGGGGGTCTGTCAGTCATCGTGTCTCAAAGCGGACTGATTTGTTTTTTTGAGCCAAAGAAGACACACCTGGACTTTGTTTTTCGGAGACTTTCCTCCTGACTGGCGCCGCTGTCACTCAATCGAATTTTATTATGTCGTTTTGGTAATACATGATGGCTAAACTGGCCAGTTGAATTTTATTTTTACAGTTTTGGTTATTATACTATAGCTATATGGGGATATAATATTGGAATATATTACAACATATATATTTTTATGTTGTAAAAATAATGAGAATTTCTGCTGATTTTGATTATCTCGAGGATTATGCTATGGTAATGCAGTCGTGGTTAAAATCTTGAAAGTATGATAAAAATATTGAAGATTAGAAATAGCTTTAATTTAGCTGAAGGAATATATAAAACATAATTTGATAAAAGTATTGCCTGGATTAAGGCGTAAGAATAAATAAAATGAAAAATTTATTTACATAATGTACAAAAGGTTTGAGCCGGCCATCGGGAAAGAGAAAATATCTTTATTTAAGGGGGTGCTAACTAAAACAAATGATTTTTGAGCCCCGGCCATCGGGAAACAACAACAACAAGTTTTTATAAGGGAAGCGTGACCTCTGGCGGTCGATTTAACAGAGTATTTGTATCTATGAAATATAATTTTAAATAGAATAATATTTTAATATAACATATAAATATATGTTATGCCATTAGATTTTGCCAAATTGATCTCCAGAGCGTTCTACAATTATATTGGACTCCTGGGGCCATATAGAGTGGGTAAATTATGGATAACATATGTTAGCGTAGTGTTTATCGAAACTATGTAAATAAGGTGCTCTCTCTCTAGGAATGTAGAAGCACATACAATAAAATATTTCCAAAATTTATCCTGGGTACACAAATAAAAATATCTAACCAATATGAAAAATTCGTTCAAAGAGAATCCAAAAATAAAATATTTTCTTTAAAAAGATTTTCCAAATTAAATTGGCGATTCTCGTAACAAGGAAAGCTCCACCTCTAATTTTAATTGAATTATAAAAAGGGGAATTTCAACCAATATTTCTTTTTCTCAGCGAATCTATAGAAAGGAATTGATTTAAATACCGCCGCCTATATTTATTTATAGACAATCTTGTTTAAAAGGGAAGCGGCGCGGGGTTTCTAGAATAAATTCTAAAAGACCTAACTACCCATCAGATTTAAAACACTTTCAAAGGCTATTGAGGTCTTTGTTAACTCATCATGGTCCCAACAAATGCCTCCAATTCCCGCCTATCAGCATCTTTAAATTGAACGTTTTTGTTAACCTCTTTCTAAGCTTTTCTCTCGATTACTTTAAATCTGAGTTCTTGTTTTTATTCTTTTTTTGTTACTTTTCCTTTATGGCTAAATTTCAACTTGTTCTTCCTTTTCTTTTTTTGCTTGTATAGTGATACATGATTTAAAATTTGAGGGAAACAGAGAAGGGTATGACATCTGTGATACTTGATCGGCGTTACAAGTACTTACAAACATTCCCGAAATGCCTCAAATGCGATTCCCAACCAGCCAGTCCTGAACGTCTATTGAATTGTATGAAATCCTCCAAAAAGGACCTCTGCGAAAACCCCAGGACTATAATAGAAAAGATGAGACAATGGAACCTAATGGAGATCGTTTAAACAATTCGAGGAATAAGAAAAACTAACAACAACACAAGTACTGTAATAGAAAGGATACTAAGAATATTAGCCTGGTACCTATAATACCTGCTGAGTGGTACAACTAAGGAGGGATACAGAGAAGATTAACATCACATATACCTATCGGTAAAGATAATAAAGAAATCTATGTGGACGGATGTGTTTTCTTATTTCGCATACGTTTCACAATATTGTAGCGAAAATTTATTTTATGAACAGATTGTTAATTTTGATATTTATATTCAGCTACTCTTTATATTTCACTTATTGCTTCTCTTGTATGTTTATAAATTTTAGTTGGTGCTTGTGTCTCAAATAAATTTCTGCGTCAGCCTTAAGTTTGTCTTTCCTAATTTTCTACCTGACATTTGGTGGAGATTCTGGGTAGATTAGGGAAGACAAACTGAAGATCGCCGAGTAGACCTTGAAGCAATGGGTGCTGTGATCTACCTTTTCAGCTAATGGCTCCTGGATTCCACAGCCCTGTTTAGGCCTAGACTTCGCTCAAAGATGACGATGTCTCTATAGACGATACGACGACAAAGCCGCTCTTCACGCCGTAAGAAATAGGACGTTGAAGTACTAGGGACAAAGTTCCAAGACTTCGAGGAATTCCTTGGCAGAAGCACGTCACATCCAGGTTAGTAGCAACTAGTCTTAGCCCTTGATCAAAGTTGAGCAAAACTTCCTCCGGGAGACAACAGTAAAATTCCGGCTCTTCTGAGAAGACTTTTCCTCTGCCATTTTTTTTTCTAAGTCGAATTTTCATTAATCTCAATTATTTCTGTATTTAAACTTTCAAACGTCACTAGTTCGACGGTCGCTGACGACATTATCACCATCATGCTGAGGGTTCACTTGTCTATTCGCCAATAAGGCGGTTGGAAATCTCAATCATCTCCAACACCATCACTACAAACCCGGAGCTCGCCAAATGGCCGAGAGAGATCTGACCTATCGTTGAGTAGATATCAGATGCTGGCTAGCGATGTCTTGGAGCGATATTGGATGACAAATTCAGTATATGTACCGTCGAACAAGCGTAGAGGACAATGGAGAGTTCCTACAGCATGGCTACGTCTCGTTCAACTTCCATTATTCAATCGAAAAATAACATTTTTTTATAATCTCTAGTGAGCTATGTAAACGGTCGTTGCTCTAGGCCTTATATTGCGACGCCCGCTCGTGTTATTTTTTAGGGAATACATCCTGGTTCTAGGCTATAAACTTATTCTCCTTTCCCTTCTCTCCTTTTTATTTTTAATTATCCCATTGTATAATTATACAAGGTCATGGAGACTATATTCAATGATTAAATTCACAATCCTGACAGGGTTGGAATACAGGTCCTGTCTTGAGGCTCCCATACATTCCAAGAGGTGTTCTGGTGAGGCCTCTTTGGTCCTTCAGATGGTGAATTGTGGGAAGGTCTTTACACCATCCTGGAAGAAGAGTGGCCTTGTATGGCTGCCAGTTTTGAGCCTGGAGATATAGGTTTCTGCTTGTCGATTCATCCTACATTCTAGAATAGCTCTAGGTTTTGGTTCAGGTACCAATGATGGGATGTCGACTCCTGTATTTTTGTTGCTTTAAGGCCGCTTTATGGGGCATTTAAATGCGATGCAGAGTTGTATTATTTATGATAACACAGAATAGAATATAGATCTTACCGGGATAAAATTGATCTATAAAAGGATAGGGACCTCCCCCGTAAAAATAAACGTCAAAACTAGACGCCATCTATATTTTGACGGGAGCGGCGCCCTATACTTTTATAGAATATAATATGATGCATTAGCATGCCATCTGTTATAAGAAATTTGAACTATTTTTGACGTGTATGATTATTTTTAAAATAAAACAATTTCTACTGTCCTTACTGCAATGATAAAATAATGGGAGGGCCTGGCTCACCGGTGGTGAACCCTCCCAGCGGTTTCGCTTTTGATTTATTTAGAAAATGATCATACGGTCAAAAATAGTTCAAATTTATTAGAATATAATATGTTAATAGGTTGTTGAGAACTTTCTCACAAGGGCAGACATTTTCTTACAACACACAGCGAAGGCTTGAAATAGAATCATTGTTTAAATATTTACAAATTTATATATGAAATTCAAATCGCGTGAGAATGCCCTTGCAACTTCAGAACAATTTTTAACGCCTTGTTAAATGCTTTATTTTTATTTATTTCTCCTGGCGAAGACAAAAATTTTTTGTCGAAACGTTGAGAAAATAAAAAAACTCTATCTGGCCGAAGTGTCTATTTTTCACAGAAAAAAAATGAAATTCAAAGTTTTTAAAATAATATATTTTAAATGAATTTATTTATTTTTAAAAATCATAAAAGATTTCATTAAATAAAACTCATAAAAATAATTTTCATTAATTTTTAATGTAAACAAAATTAATGAACCTGAATATTGAAATATTTAAATTAATTTAACACCTCATTTCATTCTAAAAGATAATGTAAATAATCGGCTTTCAATTTCAGTATAGAAGGATGCTGTAATCCGCTCAATTTGATGTTTTTATCGCATATAGCATAAACTAAATAATCCTTGTGTACGTCAGTAAAAGGCTTCATAGATAAATGATTTTTATCCAATCGTTTGATTCTTATTTTAGCTCCATTGATTGTTTTAATTATTGAAGTTCTATAACCAAAACTTTTTCCGCTTATTCGATTTCTTAATTGAAATTTATTGACGCACAAAAATTGAAGCAGACGATATTTTTCACGGCAGCGTTACCGGGCTTTCAAAATTAGTGACGTCATCGACTCTGTACACAGGCGCAGTGTCCCAATATTGACACTCAATTAAGTCAGGGTTAACTTGTCAAATTTGCCCAACTAGCTGGCTCCATTTTTAATTAATATTTTTTAGTTTTGTCTGAGATAGAAAAAAAAAGGAAAGTCGTCGTCTGAATAGTTTTTCACAGAAAATAACCGGTTAAATAGCTCGAGTTTACTCTTCCATTTCTTTTGTTATTTTTTAAATAAGTCTTCTGTTTCTTTCGAGAGGAAATGTTATTGCCATATATATTTAACCCTTTCCCATGGGAAGCTGTGCTTAATGATCGCATCATATTTTCTAGAGAGCTTCTTCTTTTTCATCACTTTAAGCAATTTAGTTTGGCATTAACTTAATTGGTTACTTTACCCAAATTATTTTTTTATGACAATTTTTTCCCTAAAAGTGTTATTCATATCTATATATTAATATGTTCAATGTATTTTTAGTTAGTATTTATAATATACAAGCACATTAATTTATATTTATTTTATTTAATATTCTGTTTTTTTTTTAAAAATATATTTCATAGTTAATGTAGCTTTGTGCGTTTCCTTTTTAATGTGACTTTTTGAGTTTTCGAGCCATAAATAAAATGCAGTTATGTTTTTTTCACTATTTTAAATTGTTAATCCTTTATGCACTATATATTTGTGATATATTTAAATTATAATGAGTATTAAAATTACAAAATATTTTCTCTCAATGAGTTTCTTTTTATTTTAAAATGCTAACTTTTAAGTGATCGAACAAGCAAAAAAAAATTCATTGTGAGAAAATATTTTATAATTTTAAAAGTTGTTCACAATTTTATCATGAATATAATGAGTATTATTCAAATATTATAATTAATTTTTATTTAAAATATATAAATAAATATATTATTATTAATTATTAAAATATTATTAACATTCAAATATTATGATTGCATTATAGAACAACTGTTTCTTTGCCGGAAACAGACAAAACATATTTTTAGTTAGCCAGTGTAATTGGAGAATTTGTGATATTTCCCTTCAATATTTTTTTTGTTAATTTATAAACATTACCGAAGAGGATTCATTAGTTATTTCCTCAATATAGTCTCTCCAGCTGTTGTATTCTGATTTTTTCATTGCTGTAAAATATTAGCGTCTTGCTTCACGGAAAATGACTTTGCTCACTCTAATATAGATTGCGTATGTAATGGAGAATTCGTTTTAGCATTTCAAGTTCGTTGTTTAACATTTGAATATAAGGAAAATATGAGAGTTAGACATATTGGTCTAAATTGAAAGAATTTCATACGCAGCTATTTCCGAAATTTGACCATTAGTTGATTTGGAGATTTTGTCCAGTTTACTTTTTTTTTAACTTTCACGTGGAATTAACATAAATTAGATTGATTTTGCTAAGAGTAGAGATTTGAAATATAACTGCTTTGTGATTGGAAATACTGGAGAGTTGGGTCGTGTTCCAATTTTTTTTAACCAAATTCATTGCCTGTGGATATGTTAGATCTATTATGCTTGTTCCACGACGTGTAGGATGGGCATTATTACGAATGTATATGCATTTCAAATGTCGTTTTACAATCACAAGCCGCATTATATTGTTTTATAAATTACTTTATGTATTATTTACGAACAGAAAAAGTATGTCCAGGGTAGCCTAGTGGATATGGCAACTGCCCGGTAAGCGGAACACTGTGGGTTCTATTCCCTTCCCTGGACACTTTTATTTTTCCGTTTATCATTGCTGTTGACAATTCATCCTTTCATACCTCATCCCTAAGGTTAGAAATAATCGTTATTTCTCCTTTAAATGAATTTTGATTTTTCGTTCAAAAGAAACAAATGCGGGATAATTTTCAAATGCCGTTTTACGAAAGTATATATCGTGTTGAAGAAAAAAAATTCAGCTTTTGACCATTTACGCTGTCTATTTCGTTCTACCATAATGGAGAGCGAGGATTTAGAGATCACCGCTTATTATGAATGGAGAAGAGCTATTCCTCGTTTTATTATGCTTGTTCCACGACAGGTAGGATGGGCATTATTACGAATGTATATATCGTGTTGAAGAAGAAAAAAATTCAGCTTTTGACCATTTAGGTTGGTTATTTCGTTCTACCATAATGGAGAGCGAGGATTTAGAGATCACCACTTATAATGAATGGAGAATAGCTATATCTCATAAGAAATATTATTTAGAAACTGAGCATGGTTTCCATTGGATCGATTTGGGTGGATATACTCGTATAGCATATAAAATATTCCATATAAAATATTTTGAAAAATATTACTGTGCTATCATAATCATTTTGCGATCTAAAATACACAAATCAGGCCTTCTATTGTCTAAATACCTTTTTCTGGCCTGAAAACTATGATGTATGCTTCTTCCATATATAGGTCTATAACTTGTCTATAATCAGATTGGTTATATATTGTAGAAATGTATAAGAAAAAAAAAAACACACACAAACAGACCCATATTTCTATTTTATTTATATAGATCGATTTTACTAAAAATCCTGACGTGATGGGAAAACCTGGAAGTAATATTCGAAATCATCATACCAAAAAGCATACCAATCAGTTGAAACTCTCTTGAAATTTTTAAAAATTCCAATTTCGCAAGCCAGTTCTGTGTGTGCTATTCAGAAATACATAAACTTTACAGAGTATATTTCACTTTGATTTAATCAATAACGAATCAAGGGTTTCGTTTCTTTTCTCATTTCCTTTATTTCGTAAGATTTCGGGCTAACATGTTTTTTCAACACGGAGATCCTTAAATACAACTTCTTTTGTTGAAGTTATATAGAGTGATTTTACGAAATTTCCTGACGTGATGGGAAAAATGGAAGTAATATTCGAAATCAGCATACCAAAAAGTATACAAATCAGTTGAAAAGTTTAAAAAAATTCAAATTTCGAAAACCAGTTCTCAAGCCTTTTGTTGAAGTTGTACTTCAGGATTTTCGTGTTGAAGGGCATGTCAGCCCGGAAGCTCGAGAAATAAAAGAAATAAGAAAAGAAACCAAACCTTTGATTCCTTATTTATTAAATCAAAGTGTAAAAGCAGGAAAGAATCTATATTTGAGTATATTTCAGTAAATAAAAATAATCGGATTAAGATAAGAAATTTCAGATAAAAAAATGTTTCGAAAGAATAAAATAAAATAAAAAGTGAGGGCAAGTTCAATCCATCATGCAGGCACTTAGAAGAAGGCAACAACAAGTTCTTATAAATAAACATCAGGTATTGATTGGTGAGATTTTCAATTATTTGGCCTTCTCCAGGATGCCAATAGATCGGTGCTATCTCTCTCATTGGGAATCGATGGCATTGTCTTTCTGCCACGTGTTTCCTCATCTGGGAATTTCTACCACTCCATATTTTCAATGCCAGTGTTTAGAAATCAGTTTAGAATTCTTTTTCTATCTATAGATTTTCCAAAAGACAAATATTTTTAGATATTAAATAATTATAGAAATTCTACTTTTATGATTTCGAACAATAAACAATAAATTTCGCATCGTTAACATACAGTTAGCCCAATATAACATGATATAAAGTATTAGAACGCAAAAGAAAAGAATTTGAACAAATTGTGTAATATTTTATAAATATAACCATTTTTTCACTGTGTGCTATTACCAAAACGAAATATATACACTTGTACTCGTATATACGAGGGCCATCCAATAAATAAGTTTCCCTATTTTTTAACAAATAAACAACATTATTTACAATTATGCAGTTATTTTATTTTCATTATACAACTCATAGACTACTTCTCTACATAATCACCATTTCTGTCCAAGCATTTTTGGTACCGTTGTAGCAATTTTTTGATACCACTGTTGTACCAAGCCGTGTCCTGTCTTCGTAGCCAGTGGTTCGCCTCTGCCTGAACTTCGTCATCATTCGCAAAGTGCTTGCCTCCAATGTGCAACTTGAGTGCTGGAAAAAGATGGAAGTCGCTTGGGGCAAGATCCGGAGAATAAGTTGGATGTGTGAAAATTCCCATTTGAAGTTTTCCAGCAACGTTTGGGTCGTTCGAGCTGCGTGAGGGCGAGCATTGTCATGGACGAGTAACACTTTCCGAGACAAAAGTCCAGGACGTTTCCGTTTTATTGCAGCTTTGAGTTTAGTGAGGACTTCGCAGTACCTCGCAGCGTTAACCGTAGTGTTTAAGGGCAGGTAGTCAACCAATAAAACATCCTTACAGTCTCAAAAGACGATAGCCATAACTTTGCCTGCAGAGATTGTGACCTTCGCCTTTTTTGGTGCACTTTCCTCAGGCTTCTTCCACACCATGCTTTGTCGTTTTGTTTCTGGAGTTAAATGATGCACCCAGCTTTCATCTCCAGTGACAATACGGGAAAACAGTTGAACTCCATCTCTTTGATGCATTTCCAGGAAAGCTCGGGCTGCCTTCATCCGTTGTTGCTTGTGATTTTCCGAGAGCAAACGCGGGACCCATCTTGCGCAGACTTTGCGAAAATTCAAAACATCTGACATGATTTTTCCAATAGAAGAGCGTACAATTTCGATCCAGGAGGCAGTCGAATTATTATTTCGTCAATGGTGACGCGGCGATCTGCTTCCACCACATTCCGAACAGCAGCAACGGCTGCATTGTCCTTAGCAGTAACGGGCCTGCCGCTTCGCTCGTCATCATGCACGTTTTGCCGTCCTTCCAAGAACCATTTAGATGCTCATACATCCTTCACCATACACTGACACTAAATTGCGATGAATATTGACCGCAGTTTGATTTTTCGCCGTGAAAAAACGAATTACAGAACGGAGTTCGCAAGTGGACACGTTCACCAATGGTAACTCCATGGAAACTGAAGCGCTACGGACTTGTGCGTACGAGTAGCGTGATTTTGAAGGTCACGCGCTTCCAACGCATCCTAGTGACCCTTTCTTACACTACTAACTAATTTTTACAACGTTTCGTTCGCAGAAAAAAATAGGGAAACTTAATTATTGGATGGCCCTCGTATATATGGTAATTTAAGCCAATAACCCTATATTGTATATAACTTATAACAAGATTTTAATGTTGTATAATAGAAGCACATCTGTAAATGATTATACGCATTATTGACATGTGTCATTACATCATCATATGTATTGTACTTTGTACAAACTGAGGACAAATAAACAAAACTCTGTAATAGATTAAGAGTTGAGCTAATCAAGAGATAGAAGTCATAACGTCTAAAATCGAGATAGATTTAGAATTCCCACAACAAGGTCTAAAGATAGATTGGAAGCTGTCAGAACGGCGCCAGTTTAGAATGTCACCAGACGCCCCTCTCACATCTGGGACAAAACCCCTTTCTCAGAAACGGTACATAAAGCCCCGTCCTAGCTAAAAATACAGTTAGTTCACCGTTAGCGCGAGCCCACGTCGGTCGTACCTCAGGTCCATCTCATCCATCTTGTAGACCAGTAAGAAATCTTCTATCTCTCCATCTTTCGCTCCTAGCTCAACTTTTATCTGTTCACGGAACTTTCTTAGTGCAACTGTGTCTTCGTTTTTTGTGTATGCACATTCCCAAGCTTTCCACTCTGCCTCGACCACGACTGCCTGTACTTTGTGAGAACTTTTAAAGGTCTTCCAAGGTGCAGAGAGGTACTGGAAAACTCCCCATCCTGACTGTTCCTCTCGGTCAACACAGTATAGCGAGAGTCAACACTTCATCATCACAAAATTAGTCGACAGGATACCTCACCACATAACATTTCTAGTCGTCAGGATTCTACAAGAGCTACCAGAACTTCACCTTATTACAGATAGTCGACAGGATAACCAAAACGAAGAATGACACAATGAAGAAGGTAAGAAGCCTGTCCAGATAGAAGCGAGAAAGAGCGAAGATGGAGGAACAAACCGACCATTCCAACGAAACGACCAAGCAATCTCTCCCCCAAAAAGAGATATTTACGGAAGAAACGCCGCCCCAAGGGACCTCCGCAGACCCGCTAACAGAACGCCAACGTAAGGAGCAAGCTGTCTGACCACCCCAACGACACAGTCGAAATTCCCGCAAGTCATGGAAATCGAGGAGCAGAATGACGCAAATCCGGTGACTAGTTCTTCACCTTCGACCTGACATCGTCGAGACAATGCTCAAGGCAACAAGCCACAAACAACTTTCCAGAAGTTACAAGCTTCTACAAGCTTTACATGGAGCGACTTCCACGACAGCAGGACAACAACCAAAGACCAAGTCTCCTGACTGAACAATCATCACACAATTGTAAGTTTTTAAAACCTATTTTAACTTTATCCTCACGTTCACAACTTGATTCAACATAAATTTTGTATTTATATTTTCACTTTAAGCATTTTAAAATTAATTTTTACTTTTTTATAGCATTTTTTATTCAATTTTCAAAATTTTCACACTCTCATTTATCAAATTTACTTTAATTTTTAACCAGGTTATAAATTTCAAGTTATTACTCTCAATTTTACTTGAAAAAAAAAATTCGCCCATCACGCATTTTTATCAATTTACCAATTTTACATGTCTTTCCAAAATTTACCTAAAATGGTACTATCCAAGTCTACAACTTAAAAAAATCATTATTATTATTATTTTTTTAAATCTCTCATTCATCATAATTCTAAACTTATTTTTGTTTTTCTTATTAGTTATCTTCATACCAAAATATAACCATTTCTTAATCAAATACTTACAAATTTCAAAAATAATTGTCATATTCACCATTCTAAGTAAACGCCACAATTCAAAATATTCTTGTCACTATCACAACATTGATCTTTTATAAGGATCATTTTCACGCTACCATAATCAATGATAAAAAATCAAATTTTAAAAATATAAATCAACATAGGTGAAACCCATTTTTAAATTTCAGAAATATTTTGTTATTTCTCTCCTGAGAGACAATATCTTTAAAATCACAACTAGAAAAATAACTAGCAGCAACACATAAAATAAAACTACACCAATATAAAAATAAACATAAAAGACTAATCCTAGAAGCAATAGTATCCAAAAAACATCAGAGCAACAATAGATATAGATATCCCAGAAATATACAATAGCTTAATACACAATACTGATACATAAAACTACATTCTAGATAAACAATAGCAATTTCCCGATTAATTTATATATATAAAATTTAATTTAGACATAGAATATTCATTTTAAGACAAGTAATCCTTTCAATATATTCAATATGATCGGCCAGTGTTTCTAGGGGTAAAAACGCCTCTCTTTATAAAGGTTTTTAGATTTAAACTGGGTCGCGTGGGTATGAGATTCACTCACGATATGCAAGACCAAAGAGAGATACCAATCTATTTGTTTACAAACGTTTTTACTTGAAATTGTTTTCTAATGTTCCTGTAGAAGGGCTATTTACGCCCGAAAGCTCGAAAAAATATTATTTTTGAAATAAAAGAAACTTAATCCTCGGAATTTTATGTGTTGCTGCTAATTATACACCAGAGGATTCCACCTTACGATAGAAAAATAACTGCCCTTCCCCAAAACAAGTTAAAAATCCAACATAGTCACACTCCCTCGTCTTTTCCTTTTACATGCATGGTTGGTCATCAACACAATTCTTTCAACAAACGTTACAACACTCACACATCACTTTCTCCAATTGGCAACAATTATTAGCGCGAGACTTAACACACAAATCCAATTTCGAGCCACACAAGCTCCATATCGTCCACTAAACGCGTAATTACAATTTTCACATTGAACGTGTCATATTGACTATCAGTCAAAAATATTCTCGATATGTGTTCGTCCTACCACCCATGACTCTAGTAAACTCGTTATTCGTGGTGAAACAGGTTAGATTTTGTACCAAACTAAGACTTCACGTGACACCTTTTCATTCACAATTTTTCACTTCGTGTCACAGTGCCACAACACAAAACCTTTTCACTTTTCAGGCCAAAGACGCCTTCATGCCTGTGACATCTCACCCCAAAGCGTGTCCACGTCGAAAGTCGCACTTTCACCACACATCTAAAACTGACAACACTGAATAACATTTTTACTAAGTCTAAACTAACTTCGAAACACAACAACTACGAACACCGAGAAAATCATATCTTTCAATTATAACAGAAAATTTCAAACCTAAACAGAAGAGAGAAAAAATCAGTTTTAAGTAAACGATAAAAATAACAAACATCCCCCATGATTGACCCCCCACGACGATACCGAGGAAGACAGAAAGTGACGCCCTTTATGACGTCACTCCCCAAGTCACTGCTATCATTGGACATCTCCTCTCTCCCCCCTCAAGACAGATCTTCATGATCGCCATTTTTTTTAAACACATTTTTCACACTAATCATTTAGATTTTCTAACAAATCTCACACATCGCCTTAATCACAACACAACATACATTGAACATTTTACATGTTAATTGATATCACCAATTAAAACAATTTGGTTAAGTCTTATATAGACTTTATGACGCAAAAGAGAAATCATTATATACATATCACCATTTTGGACAAACGAAAAGATCATTTCACATATTCCCAGTTTTAGAGAGTTATAGAAACACCGATGTTTCCCAATGGGATAGTTACACACAACAGTTGTAACTTTTCTTCAAAAGAGACAATTTTTGTTCAATTTTCCACTATCCAACATTTATCCAATCATTAATGACCTTTAATTTTATATTCTAAATTTTTGTATAAAATCTTGAATAATTATTTTTATTTTTACCTTTCAATTATATAATAAATTTTTAATCAAACATGATTTTCAAAAAAAAAAAACTTTAATCAAACTTACTTTTATTTTTCATGATATTATTTTAGTATGGCAAAACATTTAATTGTTTCAATAATAATTTTTAATTCATTATTATATCTTTTATATATTACATTTTTGATTTTGGCCACTTACACTTTTTTTTAATCCGCAATCATATTTATAGCTTTTTATTCACTATATTTTATATTTGTTTAAATAACTTTATTATATGACAATGTTTATCATCAACTATCGGGCATCTACAACAATCGTTTTCAACAATCATATTCTTTAACTAATTCCCTATATTTTTCATCACTATCTTTTCAGTCATTGCTTCACTTCATTGAAGAAAAAACGACAGCACTGCTTGGCAATTTTTTTTTTATTTCGTAATATTAACAAACTCTTTGAACACAGTTCCCCAGATTTAAAAATCCCAACTTCTGGCCTGAAAACGATTCAAGAGTTTATTTCATTTCATCTGCAGAGCACAATCACCAACGCATGCACAAAGCGTTCATTTTTTTCAACTTTCAATTTATTTTTAATCAGCTCTAGCGGACCACAATCAACCTTTGATTTCGAGTCAAGTCAGATCACCTACTGTCGCTACAGTTCTACTTATCGCATGGCTCTACCACCCCTTTCAATCATATTAATAAGCAATTTTTCTTCAACAACTTTTAACCCAATAACCCTAAAATTGTGACAAAGCACTGTAACCCTTATATAGGATCGAAGTGAAACATTGCCAAGGAAGACGCTCAAGTCTATACCCTCGCTTTGCACCTGGATCTGATTATTTGATTTACATGTGCACTTCAAACAATTGCATATTCTTCAACTACTAACCTCTTTCAACGCCCACCAATATTCTCTTAGAATGTGAATTTTTATGTCATCATTTTATTTTAACCATCATTTTTTTTAAATCAAACAAAAATATCATTTTTATTTCACTTTTATATATCCGAACAAATCATCTTGTTATAGCCCTTTTTAACCCTCACAGTTTAATTTAATTAAAATAAATTTTAATTACTTACCTGTGTTAGAGAGGCTTTACCCGCTTGAACCCGGATAAACCCTTTCACTCCCGGGGCCCATCTATGGTAATTTAAGCCAACAACAACATATTGTATATAACTTATAACAAGATTTTAATGTTGTATAATAGAAACACATCTGTAAATGATTATACGCATTATTGACATGTGTCATTACATCATCATATGTATTATACTTTGTACAAACTGAGGACAAATAAATAAAACTCTGTAATAGATTAAGAGTTGAGCTAAGCAAGAGATAGAAGTCATAACGTCTAAAATCGAGATAGATTTAGAATTCCCACAACAAGGTCTAAAGATAGATTGGAAGCTGTCAGGACGGCGCCAGTTTAGAATGTCACCAGACGCCCCTCTCACATCTGGGACAAAACCCCTTTCTCAGAAACGGTACATAAAGCCCCGTCCTAGCTAAAAATACAGTTAGTTCACCGTTAGCGCGAGCCCACGTCGGTCGTACCTCAGGTCCATCTCATCCATCATGTAGACCAGTAAGAAATCTTCTATCTCTTCATCTTTCGCTCCTAGATCAACTTTTATCTGTTCACGGAACTTTCTTAGTGCAACTGTGTCTTCGTTTTTTTTTGTGTATGGACATTCCCAAGCTTTCCACTCTGCCTCGACCACGACTGCCTGTACTTTGTGAGAACTTTTAAAGGTCTTCCAAGGTGCAGAGAGGTACTGGAAAACTCCCCATCCTGACTGTTCCTCTCGGTCAACACAGTATAGCGAGAGTCAACACTTCATCATCACAAAATTAGTCGACAGGATACCTCACCACATAACATTTCTAGTCGTCAGGATTCTACAAGAGCTACCAGAACTTCACCTCATTACATATATATTTACATGGTCTGGATAATCATCAGTGAATACCTCCACAATTGAACTGACTAAACAATTGAAAGTGTTCACTGTTGATTAGCACGGTTTTACCAATAATTGTATTATTACGATAAAGAGTCTTCTTATCTGGGTGAAGTAGAATGCGTCTGCCTTTGTCATTAAGACTGGGTGCACTACTCAGTGGCAGGCCGACTTAGCTCCAAAAGAAATTGCCGCCTCTGACATGAGGAACAGACACCATGTGCACAGCCGCTCCTAACATGGAGTACAAACACTGCTCGTCCTGTATCCCTGGATTAGAAGCTCTTACAGGGTACTATCAGCCGGGCCAGCTGAGTCCAGATTTTTTAGCGAGCTTTTTACTGCTCCCCCTCCTTCTTTTTCATCCGGGCTTGGGACCGGAAAAGGCGGAGTTAGAAAAAGTTGTTTCTGTCAGGGCTCGAACCTGGGACCTTCCGCGTGTTAGGCGGAGGTGATAACCACTACACCACAGATACATTATACGATAAAGAGTGACAGTAGAAATTACTTTTATTTGAATAAAAAGACGCTTGTTGTTTGAAGATGTTGCTCCAACGGTTGTTAAAAGGTTTGTTATTCTGTCTTTAAACCGAAGAGCTCTACTCAACTAGGTATAGAACATCACTGTAAAGATTGACATCTCTTAAACAGCACTTTACATTCCTAGATTTACCAGAACCCTGACTACACAGTATTCAAACAAATTTGTCAAAGCGCTAGTCAGGAAATCTCTTCCTAGTTTATAAATTAAATTTTCTGAAAATATCACAATCCATTTTTAAAATAAAAAAGAACATCTTGGGTTGAACAGCGCGATCTGAAGAGAAATCGTTCTCCTGATTTTCTCGCATCGTTTCTCTTCAAAAAAGGCGCTTCCCGTCGAAATATTAAACTAAATTTAATTTCGTATTGATCCAAGATGCTCCTTTTTCAGTGAAATATTAAACTTAGATGTAGGTTATATATAAAAACGGCATAAAAAAGATGCTGCAGTGAACATTTGAAGTAAATTTATAAAAGCAATAATCAAAGCTAGTCTGATGGACTTGAATCCAGTCGCTCATAAGGGCCTTTTGAAAATATCCTTTTTGAAATATTTATATACTTAGGATAAATTCCTGTGGAATAAATTTTAACTCGAAAGCTTGCGAATAGAAGTAGGTTGCTGAAATTTCATTGACCTAGTACAGTAGAATCTCCCTTTAACGGGTTGAACGAATACTTTTGCACATACAAGACTTATCCTGATTCTATTTCAATCACCAAAGAATGCCTACGGATGAAAAGGAGTGTATTTGTTTCAGGCCGTCTGTCTTGTGGTATTCAAATTAATAAATCTATATCAGTGTGTATTTTATTATATTATCAAACATGTAATGTATGGGGATAAAGAGCAACTAACACAATATATAATATCGGAAGAATCTGAATCAAGAAAATGATTATTCTTTGAGTGTGAAAGCTTGTAAAAAATAGGAACTTACCCTCTACCATAATTTGTTCATTTTTCTTTGTCGTCATTTTTGTATAGTTGAATCTGGTTAGAACGATGCATGTAAATTAGATGATTCATTTGTTGCCTTAAATACGAGGTAATTAACTCGTTTCTCTCTCTATATCTAAAAATGTTTAAAGTTTAATAAATTAATTTTATAAATCTGAGAGTTAGTTGTCTTCAAAACGATCCAACAGAATCCTCCGAAATATAAATTACAATAAAACGCAGGCTCTGAGGGTGAGTTTTATTGTAATAATACAGTGATACCTCGACATACGAGCGCCCCAACATACGAGTTTTTCGAGATACGAGCCGACGAGCAAGTGATTTTTTGCTTCTAGTTACGAGCGAAATTCGAGATACGAGTTCGGTTCGGTAGTGTTGAAGATATTAATCTGTGATTTTAAATGTTTCTTTTTGACCAGTACTTTTGTTTTGTTTTTGCTTTTCCTAAAATGTTTTTTTCTTCTTCTTCATTATTATTTGTTCTATATGCAAAGCTTTGTTTTTTGAGACTTGAATAAACAAATTCAAGTTTATTATATTTTTGTGTTCTTTTAAAGTTAAAACACAACAGGTAGTAACACGCAGTCGCGCCATCACGATCAGTTAGCAGCGTGCTTTCGCTGTGATAAGTTGTGTTTTGTGTTCGCGTTTTGTGTTGCGTTTACATTTACACATTTAGTTCATTTATTTTCATAACCATGGATCGGAAGAAAGTTTGTAAAAAGTCAAGTGCTAAGAAAAAGATGATGAGTATTGAATTAAAACGTGAAATTATAGAAAAACATGAGCAAGGTGTTCGAGTTGTTGACTTGTCGAGGCAGTATGGCCGTAGTACGTCCATGATATGTTCTGTGCTTAAACGGAAGGAGTCGATAAAGAGTGTAACGCCGGCTAAGGGCCTTACGATAATTTCCAAGCTGCGAACCTCCCTTCATGAAAATATGGAGAAACTGCTGATGGTGTGGGTGACAGAAAAGCAGCTCCAAGGAGATACCTTGACGCAGACCATCATTTGTGAGAAGGCAAGAGCGATCTACGGAGATTTGCTGAAGCAAACCCCGCAGACTTCCATCGACGAGGCATCGGAAGAGTCATTTAAAACCAGCCGGGGCTGGTTTGAGAATTTTAAAAAGAGGAGCGGTATTCACTCCGTTGTCAGACATGGTGAGGCAGCAAGTTCAGATATGAAGGCAGCTGAGGATTACATAAAAACATTTTCCGATCTAATAAAAGCCCAAGGATACATCTCTCAGCAAGTCTTCAATTGTGATGAGACAGGGATGTTCTGGAAAAAGATGCCGAATAGAACATATATAACGGCAGAGGAGGAGATGATGCCAGGCCACAAACCTATGAAGGACAGGTTGACTCTAGCACTGTGCGCCAATGCGAGTGGCGACTGCAAGATCAAGCCTCTGCTCGTGTACCATTCAGAAAACCCCAGAGCATTTAAATCACATAAAATTTTGAAAGAAAAACTGCAAGTTATGTGGAGGTCGAACCCGAAGGCATGGGTCACCAGGAAGTTCTTTGTGGAGTGGATAAACCTGGTTTTCCGCCCTACTGTTAAAAAATATCTACAGGAAAATAACCTACCCGTGCAAGCCCTTCTCATCCTCGACAATGCCCCTGCTCATCCACCAAACCTCGAAGATGACATCCTCGAAGAGTTAAAATTCATAAAGGTTATCTACTTACCACCCAACACCACTCCTATCCTGCAGCCCATGGATCAGCAAGTGATTTCTAATTTTAAAAAACTATACACCAAGCATCTGTTTCGGCGCTGCTTTGAAGTGACGGAGAGCACAAACCTCACCCTTCGAGAGTTCTGGAAGGACCACTTTAATATAGCGATTTGCCTACAAATTATCGATCAGGCCTGGTTGGGAGTTACAACGAGGGCCTTGACCTCTGCATGGAAAAAGCTGTGGCCTGAAGCTGTAGCTGAAAGGATCTATGAAGAATTGGAACCCGGTGTTTCAGTAGAGGAGGAGATTGTATATCCTGGGGAAATCCATGGGTTTAGAGGTGGAAGGGAGAGATGTGAACGAGCTCATCGAGGAGCACACCCAGGAACTGACGACTGAGGAGATACAAGAGTTACAGTCACACCAGCATACTGAGGTTATGCAAGTAATTGGTTTTGAGGAGTCAGAGGAGGAGGTTATTTCTACAAGTGAGATAAAGGAGATCTTAGGAATGTGGGAGAGAGTTTCACAGTTCGTGGAAAAAAAAACACCCATAAAAAGTTGCAACAGGTCGTGCATCTGATCTTTTTAATGACACTTGCCTAACTCATTTCCGGAACATTCTGAGAGGGAGGAAGAAACAAACCTCCTTGGACATGTTTTTTTCTAAACGGCCTACAGGTGAAAGCGAGAAAAATGTAGCGAAAAAGGCAAAGACCAGTGAAGATATCTAATTTATTTCTTTACATTCTATTTTTTGTTTTTGTGCAATAAATATTTGACATTTATAAATACGTTTTTATTATTTAAAACCACTTAACAAAAATAACTAGGGTGACATTTTGGAGGTTGGAACGGATTAATGGTAGTTCAATTGTTTTGTATGGGGAAATTTGCTTCGAGATACGAGTAATTCAAGATACGAGCAAGGTTGAGGAACGAATTAAACTCGTATGTCGAGGTACCACTGTATATTGTATTAGAAAAATTTGGAAAATAATTTGATATAATTAATCTCTCTCTCAAGTACTCCGCAAAATGTTTCTTCTCTAATTTATTATAAGGTTGCCCCAAAAGTTCGTGATTTTCTTAAAACGTTGTTTTTCTTATTACCTGGCGAATAATCTTATTACGGCGAATACATAATAATACATAATACAATTACTTTATACATAATACAAAGACGTTATACATAACGGCGAATAATATTAGGACTAATAATATTGGTATTTCAATTTTTTTGCAAGAGTTTACGAACTTTTGGGACAACCTTGTAGTATTCGCAAGCCTTTGAATTGAAAACTCTTATACGGGCGTTTATAATAAGTATACACATTCAAAATGGATATTTGTAAAAGACACCTTACGCATAAATGGCTTCGAGCCCATCAGGCTTGCTTTGAATATTCCTTGTATAAATTTATATCAATTATTCACTGATATTTTGATGACAAATGTTTTGTGTTTGGATATGCGCTAATAGTCTATTGCCTTATAATACAAGACGAGGTAATAGATGAATATCGCATATAGAAACATACGATAACATTAGCTAAGTATTTCTGGCATAAAAATATCAGTGGAAATTTGGAATAAATTTATAAAAGCAATAATCAAAGCAAGACTGATGGGCTTGAGTCCAGTCGCACGTAAGGGCTTTCCACAAATATCTATTTTGATATGTTTATACTTATAAGAAACGCCTGAGGAAGTATTTTAACTCGAAAGGTTGCGAGTACTAATAAATTGATGAAGAAACCTTTAACGGAGTGTAAGAATTGTATGAATATTTTAAATTAACTAATACCTTCATATTGTATTGTTATACCAAACTGAAATGATAAATAATTTGAAGAATATATATATATAAATATTAGATTAATTAATTAATTAACTTTATTAACATCATGAAACGCGATATCCCAAACTCAGGGATATTTGCGCCAATACATTTCACTGCATTACATCAATTCGGCTATATACAATCCTGTTCAATTCATTATTTTACATAAATTAACTAAAGAAAATTGTCCAAAGAGAAAAACAAACAACAAAGCAAAACACACAGAGCAAGCATCGCAGTTCTTTTTTTTTTCTAAGATTCCTTCTCTTTTTTCCAATTCAAGAGAAAGTTGTATATGTATTTACAAAATTGATCAAAATTTTTATACTTTTCTTTTTTGTCTACAAATTCATCAAGCTGTCCAATACGACCAAATCTATTTTCCCTAAAATCCCGGAAAATTGGGCACTCCAGAAGTAGATGTCTCGCGTCTTGAATTTCACCTCCGCAGAAGCATCCTGGTTCCTTCACGGCGCCGATAGTTGCCAAAAATTTCCCAAAATTGCCATGATCTGTAATGAATTGGATATTATAAAAATTTGGACGGAAAAATCTTGGAATTCCTAATACGAAAAAGCTTCTGAAAATTTCATTAGTGTTCTCAAAAATTTCATTCATTTTTGCGTGTAAGAATGATTTGACTATACTTGGAGCATGGGGTTCGTAAGTAATTAGATCTTCAATGGACATTTGAGCTAGATCAAATTTGATTATTCTGGATTCTATATAATCTGTTAGGAGTGGAATTTTTGCCAAGCTATGCACACAGTTTGATGAAGTGGTTTTGTATGCTCTAACTGCCCATAAAATGATCTGGTACTGCATGGAGTTCAGTTTTTGTTTACAACGATTGTTTAAATATTTGAACCAAATTTCAGAACCGTATGTAAGTACAGGCCTAATGATTGTTTTGAATAAAGTTAACCTCTTTTCAGTGTCTAAACCCCACATATTGCCACTTAGTGAACATAATAAATTTTTCATACGTCCTGCCTTACACAGAATATCATTAACATGCGGTGTAAAGTTAACTTTGTTTTTCCATTTGTGATTAGAAAATTTCATTCCCAGAATTTTTACTTGCTTGACCGGCATTATTATATTGTTATTAACCTTAATAGGTATTTTTTGTCTGTTATGTAGGTATAGCATATTAGTCTTCTCTGTACTGATCGTTAATTTATTTCTATTACACCATTGGATCACATAATTTAAGGTGTATTCACTTGCGGTTTTTAGTCCTTCAATAGTCTTATTCCAGCAAATTATTGTAACGTCGTCTGCATAACATATAATATCTGCATTCATTGAATCAAAATTTATCAACAAATCATTTAGCAAAATATTCCATAGAAGTGGAGATAAAGGTCCACCCTGTGGACATCCTTTAGTTAGTTTCTTATAAAAAGTTTCTGATTCGTATGTAAATTTCACCTCCCTTTCATTATTCAAATAAGATTTTATGATCCGTATTAAATCTAAAGGAACATCATCATTATCCATTCTTTTTATAATAGCAGGCCACCATGCATTGTCGAATGCACCCGCAATATCTATAGCTATCAAGGAAGTCAATTCTTTTTGTTTATGTTTCAATATAGTTTCTATAATTTTATCCATTCCAGTAATTGTTGATCTAGATTTCATAAAACCATGCTGCCTTGAGCTCATTAAATTATTCTCTAAATAATAGTTACTTAATTTATTTTTTATTATATTCTCAAATGTTTTAGATAGATTAGATGTCAATGATATAGGTCTATAACTTTTATTTATTTCATAATTCGTTTTGCCTGGTTTTGGAATTATTTTTAAGAATTTTTTAAAAATATTTTAAATTAACTAATACCTTCATATTGTATTGTTATACCAAACTGAAATGATAAATAATTTGAAGAATATATATATATAAATATTAGATAGTAAAAAGGCATATATTGATTTGAATAATTGGATTGAATCAATCCAATATATACAGTTTTACTATCTAATGATTTAAGTATGGATTGCTCTATTTTTAGAAATATATATAAACATATTTACATATAAATCCATAACGGTTTACTATACGTAGGGCATTCATAGAGGCTTTAGATGAGCAAAACCTATGCAATTAATATCTTAAACAGCAATTATAAAAATGATACTTCAAGTAATATGGCCGAGAGTGTTATGGCCAATAATGAGGCAGTACTTGCGCCATTGAACTTGGTGTGTCTTTGGTCAGAAACATTTTCCCGCTCAGCACGAAGTAAGAAAATTATATTTATGGTAAATAAAAAAATAGTGTAAACTCGAAATAAATTCTCCAAACGGAAGTCCTACACAGTTACAAATTTTATAGCCACTCAATTTGTCACATAACACGGAAAATTCCAGAAATATTTACATAAAAGAGTTCTATCAGAAACACCAAATTGTTCCTGCGGAGAAACTGAACAAACTGCTCTTCACCTTATCTATGACTGTTCGAACTTTGCAGAAATGAGACATCGTTTGTTCCCTGATTTAAATGATTTAACTATCTTACATAATCCACTTTGTCTATATATGTTTTATGAACTCTGTCGATTCATACTTGTGAATTTGTAAATATTTAATTTTAAGTTCTAATTTATTTGTTTCCTCTGTAATAGGCGCAAACATTTTGATAGACGATGATTAAAAAAAGATACGTATATAGGGATGTAGTAGTAACCTACAAAACATTCCGGGATTAAATGAAATTTTAGAATAAATTCTAAAACTTTAGGTTATGAAATATTCAAAGGACAGTAATAATAATAACAAAAGAATAGATTTTAAAAATATTTTTTTAAATGCACCAAAAAGGAAAAATAAAATATTGTTTTATCTTCTGCCATTGAGCAATTAGAATTATATGAGTGAAAATAAAAGCGGTGGGGACAATCACCATGAATTTCTAACTTAATATGTTTTTATATGACACTAGAATTTTATATGTGTTTACTAAATTTTTACTTCTTCTCTAAATATGATCGTCCCACGCCGCTTTTATTTACACACAGATACATCTAATTGTTCATTGGCAGAAGATAAAATATATTTAATTTCTCCTTTTTAATGTATATAAATTAACGTTTTTTTAATATTTTATTTTCATTTATTAATTATTTAGAGTTAGTTTTCAGTCGTGAATTTACAAAACAGAATTAAAAGATACAATTTACAGGAAATCTCTTCAAAATATGAGCATCAATATTAAACTCAGTATTATTATCTATATAAAACCCCATTCACAGATTATGATATATTAGAATATAGATTTTTTTATAAATAATATATATGTGTGTGTGTAATATTAATCCAGGTTTTCTTAAACCTTCAAAAGATCTCTCTAACTACTCGTGTTGTCAGTCTTAAGTGTAAGACTTAAGTCTTTTTGATTATATTTACCATGGCTGTAGAAGTACAAGATATTAGGTAATGTCAAGTAGATATTTTTCTAGGGAGATTTTTCATTGATGCCAGAGGTTGAGATTTATAATTTATAGGAAAGTGGCCATTCGAAATCTTTGTTATTAGAAAGCTGAGCAGATGAAGAGGAGATTATCTACTGTTTGGATTTAATTCTATCAGTTGGGTTAAATAAGGTCCTGTTTCAAAATATCGCGTATTATGCTTTGCTTGGCCATGGCCAGTTAGGATGGTTGTTTATGTGCACTCATGTTAGATTCCTTGAAGCATGGAGATCTTGACGTGGCTGTGAATCTTCTAACATTGTTGGTTGTATAATCCATAATGCATAGGTCTATCCATAGATTCTGAGTTAGCGGATTTATTTTATTGTGGACAAATCTTTATGGAAAGATTTTGAAGGAGCGCTTATAAGTTAGAAAGTTCCATAGACATAGTTCTTTGGTTTGCTAGTTCATTTCCCGGAATACTGCTGTATGCAGAAGAATTCAAGTCGCTACTCCCACCAGTTTTTGAGTTGATATCGTGCAAAACAACCCATATGTCTGGTAATTTGTACACTTGCATTTATTGTGAATTATATCACAAAGTTACAAACACGCAATATATTTTTGTTTGGGGTTAATTGGTAAAGAGATTTAATTTGGATTATGATTATTCAATTAATTGATTTTGGCAAGCTTCATGGTCTCGTCCCATCTGTTGTACTTCGACACTCTCTCGTACTCCTTCAACCACTGTGCAGGGTTTATATTTCCATCTCCAGAAAAGGTAGATGGATCTCGTTGGCGCTGACAAGGGAGGTAGGATCCGCTTGAATATTGCTTGATATGATATTGAAATTAGATTATTGATTCATAACAGAAAATTTATATATTTATTGAATTTAAGCAAATTTGTGTCTGTAATTCCAAAGGGAATTTAGATATGAACCTGAATAATCGGATATATAACTTGTTTACGGTGTTGAACAATCTTTAAAAAGTGAATTCGCAATTCCCAAAGGTTTCCTAGATGACATAGTTTAGCACCAAAGATTCAAATAGAAACATAGAAATTGGTTCATTCCTGGCTACCCCCGACACCTCAGTAGTCTGTACACTTGCATTGTTCCATGAACTGAGCGAGTGTTCAAAATTCCATACTTATATGTGGTCTGTAAGCATATCATAAAATTTAATCTCATATTTTGAAACTCAATTTGGAAATTTGTCAGTTTCCGGCCACCCTGACAACCCAAATGTCTGAAAACATTGTCAAGTAGCTCTGCAACTCCGGCCACAAGAAGCTCCATGGGACACCTGTCAATTATCCCTGGACTCCGGGGGGACGACCACAAGTGTGAGGGATTCTCGGAATCTTATCGGCAAATGAGGAAAACGAGACGCCTCGGTGGCTGTCCACTCTCATATTATTTTTATTTTTACCTTGGGATAAGTTCATGGAAGCAATGGTCGCCTCTCCCGTCAAAATAAACGTCAGAATCTGACGCCATCTATTGACCGTCGCCGCAACTAGCGGCATCGAGTCGGTGACAAAGCCACAACACCAACTTTGGCAAACTGATAAGCGTCCACCTATAGACCATGGTTTCGGGCTAATGGCCCTCGTCAGTCTAGGGCGGACTTTTTCATCTATGTTTTGCCAATAGATTTGGCCCAGCCACATTGCCAGCAAAACACCTCTTTGGTAGATTGTGAGGATTCCATTAGATCCCGTGTGGATCTCATGGAATAAAGTCCGCCCTAGACTGACGAGGGCCATTAGCCCGAAACCATGGTCTCTAGGTGGACGCTTATCAGTTTGCCAAAGTTGGTGTTGTGGCTTTGTCACCGACCCGATGCCGCTAGTTGCGGCGACGGTCAATAGATGGCGTCAGATTCTGACGTTTATTTTGACGGGAGAGGCGACCATTGCTTCCATGGATTAATTTCCCCTCGGCAAATTTTCCATCTTGGGATAAGTTGTTATATTATCTGACTCTCTCTCCCTATAAATACCTCTTGTATATAATTTTATTGGAGAACTAAAAGGTAAATATCCTTTATAATAAATCAATTATCCCCAAATTTGCCCTTGCTTTATTTATCTCCGCGACAATGTTTCAACTTACATGTTCATCGGGTTTCAAAGGGTATAAAATATTTCAGATTTCTATGTGCTATAGAAGTAAATTAAACATTGATTAGAAGATTTGTGGACAGGCAGACATGGGAGCAAGTTATATAAAAACTTTTAATGAATAGTGTTAGTGTAAGAGCCTGCATTTGTGAGGGGGGTCATCTAAGTGAAATAACTCTTCATTTATTATACTTTAACACAAGGTAGTGTTTTTGTTATATTTTAAAACCTGATAAAAGTGAATACATATTAAATTTAAAAATTGAAAGGTTTGCTTATTTTAAAATGAAGCGACTTTTGGATAATCTTGTGTTAGATATATTAATTGATTATATGTTAACCATAATAGAAATACACTGGTCTGCAAAATTAAAGAAACAACATATTTTTTCATTTCTCTTAAATTTTATTGAACATTTATCAATGAAATTTTATACACATATTTATTATTCCATTATTGATTAGAATACCCGAAATCAAAGATTTCTAACACGTATTTTATGCAAATTAGCCGGTCAAGCAATTATCTTCTTGTAGTCAGTGCATAAATATCTTGGATATTGTTGTTAATATGGGGTGTGATCGCCTTTAACTGATAGACAGGCTCTACATCGGTGACCCATACTAAGAATTAGGGAGTTTATCAGCTCCTGTGGAATCAACGCCCACTCTTGTGTTAAGGCTGTTTCTAGCTCATGAGTGTTTCTAGGAGGGGGTTGGAGGGATGAGATCCGCCGTCCTAGGTTGTCCCATACATGCTCAATGGGATTTAGGTCTGGGGATCGAGCTGGCCAATTCATCCGAGCAATTGCATGGTTTTCGAGAAAAGTGTCGACCACACCAGCCCTATGTGGACGGGCATTATCATCCATTAGAAGAAAGTTTTCTCCCATTTCCAATGCTTGAGGCATCACATATGCTGCAAGATCTCGTCCCGATACCTCTGTCCAGTCAGGGTTCCTTGCCGAAAAATATGGATTACTGTGCGACCGCCCAAGAAGATTCCAGCCCAGACCATAAAACCTTGGCTTCTGTAGGGATACCTTTCAACCATATTCCGGGGATTAGTTCTGGTTCCTACCTCTCTCCAGACAAAGACACGACGAGAATAGCTGTTTAGAGAGAATCTGGACTCATCAGTGAACATTACACGCCTCCATTCATCTGGATTCCAGGCGACATGTTGTCTGCACCAAAGTTTCCTTGCTTTCTTTTGAGGTGGTGTCAATGGCACACAAATTATGGGCCGTCGAGCATAGAGGCCCTTCTTGTGAAGCCTTCTGCGTATTGTATCAGTTGATACTAAGACTCCTGTAGCTGCATTGAGCTCACTTCGTAGTTGCGATGCTGTCATTCTTCTATTGCGACGCACAAGGAGACTCAAATAACGGTCTTGATTTAACGTTGTGACCCTTGGCCTTCCTTGTCCGTGTGTTCTGGCAACATTAGCTGTCGATTGAAATTTTTTCCAAAGCCTTGAGACAACGTTTCTTGTCACTCCAAGCCATCTTGCTACTTCTGTCTGTGATTGGCCTGCTTCCATCCTTCCAATAGCTTGCCATTTTTTTCTTGTGATAAATGTTGCCTATAAGCCATGAAAACTTTAAAAAACAAAAATGTTCAATAAAAATCTGGTGGAGTGTAAAATTAGGACGCTTTGAGAAAGACTCAGGCACGTGCTGGAGGCGGAGTCAACGTAGACGGTGGTATTTTGCATTTTGGGAACAACTTTATTTGTTTTTGTGTTTTACATACTCTCTTAATTCATTGAAACTTTTGAATATACCAAAACTTGATATATATCCCTTAAAATAACTTTTATTTTTCTTAAAATGTGTTGTTCCTTTAATTTTGCGGACTGGTGTATATTAGATATATTTATACACACGCCTTCATTTATATTTTATTTGTGCCAATATAATTAATCACGTATATGTGAGACTTGAAATGTAACTCAATTTAAATATCTCATTATTCAGGTTTCTATGGAGACGAGTTTTCATTCAATTGTTAGAGAGCGATAAGGCTTGACGCTTAACTACGAAGTAAATACAAATATATCGCAATGGATAATTATTTCGAGGATGCCCTCATCAGAAGTCTGAATGACGACTTCAGGAAGCTGTACCGAGAAATGGTCAGCAACCAGCTGCTACTGGACGCGCTGGACGCGAAGATGGAGGAAGCAAAGATCAAGCTTAACGAGGAGCCCATCTTCAAGAAAATGTCGAAGGAGGCTGTCAAGAAGCTGAGGGCGCCAAAGAAGTTTTGGTAGAGTCCTCACTTCTTCAAGTGATCATCCCGAGGGCCGAGTACTGAGGTCCTCCTTTTCTTTTAGAGCACCTCCTCTGGTCAAATATGTTGGCCTCAACATTCTGGCAAATATTTGCCAATAACAAGCGAGCTTTTATTCCGCTTGAAGTGCTCAAGGCCACTTACCACGTGCCCTCTTTGCCCTACCTATGCATACCCAAATGGGCTGCTTGTTTTTATTGCCTATCTCCAAAATATTGCCTCACTCCAACTGGGCTCTTTATCCTCCTCCCTTAGCCCTCACAACCTGGGCCTTTTCGTACTTTGGCCCCAAAACACTAGGGCCTTTCCTCCTTCTCTCTTGCCCCCTCCCCACCTGGGCCCTTTCTCATTCTTCCTCAGCCCCAACCCACTAGGGCTCTTCCTCCTCCTCCCTTAGCCCTCACCACCTGGGCCTTTTCATATTCTACTTTGGCGCCAAACCACTAGGGCCTTTCCTCCTTCTCTCTTGCCCCCCCCCCCACCTGGGCCCTTTCTCATTCTTCCTCAGCCCAAACCACTAGGGCCCTTCCTCCTTCTCTCTTGCCCCCCCCCCCCACCTGGGCCCTTTCTCATTTTTCCTCAGCCCCAAACCACTAGGACCCTTCCTCCTTCTCCCTTGGCCCCCACCACCTGGGCCTGTTCTCACTCTCCATTGGTCTCAAACCACTAGGGCTCTATCTCCTCCTCCCTTTGCTCCACACCACCTGGGCCTGTTCTCATTCTCCTTTGGCCCCAAACCAATAGGGCTCTTCCTCCTCCTCCCTTAGCCCCACAACACCTGGGCCTGTTCTCATTCTCCTTGGCCCCGAACCACTAGGGCTCTTCCTTCTCCTCCCATGGCCCCACACAACCTGGGCCTGTTCTCATTCTCCTTTGGCCCCAAACCACTAGGGCCCTTCCTCCTCCTCCCTTGGCCCCGACCACTAGGCCTCTTTCTCATTCTTCCTCAGCCCCAAACCACTAGGGCCCTTCCTCCTCCTCCCTTGGCGCCGACCACCAGGCCTCTTTCTCATTCTTCCTCAGCCCCAAACCACTAGAGTTCTTCCTCCACCTCCCTTAGCCCCCACCACCTGAGCCCTTTCTCATTCTCCTTTGGCCCCAAACCACTAAGGCTTTTCCTCCCTTGGCCCCACACCACCTGGGCCTTTTCTCATTCTCCTTTGGCCCCACACCACCTGGGCACTTTCTCATTATTCCTCAGCCCCAAACCACTAGGGCCCTTCCTCCTTCTCTCTTGGCCCCCGCCACCTGGGCCCTTTCTCATTATTCCTCAGCTCAAACCACTAGGGATCTTTCTCCTTCTCCCTTGGCTCCCACCACCTGGGCCTTTTCTCATTCTCCTATGGCCCCAACCCACTAGGGCTCTTCCTCCACCTCCCTTGGCCCCCACCACCTGGGCCTGTTCTCATTCTCCTTTGGCCCCAAATTACTAGGGCTCCTTCTTCTCCTCCTTTGGCCTCCACCAACTGGGCCTTTTTTATTCTCCTCTGGCCCCAAACCACTGACGCTCTTCCTTCTCCTCCCTTGGCCCCCACCACCTGGGCCCTTTATCATTTTTCTTTGGCCTCAATCCAATTGGGCCCTTTTTCCTCCTCCCTCAGCCCCACACCACCTGGGCCTTCTCTCATTCTCCTTTGGCCCCGAATCACTAGGGCTCTTCCTCCTCCTCCCTCAGCCCCACACCACCAGGGCCTTTTCTCATTCTCCTTTTGCCCCAAATTACTAGGGCTCTTCCTCCTCCTCTCTTGGCCCCACACCACCTGGGCCTTTTCTCATTCTCCTTTGGCCCCAAACCACTAGGGCCCTTCCTCCTCCTTTCTTGGCCCCCTCCACCTGGGCCTTTTCTCATTCTCCTTTGGCCCTAAACCACTAGGGCTCTTCCTCCTCCTTTCTTGGCCCCCACCACCTGGGCTTTTTCTCATTCTCCTTTGGCCCCAAACCACTAGGGCTCTTCCTCCTCCTTTCTTGGCCCCCACCACCTGGGCTTTTTCTCATTCTCCTTTGGCCCCAAACCACTAGGGCCCTTCCTCCTTCTTTCTTGGCCCCCACCACCTGGGCCTTTTTCTCATTCTCCTTTGGCCCTAAACCACTAAGGCTCTTCCTCCTCCTTTCTTGGCCCCCTCCACCTGGGCCTTTTCTCATTCTCCTTTGGCCCTAAACCACTAGGGCTCTTCCTCTTCCTTTCTTGGCCCCCACCACCAGGGCCTTTTCTTATTCTCCTTTGGCCCTAAACCACTAGGGCTCTTCCTCCTCCTTTCTTGGCCCCCACCACCTGGGCCTTTTCTCATTCTCCTTTGGCCCTAAATCACTAGGGCTCTTCCTCCTCCTTTCTTGGCCCCCACCACCTGGGCCTTTTCTCATTCTCCTTTGGCCCTAAACCACTAGGGCTCTTCCTCCTCCTTTCTTGGCCCCCACCACCTGGGCCTTTTCTTATTTTCCTTTGGCCCTAAACCACTAGGGCTCTTCCTCTTCCTTTCTTGGCCCCCACCACCTGGGCCTTTTCTCATTCTCCTTTGGCCCTAAACCACTAGGGCTCTTCCTCCTCCTTTCTTGGCCTCCACCACCTGGGCCTTTTCTCATTCTCCTTTGGCCCTAAACCACTAGGGCTCTTCCTCCTCCTTTCTTGGCCCCCACCACCTGGGCCTTTTCTTATTCTCCTTTGGCCCCAAACCACTAGGGCTCTTCCTCCTCCTTTCTTAGCCCCCACCACCTGGGCCTTTTCTCATTATCCTTTGGCCCCAAATTACTAGGGCTCCTTCTTCTCCTCCCTTGGCCTCCACCAACTGGGCCTTTTCTTATTCTCCTTTGGCCCAAATTACTAGGGCTCTTCCTCCTCCTTTCTTGGCCCTCACCACCTGGGCCCTTCCTCTTCCCCCTTTGGCCCCACACCACCTGGGCCCCTCCTCCTCCTCCCTTGGCCCCACCGCCTGGGCCCTTTCTCATTCTCCCTTGGCCCCAAACCAATAGGGCCCTTCCTCCTACCCACTTGGCCTCCACCACCTGGGCCCTTCCTCCTTCCCCCTTGGACCCACACCACCTCTTTCTTCTACTGGGCCAAAGTTTTCTTATCCTCCCCCCTTTTGCCACTTTTTCTTTCCATTGTCACGTACCTCCTGGGTAGCTTCTCCTGTGTCTATCATTGAAGATATTCTTAACAACGTTTGGAGTCTAAGACTCAATTATTGATTCAACTCATTTGTTGCTGAATGTAAACATTTTATAATAAAAATATATTCTTTACTCTCTTTATTTTCATTTCTACATCATACCTATATCACACATTCTGATATTTAGAACTATCTTTACAATTTACATTAAAAATTTCATGGAGATTGACACTTTTGTGAATATAAAAATTGCTAAATATTGAATATTATTTCTATTTATTTGATGTAAACTAATTTATTTTAATCATCAGTATGTCACAATCTATATGTTTATGAGTACTATTGAACTTTAGAATATTCAAGAATATAGTTTTAAAAATTGCGTCCAAGGCCTACGTTTCTTGTACTGGCCCAACATCTCAACAGTAGGTACAAGTTACCAAACAGAGCTCTGGCAACATGTAGACATATAATTCACTTACATTTGAGCAGTTAACTCATATAATAATGGTTATCATACCAAATGAACATTGGATAAATAGAATTATAAAATAGCGGTGAAGCAACTAAGAATAAAATAGTGATGAATTAACTAATAAATTGTTCTTCAGTCACTAAACAATAGATGTTCTGCTATAATATTGTGTGTCCATACCTCATATGACATGGCTTTGTTACTCTCGATGGTGAAGTCGTTCTCCCACACTTGGCGTATTTAGACATTTCTCTATATTGAAATTTGTGTAGTCATAGTTTTAAGACCTGTGAAATATCCAAGATGCCTCAAATACCCGGTAGACCTATATTTTGTAATCTCGTCGTATATGTCTGTGGTGGTGTAAATTTATTTGTACTCAATTCCTTTAAGAGACGTCACCTGTAGACTAGTTGAAGTCCCTTCCTCGTTTTCTGTTTACATAAGTTTCACAGGTAAGGGCAGAATCGTCCAATACAGTGTTAGAGCTCTCAAAACGCGGTCTAGGGAATTATATTGGTGAAACTGCTAAGAGGGTTCCCCACTGATAAGACAAACCCTCCCAATATTATCTCGCAAGAGTAAGGACAGTAGTAAGTTTGTTTTATATTTAAAAAATTAAAAAAAAGTGCCTTATATTTTATTGCTGTTGTTGTCCTTTCCAATGAAGAGCCTCAGATATCCCCATGCACCTCTATTACAGCAGTCGCAATGTCCTCTATCTTGGATCCGTAAAGCTGCTGCTCTGGGTCCATGTCAATTTTGTGCAAGGCTGATTCCATTGCTGAACATGAGAATATGTGGGTAGATGTTAGTTCCACACCAGTACAGTTCTAAAATGACTAAAAAAGACTAAAAATCTAAGGTCGCCTCTCCCGTCAAAACAGATGTCGAATCTAGACGCCATCTATTGACCGTCGCCGCAAACAAGCGGCCTCGGGTCGGTGACAAAGCCACAACACCAGCTTTGGCAAACTGAAAAGCGTCCTCCTAGAGACCATGGTTTCGGGCTAATGGCCCTCGTCAACCTAGGGCGGACTTTATTCAATGAGATCCACACGGAATCTAATGGAATCTTGACAAACTGCCAAAGAGGTGTTTAGCTGGCAAAGTGGCTGGGCCAAATCTATTGCTAAAATATATCTGGAAATTTTGCCGGGAGGATATTGATCTAAAAAGACAAAGTTCGCCTCTCCCATCAAAACAGACGTCAAAACTAGACGCCAATAGATGGAGTTTAAATAGAATTCGTTAAGACGTGTCACCTTTGCCAAATTAGAAAGGGCTCAAACCAATCACCTTCTGGACTACTACAGCCCATTCCCCCAGCCAACTTTCCTTTCGAAAGAATTGGAATTGACTTTGTTGGTCCATTGCCATCTACGAAAAACAGGGAAAATGGATAATCGTGCTGACGGAATACTACACTAGATATGCAGAAACAAGAACAGTCTCAGAAGCAACAGTGAAAGAAGTTTCTAAATTTCTAGTAGAGGATATTTTTCTCCGGCACGGAGCCCCACAATATCTTATTAGTGACAGGGGCTCTCAATTTACCAGTAATTTAATGAAAGAGGTGATGAAAATGTGCAAAATTAAACATTGCTTCACAACGAGCTATCATCCCCAGACTAATGGATTGACAGAGTGGTTAAATAGAACATTGATCAATATGCTCAGTATGTATGTGAACACTGATCAGAAGAATTGGGACGAAATACTCCTATTCATCACTCACGCTTACAATACTACAATTCAGGAAACCAAAGGATATTCTCCATTTTTTCTGATGTTTAGAAGAGAAGCCACATCCCTTTTGAACGACAGGAATATCTCGGTGGACATTGACAAGGATGATTATGATGAATACATAAAACATCACTTAGAAAAAATAGACAGAACAAGAAAATTAGTTATTAACAACACAATAAAGACTCAAAAAAGAATGAAAAAGAACTATGACAAGAAACACATGGTAGGTGCTACGAACCAGGAGAATTAGTAGCAGTTTGGACACCAATTAGGAAAATAGGAAAGTGTGAGAAACTTCTGAGAAAATAATTTGGTCCATATAGAATATTAAAGAAGATGTCTAGCGTCAATTATCTAATAGAACTGAAAGATAATCTGGGCCAAGACCCTCTGATAGTTATGTTTCAAGAATCAAGCCTTATTATGAGAGAATGGATGAGGTCATTCACGAGGACGTGACAACCTCTGGAGAGAGGGAAGTTTTGCATCAATTTTAATGCGCCCTACATTTATTCAAAATATTCTATGATACTTAATATTTATTTAAAACAGATTATTTAGATTATCATCATTCCTTTTTATAGTTTCATTCCTTTTGTAATATTTTATTGTACATATATCTTGATTGCTTATTGGAGCGAGAAAGGACGGAGAGGAAGACTGAGGATCGCGACAGCGACGGACTAGACGACGAATAAATAAACGGAATAACTTTAAAAGGTAATTTATTTTTATTTACTTTTATTTATTTGCTTTGAGTATGGAAACCCGCTCGGGAAACGTGTATAACACCTAAAAGGAAGAAAACAAGGTCGACGACCCTGCAACTTGGTGCAACAATATTAATGACGATTACATGTCAAGAATGAAAAGGGATGGCATGGTCCGAGGACTCCCTGACTTGAGAGGCGAAGTCGGAATATGCCAAGCATGCATAACAGGGAAAATGCCTCGCACACCTTTTCAGGCAACTTATGATGAAACTGCAAAGGCTACCTTAGAATGCCTACAAATGGAAACAAATATATGATGGTTGCTGTTGATCAATATTCTAGAAAATATTTTGTGAACTTTTTTTGAGTTTCAAGGATGAAGCATCTAACAAATTGAAAGATCTGATCAATAGCATGGAAAATGAGTTAGATAAAAAGGTCAAAAGAATTTAAACAGGTAATGGATTTGAATTTATCAACAGATAATTAGAAGAATATTTTAAAACTTAAGAAATAAAACATGAGAAAACTTGTAATTACTCACCAAGAAGTAATGGCATAGCAGAAAGAGCGAACAGAACATTACTCGATAAAACCAAAACCCTCTTATCTGAAAGAGGCTTGCCCGTCAAATTTGGGCAGAAGCAATTTCAACAGCCGAGTATTTTCACAATATTACTCCTAACAAGACTCAAAAGTAAGAAACACCAATGGAACTTTGGAATGGCAAGAAACCAACTGTAAAGCACTTGAAAGTATTTGGATGCTTAACATTTTATAAAGTTAATGACAACCAAAGACATAAGTTACAACCCAAGGCAGCAAAAGGAATTTTCATTGGATACTCAAGAGATTGATGCATATGATGCAGATCAGTGTCGAATACACGAGACAAGAAATGTAAAGTTTGATGACTCCAAAAAAGGTATAGAAGAATCAGATGGATATGTGGGATGGTTGCGTGATGTGTTGGTGTGGCTTGTGAAAGGCCACTGATAAAATTAAAATTAATTTATTTAAAGCCAGAGAGAGAAATATATAAAGAGAAAAGAAGTAACGGTCGTTGGGAGCAGGCCTTTTTGTTTACCGCGCCAGTGGCCAAAAATCTCCCGGCACGTGCTTGCTGAGGCATAGTGAGGCTGCCACTTTATTGCCCGTAGTATGTGTATTGAAACTTTGTCCCAGTTCGCGCTCACTGAGGCAAAGTGTGGTCGCCACACTACTCCCCCTCCAGTAGGATCCTTAAAGATCCTATGTAGTCGTAGAGGGAACTCTTGGTATGGTGCCTTGTCGGGTTGAGATCTGGTCTTGGGAGATTGAGGTAGACACCTGTCCTTTTTTAAATGTTGGCCAGATGTAATGGGTCGCGACCATCTTGTTAGCTTGCAGGGACAGGATGGGTTGCTCAGCGATAGGTATAGTCGCCGTGAGTACAGGAGGGGCTATTGGTATTGGGGAAGTAGTGCCTCTTGCTTCAATGGGAGGTGATGACTGTTGTAGAGTGTTTTGAGGTTGGAGAGGTTGTGGTACCGAAGCTTGGGCGGGCTGCAAGTGGAGAGGAGTATTTTCAGCCGCGTTATTGGTTTCTTTCAAGAAGAGTGGATGATTCTGCTCGCAGGATGGAGGAAAGGGCTCTTCATGAGACGGCCGCTGCTGGGGCAAGGGATTGTCACTGTACACTGGGGTGGCAAAACAGTTGCAGGGGAGCGTGATGGTGCTTGAAGGAAGTTTGGAGCAGATCGATGAGGAGTCCATGGATGAAGAGTTTCTCAGAGAGCTGGTGGGAGAAGGCAAGGTGGAGCTTGAGTTGGTGTCTTCAACGTTCTGGACTATAGTCACCAGAGCAGTTGTCGTGACATTCATGTCACGGGGAAAAGCCGTCTGCTCCAGGTGTTGGAGGCTATTGGAGGTGGGAATACAGGGAACAGAGTGCTGAGATGTAGGTGTTTTGGACAATTCAACCAGGATAATCGAGGGTCTCTGATCAGCAATGGGCTTAGTTTCTGAGACTTGAGCTGTTCGCACCTGGCGTGACAGGCCAAATCGCTGGAGAAGCCGTTCTTTGAGCGCCCGCATATTTTCCTGAAACTGGTGGGTTCTCTACAATGTCGTAGACGCGGATAAGAGTTAGTCTATCTAAATTAACAACCGTTGCGTTATACTTGAAATCGTCGTCACTGGCGATGTTTGCGAAAATAAAGGCAGCTTCCAGTTGGCTGAGCCACAATGGAATGTCGTTTGGCAAGAAGGGTGGAGCTCGAAAAATCAATCTTGATATTTGAGATGGGGTGAGTTCCACCGTGAATGTTTGAGCTTCCATGATTTGCAAAGATTTGCCCTTGACGTTGGCCGTTAATTCTTCATTCGAGTCGTCTGGCTCACCAATTTTGTGGGATGGTTGCATGATGTATTGGTGTGGCTTGTGGAAAGGCCGCTGATAAAATTATAATTAATTTTTTTTTTTAAAGACAGAAATATATAAAGAGAAAAGAAGTAACGGTTGAAGTAACGGCCGTTGGGAGCAAGCCTTTTTGTTTACCGCGCCAGTGACTAGAAAGTTCCGGATGACGCCCGCGCATGCGTAGTGACGTGTTCTCCCAGCACGTGCTTGCTGAGGCAAAGTGGGGCCGCAACTTTATTGCCCGTAGTATGTGTATTGAAACTTTGTCCCAGTTCGCGCCTGCTGAAGCAAAGTGTGGTCGCCACAGATATATAGAACCTTTGATAGACAATTTGGACTACCTACCATTAGATATTCACATTACTGATTCTCGAGAAATGACATTTGGACCACAATCTTTTGAAGGAAATAATTTCGACTAACCTAATGATCAATCAAGGAGAAGAAACAGATTCATTACCAGAAGAAACACCACAAGATAATAGAAGACCAGTTAGAGAAAGAAAAATGCCAATAAAGTATAATGACCACATTGTATATAAAGCACATTAGGAGGAAATACCAAATAATTATGGAGTACCCTTAATTCAAACGACAAAGATCTTTGGTATCAAGCCATGCTTGATGAACCAAACTCAATGAGAGTACATAATGTTTGGGAAATAGTGGATAGACCAAAATATCAGAAAATAATTAAGAGTAATTGGGTATACTCCATAAAGGACACACCAGATAATGTAGAACCAACCTATAAAGCAAGACTTGTTGCTGCTGGCTACAACCAAAAGCAAGGACTTGACTACGATGAAAGCTTTAGTCCTGTAATGAAAATAGGCACATTTAGAACATTCTTATCATTGACCACTATTAACAAATACAAGATAAGAATCTTCGACATCAAAACAGCTTACTTAAACGGAACTCTGGAAAGACCAATTTACATGGAAATGCCACCAGGATTTACTGAGAAGGTCAAACTAATTTTGGTAAATAAAAGCATATATGGACTTCCACAATCAGGTCGATGCTGGAATAAAAAATTGATGAAATCCTGAAATATCAATTTGAAAAGATTAATAAGTGATCCTTGTGTATATTTCAAGGAAGAAAGGGATGCATATTTATGCATAGAAATATATGTGGATGACATTATTGTTATTGCTTCCTCAGAACAATTGATTGATGACTTTCAAACTCAAATCTCAAAATTCCTTACCGTAAGGAAAGTGACTTCTAATACTTTTCTAGGAATCGAGATTCAAGTTAAAGATGAAGATATCACATTGTCTCAATGCATCTACATCGATAGGATATTAGACAAATTCAAGATGAATGATTGCAACGCTTCATTTGTACCCGGAACAACTGGAGAAAATCTTGATGACTTCAAGGATAGAAAGATATTTTCTCCCCAAATTTATCAGGAAGCTATTGGCTCATTGATGTATCTGTCTACAGGTACAATACCAGATTTAGCCTATGCTATAAGCAACCTTTCACAATACTGCAAGGAGCCTTATGAAATACACTGAAGAAAGTTCTAAGATATGTCAAAGGAACTAGAAATTTATGTCTGAAATTAACATCACAGATGGGACACTTAACTGCATTTACAGATGCTAGCTGGAACAACACCGCAGATGCCAAATCCTTTGGAGGACACATCATAAAGATTGGAGACAATTTGCTGAACTGGAAGAGTGGCAAACAGAGGATTGTCGCTTTGTCTACAATGGAGGCAGAACTGCTGTCATTCTGTGACGGAGTTTGCGACATCAAGTTCTACACCAGCCTATTGGAAGAACTCAATATGAAGCAGCTGATTAAAGAGCCCACACCAATAAAGACACTGATAGCAAAACACTTAGAGACTGGATAAAGAACCAAAAGCAGAATACCCGAACGCGACACTTTAATAGAAAATACCATTTTATTAAAGATGAATATGTGAAGAAAACAATCCAACCAATCTTTGTGAGAACAGAACAACAGGAGGCTGACCTGTTAACCAAGAATCTCTCCGGTCCCCGCCTAAAGAACCAGACCAAGATGCTGGGAATGGACATGGACTTCACACAGGAAAAAAATTTAATTAAAGGGGGGTTTGATAGATGATAATTTTAAATAAATAAATATATATATATAGATTTATAGATTATACAAATTAGAAATATTTATAAAATTATTATTTTTTGACCAGAAGTTGGTTAGTTGTTTTTTTTTTATAATTAGATTTTTTTTTTAGAATTGTCTTGAAGTCTTTTTTTATAGAACTGTTCGTTTTCTTTATTATATTTCTTTAACTCTAAGCATATATAAAATAAAATGTGTGTTAAATATCTCTTCCTTTGTTTTGTAATTAAATAATCTTTAATAAATATAATCTTTTGTGCATTTAAGCTATCGTCTTATTTAATAATAATCCACGCCTTATATAGATTCGACAACATATTTCAATATCACGCGCCTGGTTGCTTATTGTGACAAATGTTACTAACTAAGGGATAACACACAAAGTTGCAAATTACTAGGGCCTACAGTAAGAGTAACTTAAACACAGAAAAATCGTGGACTCAAAAGTACAACACCAAAAAAAAAAAGTAAATAATAAATCACAATTTGTTAAATAAAATTAAAAAAAAAACACACACACACAGTACTTAGCTTTATTGCTGCTTAGGTACGGATCGGACCGGGGTTACACAGGTATGCGAGGAGATTGCCAGACAGGGATATAGCACGCAGAGAACACTTTAAGCGTCTCCACACGATAATCCACAACACTGCCCTCGACTCATACCATAGTCCACTTTATATACAAACATGGCCACATTCGCCCAATGAGAAGGCGGGAGAGATTTGTTCACAAACAAACGAAAACACAAATTCTTTCCACTAAAACCTGAGATAAGATATGATAAGAGATTGCAAATATTTGTCAATATAATTTGACAATTGAAAAATAAATAATAAAAAATAATCCTTTCGTATATTATTGAAAATGTATAGACACTGCCCCTTCATGTGTGTTATATATATATTTTAAGTTTAATAAATTGTTCCCACAGAGTATGTGTGTAAGATCACAAGAAAATAGAGAGAGACGCTAAACGTGAGAAGTAGATAATATTGTAGCGAAGTATTTATTATTTTACACTAGTATTAACAGAGTATCATTTTTTATTTTTATTATTTTACTACTCTGTAAACTTCCCTCATTCCTTATATTTTGTTTATCCTTCATAGTTTGTTCTTGCCTTGAATAAATTTCTGTCTCATCCTGAAGTTGGTCTTCCCTAATTTTCCACGTGGCGATATTTTTGCTTACCATTGTTATAAGTTGTTATTTTGTTTGGTATATCTAATGTAAATCAATAAAATAATGTTTGATCAATCTTCTTGGGTTCAGTATTTTTGAAAAGTCTAAGCAAACTCAACAATATGGAACAGCTTTAATTAGCTTTCAGACTTTTAAATAAAAATCGAGCTTAAACCTCAAGTATTAACTGTCTCCTTCAACTTGAACCAATGAATAAACCTTTTAGAAGATGGGAAATTGCACAGAGAGACAATTTCGCTATATATAAACCATTATTGTTTCTATTTGGAATAATCTTGTCTAGTGTTCAGCATGAGATGTTATATTTTGTGCCTCATTTTTCGACATTAATGAAAATGCAAGCTAAGATTTTTGGGTGCAACTTCATGCCACAAAAACGATATGCGTTGAGTAGATGCAATATGAATATTTACTATGACCCTGACAGCAAGATTAATTCCAAAGAAATTATATTAAGGAAATGCTAGCTCAAACTTTGCAAGACTTATAGATTAAACAGCAATACTTTTTTCTTAAAATATCTATGAATGATGATTGGTGTAAACAAGTGATGTGTGCAAATAATTTATGTTCTTTTCCAAAATAATCTCCAGATAGCTTAAATTTCGATTTTATTTAGATACAAAGGTGTATAAAATATTAGAAAAATGCAGAAAACTCATGTTAAAGATATCTCTGTTTTTTTTTTTTTTTGTTGTAATCATGACAATAATCTAGCATACAATGTAGTTAGAACATTAGAGATTTTTGGTGCCAAAATATAATATTATTTCTCTATAAACCATGTTCATTTCACTTGTGGCCTATTTTCTCTCCGAATGAATGAAATTAAATTTGTGAAACAATATTTAAAACACAAGAACAGACTGTAAGTATTTATTGAGAGGTCTTGGAGACAATCCTTCAAAAAGTTGGTATGAACGCTACAATTGATTGATTTAGCCAATGAAAAGTTGAAAATTATGTAATGGATAATATATTTGAAAAATAAAATAGAAATTATTTCTCACACACACACACACACAACACAATCATATACAGTAGCAAATATCCAAGACGGATATCGTGTGCTTTGTAAATGATAATAAATAAATCATATACAGTATGTGTGTATATTTCGTGTATATCGAATACCTTTTAGAATATATTTGTACTTTATGTAGTATTCTGTGTTTTAAAATATATAATAGATCATCATCATAAACAATAATAATACGATGTATAATGTAAACAACGTGTTAATGTAAAAATATAAATATAAAGTGTAATAAACAATTGTGATAATAATTTCATCTGGTGAGTAATGTTTAATTAAATAATAACTATACAACAATAACTATACAAAATAAATTGGCGACGAGAATTTGAAAATATAACTGTAGCCCTAAAAAAAAAAAATAAGTATGGCAGCCAACCTGACGCCACCTTTACCAATGAATATGAATGCTAGCAATTTATTTGCGGAATATAAGCAATGGATGGAATCCTATGCCATTTTTGAAATAGCATCTGGAATTTCAAAAAAATCGGATGAAATTAAGAGAGCAACTCTATTGCATTGTTTAGGGCCAAATGTACAGCGTATATTTTTCAACTTGCCAGATGAAAAGGAAAATTATGAACAAACTAAAATGGCTTTAGATAAATATTTCACACCTCATAAAAATGTGGTCACTGAGAGATTTAAATTTAGACAAAGAGTCCAGAAAGATGATGAATCGATCGACAACTACCTAATTTCTTTAAGAGAGCTTTCTAAATCTTGTGAATTTGGGAATTTAGAAGCTGATATGATAAGAGACCAAATAATTGAAAAATGTAACAACAAAAAACTTAAAGAAAAATTGTTGCAACAAGAAAATTTGACACTGTCAAAAACCATTGATATTGCTAGAATGTTAGAAATTTCTAGAAAAGAAATTAGACTTCTTGAACCTCAAAATGATCAAACACTAAATAGAGTTCAAAATAAACCTAAAAAGCACTATAATGCTAATAATTTCAACAAAGGTAGATTCACTAATCAAGGTACCCCATCATTTTCAGGTGCCTCAAAGCCTAAATGTTATCGCTGTGGATTAGATACACATTCAGCACAAGAATGTGGTGCTAAAAAAATGACTTGTTCATATTGCAATAAATTAGGACATCTTTTTAGAGCTTGCAGGAACCGCCCAAATCAAAATAATAATAGAAACCACAAAAATTTCAATCAAACTAAAGTTAAGACCATACAAGAAAAAAATAAGACTGAAGTAGGTGAAAGTTCAGATGAATATACCTCCTATACAGGTGCTGAAAATAAAGAAAAAGTGCAAATAGATGGTAGTGAAATAAATATGATAATTGATACAGGGAGTGATAGAACTTTCATAAGCTATAATAAGATGCTTGAATTATATGGCCATAAAATTATGCCAAAATTACATGACACCACTCGAACCTTTTTTGCCTATGGTCAAGATAGACCTCTTCCATGTTATGGTTATTTCAATGCTGTGATTTCTTGGAAAGAAAATTCAGTTTCAGAAGAAATTTATGTGATTGATAAAAAAGTTGAATCTTTGTTGGGAGGCAAGGCTAGTTTTGAACTAGGTATAATTAAAAGGGTAAATCATGTAAATGAATCAATGTCTACTAATATAGAAACTCTTGTTCAAGAACATGAACATCTTTTCCATGGACTTGGAACTATAAAAGGCTATAGTCATAAAGTGACATTGAAAGACAACTATAGGCCCATTGCCCAGAGATGCCGTCGTATACCTTATGCAATGGTAGAAGCAGTAAATCAAGAGCTTGATAAGATGCTAGAGAATGGAATCATTGAAGAAGTGCATCAAGGTTCTGAATGGGTTTCTAACATAATAGTTGTTCCAAAAAGGGATAGTGAGGAAATTAGACTATGCATAGACCTTCGGGAAGTGAATAAAGCAATATTGAGAGAAAGACATCCAATTCCTACAATTGACAATATGTTACATGCCCTTAAAGGTGCTAAAGTATTTGCAAAGCTGGATGCAAAAAAGGGGTTTTGGCAGGTTGACTTAGACCCTCAATCACGACCCCTTACAACTTTCATCACGCACCGTGGTTGTTACAGATTTTGTAAAGTTCCTTTTGGTCTATCAAGTGCTCCAGAGGCATATCAGAAAGGAATGGATTCAATTTTGCTTGATTTGAAAGGTGTAATTTGTTACTTGGACGATGTCGTTGTTTACGCCAAAGATAGACAAGAACTAGAAGAAAGGCTTAGAAAAGTCTTACAAAGATTTGATAAAGTAGGCATTAGGCTCAACAGGAAAAGGTGCAAATTTGCCATGGAAGAATTGGATATTTTAGGTCACATTGTTAGTAGTGAAGGTATTAAACCTGATAATAGGAAAATAGAAGCAGTCTTAAATTTTCCAATACCAAAAAATATTGAGATGTTAAGGTCATTCTTAGGAACTTGTGGGTTTTTAAGAAAATTCATACCTAATTTTTCTAAATTGGCAGAACCTCTAAATAATTTGACTAGAAAAAATGTTAGGTGGAATTGGGATTTGAAAACAAATAAAGCATTTCAGGATCTTAAAGAGTCACTAACAAAAGAGCCATGCTTGTCATATTACAACTTGAACTCACCAACTGAATTAATCACAGATGCAAGCCCTATTGGTCTTGGAGCAGTATTAATACAAACACAACAAAATGGCATTAAAAGACCCATTGCATATGCCAGCAGATCCTTAACTGATACTGAAAAAAGATATTCACAAATAGAAAAAGAGACATTGGGATGTGTATGGGCAATTGAACATTTTAACACCTATATTTGGGGAAGGAAATTTGTGTTAAAAACAGATCACAAACCTCTAATCTATATGCTGAATCCTAAAAATGGAGCTGTTTTGCCTCCAAGAATTCAAAGATTGAGTTGGAGATTACAACCATATGACTTTGAAATTGAATTCATTCAAGGAAAGCAAAATATTGCAGATATATTTTCAAGACAACCTCTTTCTAACACAAGTGATGAAAAATGGCTGGAGGACTATGTTCATAAAGTCTTATCCATCACTTCTGAAGAGCTTCAAGCACTGTCTTTGAAAGAGATAAAAGTTTGTACAGAGCAAGATCCTTTGTTTCAAAAACTGAAAGATATGGTTCAAAAGGGAGTTTGGCCATATCCTTTGAATGAAGAATTCAAATGTTTTTATAAGTTTGAAGATGAACTCTCAATTTTTGATAATCTTATCTTAAAAGGAAGTAGAATTTTGCTACCTTCAAAACTAATAAAGAGAGTCTTGAGAATTGCACATGAAACACATCAAGGAATGACAAGAACCAAACAACTGTTAAGAGAAAAATATTTTTGGATAAACATGGACTTTGACATTGAAAATTTGATTAGAAACTGTCCAATTTGTGTAAGGAATCAACCATTGATAAATGATCAACCATTGCAAATAGTTCCGTTACCATCAAAACCTTGGATGAAACTTGGAATTGACATAGTTGGTGCAATTGGCCATCATTATGTTTTAACAGTGATCGACTACTATTCTTCATATCCTGAAGCAATGATAATAGAAGACATTTCCAGCAAGACAATTATTGAAAAATTAATGGAGATCTTTGCAAGACATGGTTATCCACATGAAGTTGTAACAGATAATGGCTTACAGTTTGTAAGTACATCAATGGAAAGATTTTTGAAAGAATGTGGAATCAAGCACATCAAAGCCTCACCCTATTACCCAAAAAGTAATGGGAAGATAGAAAGATTCCATAGATTGCTAAAGAAACAATTTAATTCAAGTTCTGAAGAAGGGAAAGATTGGAAAGAAGATTTATCCAGAATTTTAATGTCTTACCGAACTACTCCAAACAGATCTACAGGAAAGACTCCAGCATTCCTATTATTTTCAAGAGAAATCAAAACTAAATTAAGCTCACTTGTTAATGATGCAGAAGAAGATGAATCCAACATCAAAGAATTCAATATGGTCTACAAAGAAAAAATGAAAACATATAATGATATAATTCGGAAAGCTAGTCCTCATAATTTTGAAATTGGAAATTTAGTTTATGTGGCAAATCCAAATAATGGAAAACTTGATTCAAATTTCAGATCAGAACATCATGTCATTCTTGAAAACACTTCAATAAATTCTTTTAAATTAGTCAACACTAAAAATGGGAAAATAATTCATAGAAATGCTAAACATTTGAAACATGTTCCTACTCAAGAGACCAATCAAGGCATTTCTGACTTGATTCCAGAAGAGAGCCAGGAAAATCTTAGTTCAGATTCAACAAGAATTGAACACCTCAACTATTCTGATGTACAAATACCAGATGATAATTCCTCAAACCAAGACAAGGACACTTCTTTAAACCGACCAAGTTCAAGTAGAACAGGGTCTACATTTAACCCAGTTGTTTCAGATAGACTTGATGCCGAGGCTCTTCACCAGTTGCCACCAGAGGTTTCTCCACCCTTGCCGACTACCAAGGAACCCGTGATCACCAGGAGTGGAAGAGTCGTCAAGCCATCATCAAGATATAAAGACATGATTCCTTTCTTCTAAAGGAAGGAGGGAATGTAGTATTCTGTGTTTTAAAATATATAATAGATCATCATCATAAACAATAATAATACGATGTATAATGTAAACAACGTGTTAATGTAAAAATATAAATATAAAGTGTAATAAACAATTGTAATAATAATTTCATCTGGTGAGTAATGTTTAATTAAATAATAACTATACAACAATAACTATACAACACTTTACATATATGAAATTTACAACTTATATAAATAAATATATGTGAATTTGAGGATCTTTATTTTTAAAATTCATTGAACCATACATATTTATACAATTTTATACATAATAAAGAAAAATGTTGGCGTTCAGCCAATTGAAATATTGATAAAATAAATTATATTTTGATCTAATATATGTCTTTAAATATAAAATAATAAATATATATAATCAAATGTTTTATTTAAGAACACACAAAAAAAAAACTGAAATAAAAAATAGTAGAAATTTTTGACAATAGAAGAAAAATGTTAGTTCGAAAGTGTGTGAGTAATTGTAGGACTTGTGCTAAATACAAAGTTCGGCTGATAGAAATAACAAGTTCACCGTGGATCAGACCGACATTTGATGGTATTTTGATCGTCTGTTCTATAATAAATGGCGCTGTGGGCGGATTATTGATGACGGCTCTTTCAAACTGAAGCATTCTTTTTTAGGACAATAAGTTTGAAATAATTCGGTTATGTATCTTTCATAGTGAAATATTATTTTCTCTTAGAATGCATTTATTTTGGGAATCCCCCAGAGGTTAAGCTTAGCCGTTAAGCATTATTGTATAGGGGGTATCATCAATTTTCTTGTAAACAATATTGTTTTAAGTCTTTGAGTGATAAATAATTTTATATATAAATTAAGCGTCATCCTTTTGATATCTGCAAACTAGCCTGAATAATCCTAGATTGTAATTTGCCCACTTGTCTCATTTGTCTTGAGTAAATGTCGTGTTTGTCATGTGCGAGTTAAATGGTTTATCTGTTCTTCTTTGTAATGTTTTTCTCTCGCCATCATGTGATGCCTCCTCTCTTTTAGATAAGATAAACTCCATCTCTTTCTATCTTAAATTCTATGAACCTTGGCGAGGTCATTTTTTGCGGCGACTTAAATATTGAATCTTTTAGGTGGTCGGATAAATCGTGTATACCCAGGTATCGCTCAGTAAAGAGAGATCTTGTCAAAAATGTTATTGGTAGCAACTACCACACTACTGGTATATGCATGTACTCAACACGCACGGCGCGGAGTCGTGGGAAGAAGGCAAACATTTTTCCTCCATTGACGTCAATTGCTGTAGTGCTTGCCTTGTAAATAGCGTTACTGATTGGCATCCTGAGGACCAAAAGTTGTCTGACCACAAATGCTTCATCTTTAACTTAAATCTCGATCCCTCTTCTCAAGACAACACCAGATTTAGCCGTAGTACATTTTGCGAGCTATACCTCATCTTTGGCCGTGTTGACTGGGTCAAAGTATTTGAACATTTTAGCCACAAAATAGATCGCTTGAATTTTTTTCAGAAAACGTCTGTGACTCATTATCATAAAATGTACTTAATTTACTCAGCGATGAGGGTTTTCACACATGCCTTAACATCATTCCGTCTCGTCCTTTTTTTAATTATCCCATTGTATAATTATACAAGATCATGGAGACTAAATTCATAGATAAAATTTACAATCGTCCCGTCCTAAGAGTGACAAATTCTTTTAAAACGATCCCTTGGTGGATATTTGACTTAAATTCGCTCAAAAGGGCTACACAAAAAGCACAGCGAACCTTCAAAAAGGCGCTTTGAGCGGTTAAGAGTGTGCTGGAGGGCTTCTACACGAGACTGAAAACAAGATATCGCCGCGCAAAAGAAAGAAGCGTGGAGATCAACCTGTTTGCGTGGCGAAATAAGCTCTTGGAGTGGAATCTACAGTTTCATTAAGGGAAGGTTTAAACGCAAACCTCTCTCAGCTCTTCCAGTCGGTAGCGGCTTCACTGAAGGTCCGCGGGACACTTTAAACCGTGGATTGGAATATTATTTCGGATGATTACCGCCCGATACCATACAAGAATACATGAAATTAAGTCAACCAATCGCTTTCTGATAACGACCTTCTGTTTAAAGAAAACGAATTATTGTTGACAGCGTATAAGGTGCGTCTATCTTCTTCCAGCAGTGATGGCATGCCACCTCTTCTCATCGTGCAAATTGTTAAGCATTTCCGGACGTTCTTTCCAAATATTTTCAACAAGTGCTTAACCAACGGCCAGTTTTCATTTTCTTGGAAAAATGGGCGAATTTGTCCTCGTTTCAAAACGAAGTGGGGACGAATTTCTCGCATCACACAGGCCAATCACGGTGCTGTCTTGCTTGGACAAGATCCTCGAGCGTCTTCACCTCGCCAAGCTGTCGTGTCGGGCCGATAGGATTTGTAAAGCGTCTTAGCTTTAAGCCTTGTTGATCCACTACAGCTGCACTTTTATATCTGAAAACTACTTAACCCCGTGGATTGAAGATAGGAAATCTTGCCATCTTCTTTCATTTATCAAAGTACTTTTGACAACGTGATTCACTTCAGTATCTTGAGAGAGTTTCTCAAAAGTGCCGGTCCCAGAAACATTTATCATCTGAATCAATAGTTTCTATGTAACCGTTTGCTGTGAGATTGTCCATGAATGGTTGTACTGAGTCCAGAAGAGTTTCCAAAGGATGTCAACAGGGTTCAGTTCTCGTCCTTTTCTTTTGATATATCGTCTTTGATGAACTCTTCGCGCTGAATTATAGAAAAAAATGTCTTCTCGCAGTCCTACGCGGACAACCTTATTGATTGGTCTCGGGCTGTCGATCTAGTCAACTCCCCGCGGCTCAACACACAATCAACAAGATCGAAAAGTGGTGAGGATTATATAAAATGGAACTCAGCGTGAATAAATGTCCGGTTATGGTTCTCCTAAGATCGTGCATGAGACTACTTGTACCGCGCCGGCGATTTGTTATCCCCAGACAACCAATCCAGTGGTATGACTTAATGAAAGAGCTGGGGGTGACCGCCGTCTAATTTTCCACCAGCACGTAATTGAGTCTGTACCAGAGTCCGCGGCATGTTGGCTCGTTTGACTTCAGCCGCCAACTGCAACTTTGATTTATTTTCACCGCACCTTAAGAACTCTATATCTGCAAGTTGTGGGCCTGCTTTCGCCTACGCCTCGGCGGTCTGGTTTCGTAATCTTTCTCGGCTCTCCCTAGACGTCTTGCTAAAAGCCCAAAGGCGCTTCTTAATCAAGGCCTACAAATATTTCAGCACGACCAATAATGCTTTTCTTATCTCTTTCTCTGAATTGAGAAATCTCAACCGCCTTTAGAGAAGCAGAAAAAGCCAAGAGTGGCTGCGTTCAGGTAGCGGCTGCGAAGCCAAACCCCAACCAACGCATCATGTCCAAGTCCAAAGTACAGGAATGTACGACGACTTTGCAGAAACAGGCGCCTTCAGGGCCAGGTCGGTGGCGGGAAAGGTAGACCAATGTGCCTACCTTGAATTTTGGTCAGACTTCAGCCAGGCCCAGTACTTTCGGACTCTGAAGGCGAAGCTGGGCAAGGGCTCGGGCTACCAGCTAACGAAAATGGAGGGGCACATCCTGGTCGGCCTCTCCAGCGTGCAGATATTCGTCAAGTTGATCGAGGAAGGTCTCGACATCGAGGACGCCACCCTGCGTGCCTTCCCCCTCAGTAAGAGGGCCGAGAATATGGATCTCGACAACGTTCTCTACGTGGACTACGCCGACCTCGTCACTGAGCTGCGACCATATGGACAGGTCACGTCTATCATCCAGAAGATGATGCAGCTTGAGGATTTCTGCTGGGCTGATGCTCGTCGGGAAGCTTTTATAACTCTGCGAGGCGGAGTAAAGCTCATCCAGATTTTTTCTCGGCTGGATGTCAAGACCAAGCGTATGGTCACACACGTCTGTGTTACTTACGGCATCAAGTGCTCCCTGTGCTATAAGTAGGGGTACAAACGCGCGAAAGGTTCTCGCAAGACTAGACTTCAGGAGGACAAGCTGGTGCTTCTTGTGGATGCTCCTGCTGCACGCACAAATCCTTCACCAAGCATTCCTTCACCTCGATCGCCCCTCCTGTTATAGCTCCACCACCAGTTGCTGCTGTCGTAGCAGAGCCTCCTCGCAGAAACACGGTTATAACAGAAAATTTGGTCGACTTGGGTTCTTTCCCGCTCGAAATGCAAACGTTTTTCAAGATCCTCCAGAAACCCAGGATCGGCGAACATTGGCTGAATAACAGACGGGCGATCTCTTGAAAATCGAGAAAGTTTCTGCAGCCATAGCCAGTGTCCAGAAGCTAGGCTTGGAGCCAGAAAATATCTTCCAGGCCTTTACGCACAATGGGAAAATGGACAGAAACATTGTCCAATCTAATTTAGAGCAGAGGAAGGCCATTGCCAACTTGGCCACGGCGATTATGGCTCTTATAGGGGACACCAACCATATCCTGTACAAGAAGCTCTCAAAACGCAGGGCATCGCCGCATTTCGACGTAGAATATAGCTCTGATGTTTTCTCAAGAAACATGGGATTGATATCTTCTTTCTATAGGAGAAAATCGCCATGTTCCTGGACGACGTAGGAGACCTCTGCCACGGCTAAAGCGCCGTTGTTGCATCCGCAACGACCACCGTGGGATCAGGTCTCGCCTGCGCTTAGCGGCCGGTGTCGTATACTTGGGACTGGCAAGATTGCTGTCATCGACCTCACCGTCCGGAAAATCTCCATGACGTGCGTCAACGCCCACGTCTCTCATGTTACTGAAGAGCGCTGTCGGCAGCTCCAGGTCATCGCAGCGTTGAGTTGAAGAAGTTAGGTGGATTCTCGATAACCTGAACATCTCCGAGGATCGGCGAAGGACTTCAGTTGAAGCCCTCGCTAAGCTCCTGGACCAAGCCGACCTCTACGACCTCGACATTTTCTTGAATGCTGCTCTGGAGTATACCAGGGTTTCTACTATCGGAAGCCAGGACAACGCGCGTCGTATGGACAGAATCTTACTTCCATCAGGCTTCTGCGACCGCGTCACCCAATAACAAATTATTGACTACGTCTACTCGGACCACCGTGCCGTCCATATAGAAGTAGGAGACTCAGAATTCCTACAAGACTTCCCTGCATAGGAAAGCTGCTACGGTCAGACCTTCTTGTCGATCGAATTGAAATATTTTTCGATGAAATATTTGAAAACCTAGAAATTCTTTCACCTCCGATGTTATGAGAACAATGGACAATGTTCAAGGCGGATATAGGTACGAATACGGCCCTTCGTACCTGTCGTCTTCAAGTCCGGAGGAGGATACATCGAGAGAGCAAGCCACTTCCTGAGGCGGAGACTGGAGGACGATATTACCAGATCCGACTATCTTTCCTTGTCGGACCTCGGGCGTTTCCTCCGAGCCATTCGTCGCTCTTCTTCCACCTTCGCCAACGACGACGGCATCGCCATCTCCGGGATCAGCTTAGGCGTTTCCTTCTGGGGAGTTTAAGCAGTCGCTTTGCCCAGGTTCAAAGCTCGAGGGAGGAAATATCAGACACCCTCGCTGAAGTGATGCCTTGGAGTTCGACAATTGGAACCAGCTCTTTCTCGCAGATATACCACGCAAACAGAGAGAAACAGCCATCCACCGCCTGCCAAACGGCCGTGCTTCGGGATGAGACAGATTACCCTGCAAATTTGTCAAAGCCTTTGAAGATTTATTTGTAGAGGTTCGTTCACAAGTCTTCGAAGCTTCTCGACTCCGCGGGGCTTTGCATCCATCTTCAATCACCGCAGCCATAGGTCATCCTGATGCGGTGGTCTAGGTCTACAGGCATTCCGGTTAATCAGCCTTCCAACGATCGACTACAGAGTCCTCAGCGGCCGTCTGCGTCGTCATCTGCCAGACCTCGTGCCCGAATGTCAGACCTACGCCTTTCAAAGACGGTCATCCTTCTGGAACATTGCGCGAGTGACTGAAAAAGTCGCTTGGAAAGCGAGACATGACACGCCGCTGGCTGTCATCTCTCTTCACCTGAAGTCGACGTTCGACACCTTGACTACGAGCTACCTGTTCGCCTTTTTTGGCGGGTTTATGTCCTATACCTGAAATCAAACACCTTCATTCGAATCGGAGATGTTTATATCAAGGCCTTCCAACTTCTCAACGGGGTGAGATAGAGTTTCCGCCTCAGCGCTGCCCACTTCAGCCTCGAAGTTGGGTCTCTGCTACGCCGCCTCGAGAGGATCTTAGGCCGCGGTTGCGTGGTCGCCTATGCGGATGACATCGTACTCTTCATCAGGGACGAAGCTCAGTTTGCTCAGCGTGGTCCTTATCTTCGAAGAGTTCCGCATGGTTCCCGGGGTGGCTGTCAACTTCAGCAAGAGCGGAGGGCTCTGGTGCGGTTCCTGGAAGAACCGGACATATTCACCTCTGAGCATCTCCTGGATGTCCGAATCGCTTAATGTCCTGGGCTGCACGATCACCGCCGGGAATACCGTTGCTTCCCAGGTCTCCCACTTGATGGGACTAGTAGAGCGAGCCATTAGGTGGTCTCCCTTCACTCGCGGCCTGTCGCTGGTGGGTCGTGTCCGCGAGGCCAATAGCCTGGTTCTGGGTTCTATCCTGCACCACCTCTACAGCTACGTTCCACCTGAAACTACCAACGACTGGCTGCAGAAGCGGCTGGCGAGCTTCGTGTGAGGTCCTCCAAGACATACTAAAGACCATCGGCGAAGAAGTCTTCAAAAGCTTTGACAAACTCACAGGGTAATCCGGCCCAACCCGAGACACGGCCGTTTGGCAGGCGGTGGATGACAGCCACTATTTGGTCGCGGAAATTTTCGGCGAGAAAGAGCTGATCCCATTCGTTGAACTCCAAAGGGTTACTTCAGCTAGGAAGTCGTCGATGGCTTCTGCCGAACTTGGAGCCTGGGCGAAGCGACGGCTCAAGTGCCCCAGAAGGAAAGGCCTAAGCTGGCCCCCGGAGATGGCGCTGCCGTCGTCGTCGGTGAAGGTGGAGGGAGAGACGTCTGAGGTCCGACAAGTTGGAGCGGGCAGTATCGTCCTCCAGTCTCCACTTTAGGAAGAGGCTTGCTTTCTCAAGGTATCCACCGCCGGACTCGGCGACGGTAGGTGCGAGTTGCCGTATATCCGCAACCAGACCTGCCTTGATCCTGGTCCATTATTCCTATAAAATCGGGCGTGAAAGATTTGCTGGGTCTTCTGGTAGTTCATCGATGAACGTTTCCATTCAATCGCAAAACAGGTCTGCCGGTAGCAGCTTGCCGATGTAAGGAAATCTTGTAGGAACTGGTTCTCCCACTTGGATCAGAACGGCATGGTAGTTCGAGTAGATGTAGTCTATAGTTTGATATTGTGTGAGGCGGTCGCAGAACCTGATATAAGTAGAATTTGGGCCGGGCGGCATCCGGATGGAAGTAATTAGGGACATCGAGAAATCTCCGGTCCATGGTGCCAAAGGCTGATTCAAGGTCGATGGAAATGACAGCTAGGGGTAAACGATTCGTCGTAGCTGAGGCGACCTCGTCGGATACACGCGCTATGTTCCAGGAGGAGGATCATCCCGGAGCGGCGTAAGTTCTGAATTTCGGTCTAAGGCGAGAATGATGAGGCCGCAGTCTCGCGAGGAGGATGGGAAGGAGATAGGTCGATGAGTATTCAGGCCGAGGCCACTGTTGGCCTTAGGGACGAGGCAGATGGTGGATCGTCGTGTAGAAGTTGGCAAGGCCCCACAGAACTGAGACGCCTCGAAGAAGCGCTGGAGTGCCCCAGTGAAAAATTCTCGAAAATCACCATTAGTAAGCATGCGTCAAATCGCAGCTGATACACACCTTGGTGCGTCCACGGTGCACCGACTGTGGAGAAGAAGGTTGGAACAAGGAAATGTGGCAATTTATAGGAATGTCGGTGCAACCAGTGTGACGTCAGCACGTGTGGATCGGCGTATCCTTCGACAAGCAGTGGCGGCCCCACAAGCCACTTGTACCGCCATCCTGCAACATGTGCAAGACACCCTAGATCATTCCATCTCGACCAGAACCATTTCCCGTCGATTGGTTGCTAATGGCTTGCACTCATGCCGTCCGCTAAGAAGACTACCATTGACCCCACCGAATAGGCGCCAACGTTTGGAATGGTGCCGGGCTAGATCGACGTGGATGACGGAATGGCACAGGGTCGTGTTCTCAGATGAGTCGCGTTTCTGCTTGTCCAGTGATAGTCGCCGTGTACGCGTGTGGCGTCGACGTGGAGAAAGGTCCAATCCGGCAGCATTTGTGGAACGCCCCACCGTGCGACAACGTGGAATCATGGTTTGGGGCGCAATCGCGTATGATTCCAGGTCACCTTTACTTCGTATTCAGGGCACTATGACGGCCCAACGATACGTTGATGATGTGCTGCGACCGGTGACACTCCCCTACCTTCAGGGGGTACCCAATGCCCTTTATCAGCAGGATAACGCCCGACCGCACACTGCTCGCATTAGCCAACAAGCTCTGCAAGATGTACAGATGCTTCCCTGGCCACCGTACTCTCCTGATCTCTCACCAATCGAGCACGTCTGGGACATCATTGGACGCCGTTTGCATGCCTTGCCACAGCCGCGTTCAGAAGACGAACTGTGGCAAATGGTTGAGAGGGAATGGAGAGCCATCCCTCAGGACGCCATCCGTACTCTGATTGACTCTCTACCTAGACGTGTTGCTGCGTGCATCGCCGTCCGCGGTGGTCCTACTTGCTACTAAGCCGACGCCATTCTCGCTCTGTATTATGACTATCATTTTGAAATAAAGATCACTTATTGTTCGTCCCTGTCTCTCTCTGTCTGCCGAGTTTCATCACTTTCTGGCCACTATTTCTTGGTGTTCCATTTTCAATGTCACGCAGTGTAGATGTTAGACAACTTGCGTTGGACGCGAAGCGCTCTTCAGAGATTTTGTAGTGATGAATAGTCGCCGTTTACAGACGTGGACTCGAGCCTGGCTTTCAGGAACTGCCCCGCCCTGGTGACGTGAGGGGCGTCTAAGGACTTAATATCCGCTATAAGATTAACTTTAATGCGGGACCAGCTTCCCCATAGTTCTTTGGGAGTCATGTCCGCGATGGTTCTTGAAGTTAAGTCAATGAGGGCTGCCACACGATCAACGACAAGCCCCGATCGGAGAATGGCGGAGATACAAGGTGGATGGGATCAGGTGGTTTTCCAATATTTTTGTAAGCCCGTTGAAGAGCGAATAACGCTTGAAAGCTAGCATTTTTTAAATAAAAAATATACTTATTGTGAGAATATAATTGTAATTTTAATACTTTTCACAATTATCATGAATAGAGATGCACGGCGCGGTGGTCTGAGACTCTTTAGTGGAGGGTCCAGTAACGTTTGGCATGGTCGGAGAGCCTTGAGGAATAAGGATCCTATTCAGATGACCGGTGGTAACCCGACTTCCGCAACTGGTGACCCACGTAGGAATATGCGTGGCGTCGAACCGGGTGGCGGTGTCGACGAGATTGGTTTGGTCCAGAAGTTCTGCGAGGGCCTCAATGGATCCTGAGGCGATGTCTGTGGAATATTCCAAGGAGATGTTGAGGCCGCCGAGGACCCGCGCATCATCATGAACGGCGGCGACTGCGATTGTCTGCAGCTGCTGGAGCCGCTCGCTAGGAGCATGAACAAGATGGCAGTTGATGAACATTGCCGTTTGATTATGAAGCTTGATTATGTTTCCCGGCCACAGGACGGTCTGGTAGAGGAAGAAGACGCCCGGCGCTAAAACTAAAGCAAGGCCGGATCCCCTGGCAGCTGGTGGAACGACGACGGCGCTGTAGCTGTAGCAGAGGGCATTAACATCATCCAGAGGTGAGGTGTTAGTCTCCTGAATGAAGGCGAAGTCAACTAAGTTTTGTTTCAAAAACAACACAGCTCCATGCTCCTATTAAAAGCGGCCAGTCCGCGTACATTCATACCCACAGCTCAGAAGCTCATTGCGTGTATCAGGTTCTATTACGGATGTCTGCCAAGTCTTTTATAGAGGGCACATTTGCATATTCTCGGCCCCTCTATCAGCCTGTTGGTAATTTTGTGCAGGCTTTGTGTTACATTTTCGTTCGGCTTCCCTAGAAAGTCTCTGAGGGAAGGGATGGAGGTTATGGCCATCACCATGTCTTCTTTGCTTAGTCCAAGAAAGATAATATGTAGAGTGCATAAGTACTTGAAGATTTGTTTATATGAGTGCAAATATTTTATAACCCTATATTTCATGTGACACACAGAAAAATGTGATATAACTTAACTAAAATATTATAGTAATACTTTTGATATCTGCGTTATGCTTTATATTCTTTCAAATTTAATTTTGATTCATATTTTATTTAAATAAACGTCAATATATAAGACAATATTAGAAAACAATAGAAAAAATAAGAATAAAAAATAAAAAGGTCAGGTGTTGATATTAAAAATAATGAAGCAATATCCTGACCAAAAGCATATGTGCATTTTATATGGTAGAGCGCCATCTAGTGGATCAAAAATAAACTAATTATTGTTTAGTTTAATTTTGCCCCACTAGATGGAACTCTGCCATTTAAAATGCAAATATGCTTTTGGTCAGGATATGCCTTCATTATTTTTAAGAAGACAATATACTGTATATCCCCTATTAAATTCACAAACAGGAAAATATGAATTTGAATTTATAAAATGTTTCTTCATTGTTATTAACGTTCTATTTTGTTCATTGTGTTTAGTTTACACAATATTTTTAATTAAAATAATATTATTTTATTATCTATGACAAATTACAAACATAATTATTAGAGAATACCCGCTGATATATAAACATAAGTATCAAATATATGTCTTTACCGGGTTGCTGAAACGTAGCAGATTATCTATTATTCTATGAAAATATTTTTTAATTTCGATATTTGTATTTTGATATATTATTTTCTCATTGCCTCTCTGCTATTTCATTAATTTTAATTTGGGGTTGTATATTAAATAAATTGCCGTGTAATTCTGAGGGTTGTCTTACCTCTCTCTCTCTCTCTCTCTCTCTCTCTCTCTCTCTCTCTCTCTCTAATTTTCTACGTTACAATATTATTCATTTTAAAATCTCCTCTCAATTGTAATTTACATAAATATCAATTACAATATTTTACTCGATGTTGGAATTTGTTCAACATTTCCTTGCATAAAGGTTTATTTAACATATCTACTATGTTTCTGTATCCTTCTATAAAGTCCTATTTCGATTATTTTTTTGGCCAATAAATCCTTTATGTAGTGAGTTCTTATATCAATGTGTTTATTTCTTTTGGAGTTTTCAAAATTTTTGGCCAGGAAAATAGCACTCTTGTTGTCCACTAGCAAAGTTGTGTCCTCAAATAATGTAAAGTCCTTATTTATTTCCTTCAGATGAACTAGGTATTGTATAGAAGCAGCAGCTGCTACATATTCTGCCTCTGCGGTCGAAACACATCTCTGTTTCATAGAAAACTAAGACATTACATTTGATTGATAGTACTATGTTTCTACTTGTACCTTTTCTGTCAATTTTATTTCTGGCCCAGTAAGAGTCTGAATATGAAATCAAATTGTTGGATGATACTGTATATATCAGTCCAATATATTTGGTTGCCATCAAATATATTTTATTATTCGTTTCGCAGCTTTCCAAGTTGCTTGAGTGGGTTTATCTAGAGTTCTACTCAAATATGACACTGAAACATTATGTCTGGTCTTGTGATAGTTGCTACATACAATAGACTTCCGATCAATTGACGATAATAAACTTTTATATCTTCTTGATTTTGTTCAGCTTGAAAGTTTAGTTCCATTGATGTATCCACTTCTTTTGCATTCTGTCATATTTAATTTTCCTAAATTTTGTCAATGAACTTTGGTCATTAACTTACCACTTTCTCTTGATATTTCCATTCCCAAGAAATGAGTCACCTTTCCAAGATCGTTTGGTAGTAGGGGAGACTCCAGAGCCAGGACTGTTAGAAGACAGTGAGGAGGAAAAGTTCAAAGGTGATGTACTGGGCAGCCTCATTGCTGGAACCATGTCAATACGGCTGTTTCTAGGGACGTAGTCTTCTTGTTGCCTCTAACTTCTGGACTGTTCATTGTCATATCCATTTACATTACTATATATACATCCATTTAAAATAAATATTTGTAAACAGCCCTTACGCGCCACTGGACTCGAGCCCATATCATCTCAATATAATAGTATAAACATTGACCTCCACTTGCAGTTTATCTATATCACAATACAAGGTATTAGGCGATTGTCACATGTTCAAGCACAATAGTGATGGTAAAGGCAAGGCGTTTGGTATCAAAGTATCAGTGAGATAACATTTGAAGTATCCCTATATATATATTGGTCAGTGTATGTATGCATATATGTATGTATGTTTGTCGGCTATACACGTCCACAATACTTAACTAATCTGGCTGAAATTATAACAGTATATAGAGTTGAATCTGGAAAAACTTACAGGGAAATTTTCAGGCTTCTATCTCAAATACCCTTGTAGTTATTGACAAATTACTAACAAATTCCCCCTATTTAACTCGCCACCAGCGCCTCACTGCGGTAACTCCGTCAATTATGTCAAGGACGTGTGCAGTGACCACGTGACCTCCACGGCGCGACGGGGATTGGTGTGTGGAGGGGGCTGGAGCGAGACGTTTCACAAGTCTGACATATGATGTAATGACGGCGTAGAGGCAAGAAATCACTTGCTATCATCAAATAAATCTATTTATTTATATATCAGATTTAAAATATATTCACATAAAAATTGAAATAATACAATTTTCAGATATCGTTGTGAAAATTTACATTTTTATTTTTACATTTTTAAAACACACGCAGTTTGGAGCGAGACGTTTCACAAAAGTAGCATACACGGCGCGAATTTATAATTGTAACGAATAGTATTTGAATAGAAACATTTTAAAAATATATAAGCACTCAGGTAAAACCCGGGCGTTGCTCGGGTCATTCAGCTAGTCTATATATATAAAATTGAATGTCTGTCTGTCTGTGTGTGTGTGTGTGTGTCCTCTATGGATTCAAAAACCATACATCCAATCGCCGTGAAATTTTGAGATATTATTAGGTGTATCCCCGGAAAGGTTTACGAAAAATAATATCTTGAATATCTTAAATATCCTTAGAGTTATTTGCAGATTTGTAGCTTTAACTCGCAAGCAGCGCCCCCATGATAACAAGTTTTCTTATCACTAAGTTTGTTGTCTTAAATATTATTTATCAAAAGTAAGATTATCTCAGGATGACACGGCAATGTGACACAGGAAAAAATGTTCACTAGATAAAACTATGATTTTCTAATGTAGAAAATTAGGAAAGACAAAATTCAGGATGACACGGCACACCGGGACCGGGGAAAAAATGTTCACTTTATCGAGAGATTCAAATTTACGAGTTTCAAATTATCAAAATATATCTTTTTTTTTTAAATAAATTTTTAGAGAATTGTTTTAACAAATGTTCGCTAGACAAACCTTTACTCGGGTAAAACGTCGGGCGAAGCCGGGTACGTCCGCTAGTATTTTATAAAAGCAATATTCAAAGTAAGTCTGATGGGCTTAAGTCCAGTCGCGTGTAAGGGCTTTTTACAAATACATTTAACCTGTCTATAGCGCCCCCTCTTGAGACTCAACAAAATAGGGTGTTATAGAGAGGGGGTGCTATAGACAGGTCACTTTCAATGTAAAATGTTTACATTTTAATGTTTAAAATTGGGCGCTATAGAGAGGAAGGCGCTATTTAGAGAGGGCGCTATAGACAGGTTTAACTGTATCTATTTTAAATGTATATTTTTGGATGAAATGCCAGTAGTAGAGTTTTTAAACTTGAAAACTTGCTAATTATAATTAATCTTAAATAAACTAATTTCGTTTAAAACAAAAAGGTTTCTCTCAATTAAAAAATTGAAAAAGTAAAACATATTACTATGTTAAAGTAAATCTAAAGAAATTTGTTTTTAGATGAAAAATTCGTTATTAAAGTATAAAATGTCCTTTTTAAAGTTTAAAATATTGTTATTATAGTATAAAATGTCGTTTTTAGAGTTTAAAATATTGTTATTAAAGTATAAAATGTCGTTTTTAAAGTTTAAAATATTGTTATTAAAGTATAACATGTTATATTAAAATAAAATTGTTACATTAAGGTTTAACATGTTCTCTTTATATAAAAGAACAAAACTAAATATCTAAAACATTTTAGTTATGCGAGAAGAAAGAGAGTGAGAGAGGATATTTGAAAATAAAAATATAAAAATAGATAGGGGTGTAATATATATTTGTTAAGGTAGACTATAAAAGTGTGAAGATTTATGAATCCCCAAATAAAATCTGGTAGTTAAACTGGGTCGGTAGTAAAGCACCTGTGAAATACTGCCTGTTGTCTCAATAATTTTATCCCTTCTTATTAGAACAGAGTTTATTTCCTTCAGGCAGGTGAGCTTAATGATTAGGATAAATCCTGGGATAAGAAAGTGTTGCCTTTCATCTGGGGCTTTCTTCTGCTCTTTTTTTGTATTGGCGCAATTTAATAAGTTTTCAGACGACTAATTCCCCTTCGTTTTCTGCCATAAAATAGTAGCCCTAATTTATTATTATTATTATCATTGGATGTATATATAATTTAATTATATTAAATTATCTTTTTAAATGTGTGTATGTATTTTCAATACTCATTTTTAAAGCATTTATAATATGTTTTATAAGTTAAAAAATGCAAAATATTGTGATATCTCAAAACAAATAAGGTTAACAAATATCAAATCTCATTTATTAAATTTATTGCTCAATAATTATTTTGAAATAATCTTATGAATAAAAAGGAATACATATATTTATTTAATTTATAAATATTTTCAAACCTTGATAAATAATAGCAATGTGCTAAAATTTCTGCCGTTTGCCCCCGTTTACTTTCATGCTCCAAATTGCCTTTTGGCGTAAAAGTCCGAGAATTTGGCGTGTTTCGCTCCAGGTGCCCGGATCTACCTCATAATATGTATATAGTATATTTTAAAACTGTATAATAATGACACTTTTAGTATATGTCACATTTCTCCCAATTGGTTGGAGCCGATGCCTTGAAATATCCTACCCTTCTTTTAAAATGTACACCGTTTCTATTTGCTACCACCCCCATATTTTTTATATATTCTATATCTTTATTAATAATACCTGTAAACCCCTATTTGTATGTAAAACTAAAAATCTTGACGTCAAAATAAAGATCCAAAGAGAGAGCGGTCAGCTGGTGGCAGGGACAGAGGGGAGGAAAAAGGCAACGCCCAGCCCATGTGGGGCCCCCAGGGACTCTTTATAGACGACCCCTGAAAACAAGACAGGTTTTGGCAGGGGGTCAGCAGATGTTCTAGAGTGTGTCGATCGACAGTCCGCTTCAGCCTGTCTCCCACACAGTCTCTCCCTCCATGTCTCGGGGATAAACATCCAAGTTTGTCATGGCCTCTACCTCTGTCCCGTGGGCTGTCCCCGATCACGCTCTGTGCTAACATCCAGCCCTGCCTCTGCTTCTTATTGTCCGCGTGTGGGAAGAACATCAACACTCGCCTCACGTACACGACTGCCAGCTTATCCACACCTCGACATTTTCAACAATATTACATATATGTACAAGATTAGTTCAATATGTACCAGTTTGTAGAGAGTGTTATTAAAGCCAAGATTTTGCTACCACAAAGCGCTAGTATTCTATAGGCACACACTCCCCAAATTTCACACTGAATCATGGGATTGTTTTGTCAGCCATTTCAGTGACTCCTCTCACGTTGTTTAACCTAAGATGGAGAAAGTTCAGTTTTTTAAGTAATTAACCTTTAAAGCTTTAAAAAAAATATTTTTTCATATGTCTAGACATGTGGTGCACTTAGAGTAAATGCAGCCGCCTACTTCTAACCATAATGGCTATCATGGCCTGTTCCACGGGTACTAGTGATAAGCAAAAAAAAGAAGTGATTCTCTTTTTGATCTCTTTCTTTTGGATAGAAAATCATGTGCAGAAATGAAACTAAAGCGGAATGCCGTTAATGGGAATCCTCCATCCATGATGGATAGATGTTGGTTTAACGAATTTAACAGATATCGATCATGAGAATGTTTGATGAGGATTATTCAGGACGTCCATCAGAGGTGGAAATCACAGAAAATGTCCACGACATGGTACTGTCATATTTATAAACAGGTGTGTGAAGTAACAGAGGCAATAGGTGTACTAACGGTAAAAATGTATTTAATCTATCTATATCTATATTAATAAAATGGAAATTTCATAAGTGTTGTCCACTAAAAACTTTCGTTACAATGCATCAATTTCGACCAAATTTTCAACATTTATGTAAAACGAGATGGAGCAGGTTTTGCTTAACATCAAAATATTTTTCCTAACTTTAACATGCGTAACTTCGCTGTTATCGATTAAATACAAAAAAAATCAACAGAGTTAATTTTATTTATATATAAATACAAAATTAAATTTAAACAGAGTTAATTTTTTTACATACTAGCTAATAATCTCAATCTAAAAAATATTCATATTGTTTTATCATGTTTCTAATTTCGCCTAACAAATATACAAATTTATAGTGACCAACATATGCAAATTTTATCTTTGTTTTTATTTAACTTGATATCGTAAACATATACATCCATTGTAAGCATTTTTCTGTTCACCTTCCGTGGTTTCTCTTTTCTCTGATAGTTTTTAGGTGTAGTATATTTTCTTATTACTAGACTACAAACATTCCCTCGAGAAAAACCTGGGCGAAGCCGGGTACATCCGCTAGTCTATATATATAAAATTGAATGTCTGTGTGTCTGTGTGTGTGTCCTCTATGGATTCAAAAACCATACATCCAATCGCCGTGAAAATTTGGGATATTATTAGGCATATCCCCGGAAAGGTTTACGAAAAATAATTTATTGAATATTTTAAATATCCTTAGAGTTATTTGCAGATTTGTAGCTTTAACTCGCAAGCAGCGCCACCTTGCGACGGAGATAGGCTTAGGTCTGCCCCCCCCCCTGTCGAGAGAATGTAATCGTCCGGCCGCCGGCCGGATGGACAGTCCAAGTTCCCACCGACCAATCAGAGGGATCAAGAGGTCCTGGCGCGCGGGGGCAGAGTTGTTGACACAGCTGTGCCGAGTAGACAAGAAAAAAGCCTCGCGGGTGACCTCCGGGAACTTCGTCCATATTCCATAAACGACCATGATTTTATTCAACTTATCGAGTATTTTTCAAGGGACCGGGAAAAAATGTTCACTAGATAAAACGATGATTTTGTAATGTAGAAAATTAGGAACGACAAAATTCAGGATGACACGGCACACAGGGACCGGGAAAAAATGATCATTTTATCGAGAGATTCAAATTAACAAGTTTCAAAGGGATATTATTAGGTATATCCCTGGGAAGGTTTTTGAAAAATAATTTCTTGAATATCTTGAATATCCTTAGAGTTATTTGCATATTTGTAGATTTAACTCGCAAGCAGCGCCACCATTGCGACGATGATAACAAGTTTTTTATCTATAAGTTTTATTATCACTAAGTTTATTATCTTAAAGATTATTTATCAAAAGTAAGATTATCTCAGGATGACACGGCAATTTAATTGAGACAAGAATAATGATACAATTCAAGGCGAAGATACTATTCCTTTAACTTCCAATTACCGAGGGAACCAATTAATATTGATTTTATTCAACTTATCGAGTATTTTTCAAGGGACCGGAAAAAAATGTTCACTAGATAAAACGATGATTTTGTAATGTAGAAAATTAGGAAAGACAAAATTCAGGATGACACGGCACACAGGGACCGGGAAAAAATGATCACTTTATCGAGCGATTCAAATTTACGAGTTTCAAATTATCAAATTATATCTTTTTTTTAATAAGCTTATAGAGAATTCTTTAAACAAATGTTCGTTAGACAAACCTTTACTCGGGTAAAACCTCGGGCGAAGCCGGGTACATCCGCTAGATAAAACGATGATTTTGTAATGTAGAAAATTAGGAACGACAAAATTCAGGATGACACGGCACACAGGGACCGGGAAAAAATGATCACTTTATCGAGAGATTCAAATTTACGAGTTTCAAATTATCTAAATATATCTAATATATATTTTTATAAGTTTATAGAGAATTGTTTTAACAAATGTTCGTTAGACAAACCTTTACTCGGGTAAAACCGCTAGTATTTTATATGAAAGGCTCCCGCCCAGAAGTCCAATCCCTCCTCTACGTGGCGGGCGGGAGAAGCAGCACAAGTAAGGGTAACGGTAACCGTGAAGGTCTACAGGGAACTATGAAATGTGGCTGACTAACGGGGCAATGGCACCTCCCCCTTTCCATGGAGCAACAAAATCTGAAATTGACGGTACATGCTACTGTGTCCGAGGGAGCCGACGGCCTGCAGTCCAGGGAACCAGTGGGAAATATGCTACGAGGACCCTGAACATCTTATGGACAAGACACCACCACCACCATATGAATAGCTGGAAATAAGATAATAAGTGTCAGCCTGTTGATGACTGCCATTGCAGACAACAAAAGGGTGAGACTTCTTTGCGTCGAGTTGTACCCGTCGATGAGACTTGAAGACTCATTATTATAAGAAATGAAGGCATTGATGTACGAATATTTCTTCTACACATAAACTCTACTGTCTTTACTGCGATGGAAAATATATTGGTAGAGATTGGCTCACATCAGCGGTGAACCCTCCCAGCGGTTTCGCTAATTTAATCTACCAAAACGCTATGTGTAAAAGAAAAATCTTGTTTAATGCTTTAATTTATTTTTATATAGATAGCGGAAACTAAGCAAAAATCAAGGCAATGAGTTGTTTCTGGTAAGGCTAAAAAAGGTGAAGATGGTCCCTTCTCTCGGAAAGGTCACATTCTCATTGACTTCTTAGAAAAGGGCAAACTCATCACTGGACAATAAGTTGGTCATTTCGATAATAAATTAAAAAGAACACGGCTTGATTAGAGAAAAATAATTTTTACCAGAACATTCATCCGGAATTGTCGGTTCCAAACTGCATGGACTGTGTTATGAATTTCTGGCACACTCCTCTTATTCCCTTCTTCTACTGGCGCCCGAGTGATTTCTCTTTATTCCCAAGCAGGAAGAAATAGGCAGAGGGATATAAATTCTACCTCAAATGAGGAAATGATTGCAGTGACGAATGCATAATTTGGAGTTATCAACAATTGATATTCATAGAGAGGTTTATAATGGAAACTATGTTGAAAAAATGAATAATATAATTTTGATAAAAATGCGTTTTCATTTTAGAATACGGGTACTTATTGAATCACCCTCATTTCATACACAAACCGAAAAGACGTTTAGAGCATAGTAATATTATACAATTTCTTTAACTATTTAAAAAGATGAATAATAGGACAAATGTGATTTTTTTAAATTGAGAAATTTATAAATAAATCTATAATCAAAAAGGCATATATTGGATCAAAATATAATTTATTTCACCAATATTTTAGTTGGCTGAACGCCAACCTTTATCAAGGTATTATAACATATTAATGTTTGTCAACAACAAACTTATGTGGCGCTGAGTTTGTTGTTGACACACATTAATATGTTATAACACCTTGATAAAGGTTGGCGTTCAGCCAACTGAAATATTAGTAAAATAAATTATATTTTTATCTAATATATGCCTTTTTGATTAAATGTGATATTGTACAGGGATAAGGTGCATAAATTAAGAAAGAAAAAAAGGAATATCCTTATCATTCAGCAACTTTTAGTTGCACGATAAGGAGATGTCTTTTTTCTTTAATAATATGTTTGTTTGTTTCTTATTCATCTTAGGAAATGTGCCTTTACTCAATACCTAGCAGATTCAAAGAATGAAAGAACCCTATCGCAGTTTGTTCTAGTTTTACATTTTGATGTTTATTATAAGGAAAACCCAATCCTTGCAATTGGTTAACCCATAGCAGCATCTTATAGCAAAGAGTTCGGAAAGGAGGGTGTGTGAATCAGGAGCCAACAAAATCAGGTTTATCCTGACACCTATCCCCTGAGTAATCATGGTAAATCATGACAGATTGGCTGGCGGAGGGAAATGGATCGTCTGGCCGCATGTCGCCATCATCCATCCATCCAACCCGAACTTCTAATTGGCCCCACTGGATGAAATACGATCACAGAGGAAAGAAAAAAATATACAAATTAGAATCTACATCCTAAACTTGGTAAGGAAATGCATCGGGTTTTCAAAATTTGTGTGTTTAAATTTGAATTTCTCATTGCGATATCTTCTTTGTTGTTTTCAAATGCTTTTTATATGTTTGCGAAAACAAAATTTTTACTTATTTCTTACGTATATATGTATATATAAAAAAGGGCGTACCTGGATCTGTAAAGAAAAAAAAATCAAAAAATAATTTCAAACAATTTCATATATGAATAATCCTACTTTGAGAACACTACTGAGGTACTTAAGACTACTGTAACGTAATATATACATAGCGAGATACTGCTTTTCAACATGTGATTAACAAATTCTATAGTTTTTAGATTTTTGTGTATGATACAAAATATATAAAAGTAACTTTATACAGGAATATTAGTAGGAAAACTGGAAAATGTTTCAATATTTTCTTATTTATTTCAGAGTTTTGTCATTTAACGTCGCTTTTTCAGTGGAAATAAGAACATGACGTTTATATGCTAAAGACCTTATTCCTAAAATTCAGAATAAAAGGTCAATGATATTTGTTTAATTCAGTTAACTGCACTAGATGGCGCTCCACCACCTAAAAAGCTCATGTGAATGGTCAGGGGATATGTATTTTTTATTATCAACACCTGACCTTTTTTCTATTTTCTTATCTATATACATTGCTGGCCACCCAAATTACAAACACCAAGAAAGACAAGAAATATCACAACAAAATTTATTTTTTAGATAACATGTTGACCAAGTATCAAATTATTAAATTTATAGACTTCTGCGAAGTGTGGTTCCTGCCAGAATCAGTAGCCAGAGTAGCCGCCATTGTTGGAGATCACCGCTGCCACACGCCTCGGCATTGATTCAAAGAGAATTTAGATGTGTTCTTGGGGTACAGCAGAACAAGCGGCTTCCACACGTTGCCAAAGTTGATCTAGTGTGGCAGCTGGGGATGTAATCTGGGTCAATCGTTGAGCAACCATGGACCACATGTTTTCTATCGGCGAATGATCCGGAGAGCGAGCCGGACAGTAAAGCAATTCAATCTGGCGATTGACGAAGAACCTTTGAACAATGCGTGCCACGTGTTGTCGCGCATTAACTTGTTGAAATTTGGCTGTGAGCAAGCCCTGAAGGTAAGGAAGGACAGCTGGCTCCAACACCTCGGAGATGTAGCGTTAGCTGTTTAAAGTACCAGCAATGCGTACTAGAGAAGTGCGAGAGTGATATCCAATACTGCCCCATACCATAATACCCGGTGCAGGACTAGTGTGGCGGTGCATAACGCAGCTGTTCGGCATCCTCTCTCCAGGTGTCTCCAGACTCTAATTCGACCATCGTGGTGTTGCAGATAGAAGCGTGACTCGTCATTAAAGACAATTTCATTCCATTCTGCCGTCCATATCCTTCTTTCATCGCACCATTGGCGATGGAGACGTCTGTGGTTCTGCGTCAAGGGTAAACGAAGCAATGGACGTCTTGCGGACAGACCACTCTGCTGTAAACGGCATCGAATGGTACGCGCATACACTGAATGATGCGTTACAGACTGAATGTGCTGTGCTACGGTTCGTAATGTGACCGAGCGATCTGTCACTGCCATGCGAACAATTTGCCTGTCAGCACGTGGAGTGGTGCACTGAGGTGGATGCGATCGAACACGTCGGTCCGTCGTACCTTCCTGCATCCAATTTGGTTTCGTATAACAGGACTACCGATTTCCCTGAAAGATAATCCACAATCTCGGTAGGCCACTATTATTCCTCTATCGAACTCGAATACTTGATCAAAAGATGATCGCTGTTTTCTACAGGCATAATTGATCGTTTTTTAAGCACAAGAAAAGAACAATTGCCGAACTTGAAATCGTCGAAATCTCCAAGCCTTAAATAGTGCTTTGAAGTGGAGCCACAGGCGCACGTGATGTGCGACTGCGCTGAAATTCTAATCATTTGCATATCTCACCTCCGCTAATTCATGTTGTAAATTTCATGTTATTTGAATGCTTTTTTCAGGGTGTTGAATTTACGGTGGCCAGCAGTTTATATTGTTGCGATGGTGTTCTGGGGTGCCGCGAGGAAACATGGAGACAGCGGGAAATAAATGTTTATTTTGTTTATTTTACAACCGTCCACTGGACAAGTCGAGGAAAAATCTAATCTAATGATTGTTAAGATGGAATTTATAATGGTGAAAAAAATAAGAAACATGTAAAACAGGCGAACAAAGAAAATTAAAAGCAAATATGCAAATTAGGTTAGGAAAATTTACAATAATGGATAAAATAAAATGTACTTTCAAACTCTTCTTAACAATATAATATATAAATTTTGAAATAAGGAAATTATTTATTATGACATTTTTTCGCATTTTTATCTATATATATCTTATATTGAAAAAAAGATATTCTTTCTGCTTGAATTTATTATCATCTTGGGGATTATGCTATGGAGTTATTTGTTGGTTCTTTTTAGTGCTAAATGGTATTGGTGATGCAGTCGTGGCTAGAATCTTGAAAGTAAAATAATAAAAATAGTTTTGATAAGAGATTGATTAAATTGAGCTTTAGGATAAACATAATTTGGTAAAAGTACTGGCTGGCTTAAGGCGAGTAGAGTAAGGAAATCAATAAGATTATTTACATAATGTACAAAAGTTTTGAGCCGGCCAATCGGGGAAGAACAACAATGAGTATTTATAGAGAAAGCGCGACCTCTGGCGTTCGATTTAAACAGAGTATTTATATCTATGAAATAATAATTTTAAATAAAATAATAATTTTATATAACATTTCTAAATAAAATATTTCAATATAACATTTTAAATAATATCTTTATATAACCTTTTAAGTAAAATATTTTGATATAACATATATATAAATGAATGTATGTTTGTGTGTGTCTGTCTGTCCTTTATGCCTGACCAAACCACTCATTGGAACGCCATGAAACTTTGGGAAATTATTTAGTATAGTACTGGGAAGGTTTCTAGCAAATAAAATTTTTGAAATAACTTTTCGCCTAAAAATAATCAAGATAAATATTCTAATTTATCTGTTATAATTCAACAATCTGCTCTAAATATTATTATGATGATACGATGATTTTGTAATGTAGAAAATTAGGAAAGACAAAATTCAGGATGACACGGCAATTTATTTGAGACAAGAATAATGATACAATTCATAGGCAAGATACTATTCCTTTAACTTCCAATTACCGAGGGAACCAATTAATATAGATTTTATTCAACTTATCGAGTACTTTTAAAGGGACCGGGAAAAAATGTTCACTTTATCGAGAGATTCGTTAGACAAACCTTTACTCGGGTAAAACCCGGGCGAAGCCGGGTACATCCATACAAGAATAATGATACAATTCCAAGGCAAGATACTATTCCTTTAACTTCCAATTACCGAGGGAACCAATTAATATTGATTTTATTCAACTTATCGAGTATTTTTCAAGGGACCGGGAAAAAATGTTCACTTTATCGAGATATTCGTTAGACAAACCTTTACTCGGGTAAAACCCGGGCGAAGCCGGGTACGTCCGCTAGTAATTTTATAAAACTTCAATCATTGTGAAAAATGCGCGCTCGATTATATATGCGCTTAGAATGAATTAATTACATAATTTAATGTTTTGAAAATGAGCAATCCATAAACAGATCTTTAATTGAAAAAGCATATAATGGATTAAATTATCAAAATGATCCAATAGAGGCCTTTTTAATTAAATAATTTAAAGTGTCAACTAAAAGATTTTATCAGCGGTGAATTGGTGGAAAGAAAAATAGGTGACGACTCTTTTAGGGATTATCATAGGAAAACCATTTCTGTATTAGTCCCCCCTCTTCTATTTGATAGCAACTCAAAACAATTTTCATACAGTAAGCATGAGTCTTATTAGAAGAATATCAAAATGAAAGATTTTGATATTTTCTTTTGAAAACATATCAACTATGATCTTTGAAATTACCCATCACATATTAACTTGTGCGAATAATAATAATATACGTGTTTCCTAAACTTGACTTCGCCATTTTACACATAATCGATAATCAATATTTGACAAAATAACTTTAATAATTTTAAAAATTGATTTGCAATGAGGAGAGGCAGAGCCTGAATTCATACTTTGTCAATAACCTACTATTATTTATTTTCTCAAATTCCATAGCTGTGAACTAACCGCTATCCAGATAATCGTCAAATATTCCTGTTATTACAAGAGAAGGAATCACCAGACATCATCTTGAAGAAGGAATCAAAGTTTACGGGGACGAGTTTCTTTTATTTATGCGGTATAATCGGTAAGCTTTCGGACTATGACGTCCTTCAACAGGCTACTATCCAAGAACCTAGAGGAGAATGTACATGAAAAAATTTAAAATTGAAAGGTCAGGTGTTGATATTAAAAATAAACAAGGAATATCCTGACCAGGAGCACATGTGCTTTTTCAGATGGCAGAGCGCCATCTAGTGGAACAGATATCAACCAAACATTGATTTAGCCTGTTCCCTGATATTTGACCAACCTATTTTCTTGATAAATCAAGAAATATATGTACATGTAAATATTTACATAATTAGAAATTTTTTTAATGAAATGAATGATTATTATATAAAAAAAATTTTCTCTTTTTATCTACGTATTAGTTTTGAGAAAAGAATGACTAACAAAAATGCAGGAAAAGGCAAAGGCCTATTATTAAAATCACTTGATTTGTATTCACAATTTTAGGTCGAGCAAAAATTTCAGCTGGGAATTCTGAGAAGGAAATTTGTTCAAAACAAAAGAAAAACTATCAATTTTATTAGCCTATGTTTCTGGAGTGTACGAAAGGATACCTTCGTCTTCAAAATGATTCTCTACACTAAGTGCTATCTATTGACCGTCTCTGCAAACCAGCAGACTCTGATGGGTAACAAGACCACACCATCAGTTATTCATGTTCAGAACGCCCACCTAGAGACCCTCAATGGCTCTCGTCCTTCCAAGGCGAGCTTTAATTTCATGATATCTACAAGGGAGTCGTGAAATCATAAGAAATTTTCAAAAGATGTAAAGTTTCTAGGCCAATTTTTGTCCAAAATATAGATGGACACAAGCTGGTATTATCGCATAATTACCGACCCGTGTCGGTTAGTTTGTAGATGTGAGATCCGTTAAGGCTTCTAACGAATTAGTTTGATTTTTGTGTTTAGGCAATGGTTGTAGCAAGCAGACAATCTACTGTTGCAATACACTAAGTTACTCCACGCCACCAGGGTTGTTAGACAAGGTGAGATTCCTCAGGCCAGGAGAGATAAGAGGGTTAAAAAATAGGGAAAGATAAAGATAGGTAAATTAAAGGCAAATATGGGATGAGATAATTTTTATTTAAAAACTAGCGGACGTACCCGGCTTCGCCCGGGTTTTACCCGAGTTAAGGTTTGTCTAACGAACATTTGTTAAAACAAATCTCTATAAAGTTATAAAAAAAACAATGGTTGCCTGTAAAGTCGGTTTTACGGGCGAAGATTTTACGTGACAACGGTAGAATATTTATTGATATGAATATAATTAAATTGCACAATAGGAACAAGGAATTGAATGAAAATAAGAATTGCACAAATTTTAACTATAGAAATATATTTTGTTTACTAAAACATTGTACATGTAAACTTAAACTTAACTAATTCCTATTTGAGTGATTTTGTTGAGGATAGGACGATGATAGGAGAAATATGAAATGAAAGGAAGTGTTTCTGCTGTAATGTGTCTTGCGAAAGTCAAGTCGATAGTTGTTCCTTTTAACGTAGTTGACTTAGAAACGTTTGATACGCAATCAAGATTATACGTATTTTTCATGAATTTAAGAAACGAGTTGTCAGGCTTTTTACGTTTTTGTTAAAATCACCACACAGAAGAATCGGTGTACTAGAATCAACTTGCACGAACGGTGGCACGTACTGGCTGTTGTGAATGTACGGACCGAGTCCTTGCCATAGTAACATTCCAATATCCTGCATACTAGCTCCTGGATGAATATATACAGCACCGAGTATAAACTTGAAGCTAGTATTAGCGGCGAAGCAAGTAACTTCAGTCATGCACATGTCACCCTTGGTTTTAATGACACGAGTTACGTCTGTAATCGCAACTTGGAACACTTCCGCCGTAGATGTCGATGATAATTTACGATAGATCGCCACTCCACCAGCCGCGTTGGTATTTGAAAATCAAAACACTTATTCAGATCGAAGGTTCAAATTTTTGCTGAATAAATTTGAAATTAAATAAAATTTGTAATTGTAAATGATGAAGTTGAAAATTAAAACATTTACTTATATTAGATGTTAAAATTCTTGCTCAACACAGTTTAAATAAAGTTTTCTTATATCTGCCACTTTTTCTTAATATTTGTAATTTTAAAGAATCAATTCGAAAATCAAAACATTTATTCAGATCGAAGGTTCAAATTTTTGCTAAATAAATTTGAAACTATTTAAAATTTGTAAAATAATAATTAATTAATTAATTAATTTTAAACTAATAATTTACTTAACACTATCAACATTTATCAATAGTATGACATAACCTATAAACTCAGTTTCTCAACTTTTGTGTCAATCTAACAATTAATCAATCAATCATAGTTTACGATAATGAAATATCAGTGTACAATTATTTACCTTTATTGTTGTAGTTGTTGTAAATGACGAATCTAAGCACTCCACATTTTCACTACAGACACAGCTGACGATACTCTAACCACACGTGTGAACTTGTATTATGACGCTTTCTTGTTTTTCCAACGCCAAGAACGTTCGAGAAAGACAAAGACAGAGACAAGCATGCGCCGATTCAATGCGCCTAATTCTCTAGCGCTGCGCGCGCAGCTGCGCGCGCAGCACTCTCGTTCGATGACTCATCGTAACGTTACCGGGCGTTACACTTTTTCATAAGTGACTCCCAGCCGCAACCTAATTTAAGACGTTGTCACGTCAAAAAGAAGATATATTTTGATAATTTGAAACTCGTAAAATTGAACCTCTCGATAAAGTGAACATTTTTTCCCCGGTCCTTGTGTGCCGTGTCATACTGAATTTTGTCTTTCCTAATTTTCTACATTACAAAATCATCGTTTTATCTAGTGAACATTTTTCCCGGTCCCTTGAAAAATACTCGATAAGTTGAATAAAATCAATATTAATTGGTTCCCTCGGTAATTGGAAGTTAAAGGAATAGTATCTTTGCCTTGGAATTGTATCATTATTCATGTCTCAAATAAATTGCCGTGTCATCCTGAATTTTGTCTTTCCTAATTTTCTACATTACAAAATCATCGTTTTATCTAGTGAACATTTTTTCCCGGTCCCTTGAAAAATACTCAATAAGTTGAATAAAATCAATATTAATTGGTTCCCTCGGTAATTGGAAGTTAAAGGAATAGTATCTTGGCCTTGGAATTGAATCATTAAATTTATTATTAAATTACCGTGTCATCCTGAGATAATCTTACTTTTGATAAATATTCTTTAAGATAATAAACTCACAGTGATAATAAAACTTATAGATAAAAAAAACTTGTTATCATCTTCGCAATGGTGGCGCTGCATGCGAGTTAAATCTACAAATCTGCAAATAACTCTAAGGATATTCAAGATATTCAAGAAATTATTTTTCAGAAAGTTTCCCAGTACTATACTAAATAACTTCCCAAAGTTTCATGGCGTTCCAATGAGTGGTTTGGTCAGGCATAAAGGACAGACACACAAACACATATATACATTAATATATATATGGTAATTTAAGCCAACAACACCATATTGTATATAACTTATAACAAGATTTTCATGTTGTATAATAGAAACACATCTGTAAATGGTTATATGCATGATTGACATGTGTCATTATATCATCATATGTAATGTAAATCGTACAAACTGAGGTTAATAAAAAAAACTCTGTAATAGATTAAGAGTTGAGCTAGAGAGATAGAAGTCAAACACGTCTAAATTCGAGATAGATGGAAGCCACAAAGCAACATCTAAAGATAGATTGGAAGCTGTCAGGACGGCACCAGTAGAATGTCACCAGACGACCCCCTCTCACATCTGGTGACATGCAAAACCCCCTTTCTCAGAAACGGTACATAAAGCCCCGTCCTAGCTAAAACTACAGTTAGTTCAGCATCTGCGCGAGCCCACGTCGGTCGTACCTCAGGTCCATCTCATCCATCATGTAGACCAGTAAGAAACTTCTATCTCCCCATCTTTCGCTCCTAGCTCAACTTTTATCTGTTCACGGAACTTTCTTAGTGCAACTGTGTTTTCGTTTTTTGTATGGACATCCCCAAGCTTTCCACTCTGCCTCGACCACGACTGCCTGTACTTTGTGAGAACTTTTAATGGTCTTCTAAGGTGCAGAGAGGTACTGGAAAACACCCCATCCTGACTGTTCCTCTCGGTCAACACAGTATAGCGAGAGTTGACAGGGACTCACACCACAGTTTAAGTCGACTGTATACCAGATCACATTTCTAGTCGACAAGATTCTACAACAGCTACCAGAACTACATCATCATTGTTAGTCGAAAGGATGACCAAAACGAAGGATGACACAACGAAGAAGGTAAGAAGCCTGTCCAGATAGAAGCGAGAAAGAGCAAAGATGGAGGAACAAACCGGCCATTCCAACGAAACGACCAAGCAATCTCTTCCCCAAAAATATATATTTACGGAAGAAACGCCACCCAAAGGGACCTCCGCAGACCCGCTAATAGATCGCCGGTGCCAGGAGCAAGCTGACCACCCCCAACGACACAGTCGAAATTCCCGCAAGTGTGATGTATTGGCGGATTAGTTTAATATTTGTTTTTATTTATTTGTTGTCACAGAGTTGATGATGATAATTGTGTATATATGGATATATATAGTGTTTGTGTTTTTAGTAGTTAGTTATTTTTCTAATATGTAATTGTGTTAACTTTGTTAGTTTCTTGGCATTAAAAAGATATACTATTTTCAAGTCTTTTGTCTGGAAACATTGCATTGCCGACGAGGATTTAAGAGTAAGTACCCAAGCGATGGTATAGAGTAATATGAATAATTTTGTTTAAAATTAAAGAAGAAATAAGTTATTGGAAATTTACATAAGAAAAATTATTTCATGATGGCTCATTACCATTTTAGGAAATTTGAAGAAAAAAATGAAAATTTTTGCTCATTTATCGAGCGTTTGGAGCAGTTTCTAATTCTAGAAGAGGCTAGTGAAGAAAAGAAAAAAGCCTATTTGTTGACTCTAATTGGCGGGAAGTCGTATGATACATTGAAAAATTTATGTAGCCCGAAGTTGCCTAAAGAGAATAAATATGAAGAATTGATTGAGAAACTGGTTGAATATTTTTCCCCAAGGCGATCTATAATCGTAGAGAGATTCATGTTTTTTGGAAGAATACAAAAGGAAACGGAAAGTGTTTCAGAATATCTGGTGGAAATCAAGCGGCTAGCCTCAACGTGTGGAAATGGCGAATTTTTGAAGGAATCCTTAAGAGACAAATTGGTGTGCGGATTGAGAAAGGCAAAAATTCAGAGGAGGATCTTGTCTGAAGGAGATGTGCCGTTGGCAAGAGTAGTTGAAATTGCGTTGTCGATGGAGGCAGCAGAAAAAAATACCAGAATATTCCATGTCAATGAGCCTGCAGATAGCGTGGACAAAATACGCGCAGAAGTCAGGAATAGATATGATAGAGTGCAAAAGAGAAAGTGCATACATTGCGGGAGGTTGCATAAAGACTTATGCAGATTTAGTGAGGCGACCTGTTTCAGATGCGGGAAAAGAGGCCACTTGGCAACCATCTGCAGGAGCCGTGGGGAACATACAAGCGAAAGACAGGTGAGCCGGTTTCTGAACCAGAGAAAGATTAATCAAATCGAGGATCAAGAGGAGGAGGAGGAAGAATCCGTTCAAAGAATGGTCTTCATGAGGACGTATGATTATAGAGTCAAGTATGCTACGAATGACCCTCCCTATGTGATTAAGGTGAGAGTAGAGGACACTTTGATGACTTTTGAAATCGATACGGGTAGCTGTCTGACTTTAATATCGGAGAAGGATTTCAAAAGATACCTCCCAGACGTGCAGGGAAAAGAAGCGGGAATAATTGTTAAGACCTATGACGGAACTGTGGTACCGATTCTGGTTGAAATAGATGTCAAGGTCGATTTTCGTGGAACGATCGCTAAGCTTAGAGCTGTCGTGGTGAGAGGAGAAAGGAAGGCCTTGTTGGGGAGAGAATGGATCAATGTTTTGAAAATTGGAAATTATTTTGTGAATCAGATGCCTTTGGAGGACACGTTGGCGGAATTGTTGAGTGAACACCAGGTTGTGTTCGGGGAGACAACAGATCCAATGAAGGGATTCACATTTGCAGTGAATATTCAGGATGTAAACCCCATATTTCATAAGGCCCGACCAGTTCCCTTTGCGATTAGAACGGCGGTAAACGAGGTACTAGATAGAATGGTGGAGAAGGACTACTTGTATCAAGTACCCAGCAGCAAGTGGGCAACTCCAGTGGTGGTTGTGCCCAAGAAGAATAGAGTTTAGGATTTGCTGTGATTTCAGAGTAACTTTAAATAGGTTCTTGGATACTGCGGCCTATCCGCTGCCTACTCAGCAGGACCTGTTTTCCGTCTTGGCTAGAGGGAAGTATTTCTCTAAACTAGATTTGAGCAATGCATACCTTCAATTAGAGGTAAACCCTAGCACCCAGCCACTCCTGACTATTAATACGCATAAGGGGCTTTTTAGGTTTAAAAGAATGCCTTTTGGATTGGCAAATGCCCCTAGTTTTTTTCAGTCAGTTATGGATAGAATATTGGCGGGAATTAATGGGGTTAATTGTTACATTGACGATGTACTCGTATCCACGGCGTCAGTGGAGGAACATATGGCGGTATTAAAAATAATTTTTGTTCGGTTGCAGAAGCACAACATAAAATTAAAAAGGGAAAAATGTGAATTTCTGCGAAGAGAAATACAGTATTTGGGACATCTCATCAAAGAAGATGGTATTCGGCCTTTCGAGGACAAGATACAAGGGCTACAGAAAGCCAAAAGCCCGACAAATGTGTCGGAATTGAGATCTTTTCTGGGATTGGTGAACTATTATGGAAAGTTTATTCCGAATTTGCCAGAGCTGTTGGAGCCACTTCACAAGCTGCTTAAAAAGAATAGTCATTGGAAGTGGACAGGGGAGTGTGAGGAGGCGATCTCGGAGTGTAAAAAAAGAATTACCTCCGAGAAAGTGTTGGTGCCATATGATGCCACGTTACCTTTATCTTTGGCCACGGACGCATCTCAGATTGGAGTGGGGGCGGTGCTGTCCCATGTTATCGAGGGCCAAGAGAAACCAATCATGTTTGCCTCACGAACACTTTCCGGGGCCGAACGTAATTATTCACAAATAGAAAGAGAAGCTCTAGCAATAATATATGGTGTGACTAAGTTCTACCAGTTTATCTATGGAAGACAATTTACCCTGATTACAGATCATAAACCCCTGGTGTCTATTTTGGGGCCGAGAGCAGGGATTCCCACTTTGTCTACTTCAAGATTGCAGAGATGGGGACTGACTTTGGCGGCTTATACATATGAAATTAAGTTCCGAAGAACTCAAGATCATGGAAACGCAGACCTTCTCTCACGGTTGCCAGTAGAGAGTGACGAAAAACCGGTTTTGAATCAAACGTTCATATTATCATACGTGGAAGATTTGCCGGTTACAGCAGCAGAAATAGGTGTGGAAACTAAAAAAGATGAAGTATTGTCAGTGGTGAAGCGCTATACGCAGCAAGGCTGGCCTGAAAGAGTTGGGGAATACCTCAGACCCTACTTTCAGAGAAAGTTGGAGTTAACTATGGACGGGGAATGCTTATTGTGTGTGGGGAATGCGAGTGATCATCCCGTCTTCTCTTAGGAAAAATATGTTGAGTTGTCTACACGAGACCCATTCGGGGATGGGCAAAATGAAGGCGGTTGCTAGGTCGCATTTTTGGTGGCCGAATCTTGACAACCAGATTGAATGCATGGTAAATGGGTGTAAAAATTGCCAGCAAACTCGGACAGGCCCAAGTAAAGTAAACTGGAGACCGTGGGTGTGGGCAACCAGGCCCTGGCAACGGATCCATATGGATTTTGCATTTAAAGATGGAGTGAATTTGTTAATTGTGGTGGATAGCCACTCAAAATGGGTCGAGGCGATCCCGATGAGAGAGATAACCGCAAGAAAGACGGTTGAGCAGTTAAGAAGATTGTTTTCAGCGTATGGGTGGTGTCGGATAATGGCCCACAGTTTACAGGGGTAGAGATCAAGAGTTTTTTCGAAAGAAATGGAGTCAAACAAACTCTGATTCCAGCATACCATCCACAGAGTAATGGCTTAGCGGAAAGAGCGGTTCAATTGATAAAGATGGCCTTGGAAAAAAATAAAAGGAAGTTTGAAGATACCATTCAAGATACACTGTCAAGAATTCTCCTCATGTATCGATGCACGCCGCATGAGACAACTGGGAAGACCCCATCAGAGCTGTTTATGGGTCGGTCTCTGCGGACCAGACTGACATTAATACACCAGAGCCTGGACAATAGGGTGAGGGAACGACAGGCCAGGCAGATGAGGTATGATCGAGGAAGAGGCCAAGAGCAGTTCGAGGTGGACGATAAGGTGTGGTGTAAGAATTTTAGAGGTGTCGGATGGATCCCAGGAAGAATAGTGGGCAGAAAGGGGAGCAGAGTCTATACAGTTTTGATAAATGGACAGGTGAAGACCTACCACCGAGATCAGATAAGGAGAAGATGGACTAGTGGTGAAGATGGAGATGAGGCCAGAGAGAAAAGAGAGGAGGAAGATGACCCAATATGGATGGCTCCTGAGAGTATGAACAGCCGGAGGGACAGAGAATCGTTTTCGTCGGAAACAGCTGGACTGCCGCAGGATCCAGTGTCCGGGGACCAAGGTGTGGAGATTGAAAGCAGGCCAAGGGAATCCGCGTGTTCCTCAGACAAAGAAGCCCGGACGGAGGAAAGGCCCCTGCCAAGAAGAAACCCTCCAAGGGATCGGAGACCTCCTGTGCGATATCAAAGCATGTAGGGGGAAGATGGTGTGATGTATTGGCGGATTAGTTTAATATTTGTTTTTATTTATTTGTTGTCACAGAGTTGATGATGATAATTGTGTATATATGGATATATATAGTGTTTGTGTTTTTAGTAGTTAGTTATTTTTCTAATATGTAATTGTGTTAACTTTGTTTGTTTCTTGGCATTAAAAATATATACTATTTTCAAGTCTTTTGTCTGGAAACATTGCACAAGTCATGGAAATCGAGGAGCAGAATGACGCAAACTCTGTGACAAGTTCTCCACCTTCGACCTGACAACGATACAATGTTCAAAGCGACAAGCTGCAATCAACTTTATTTATCAATCATTATTTATTTATCAATTTTTACTTTATTTTTTAATCAAATTATACATTTATAAATTATACATTACTTGCAATTTTACTTTTAAAAATTTGTCAATCACACACTTTTATTAATTTACTAATCTTACATGTCGTTCCTAAATTTACCTAAAATGGTACTATCCAAATCAACAACTTTAAAAAAAATCATTATTTTTATATTATTTTAAAACATTTCTCATTCATCATAATTCTAAACTTATTTTTGTTTTTATTATCAGTTATCTTTATACCAAAACACCCATTTCTTAATCAATTCTCAAAATTTTACAAAAATCATTGTCATATTTACCATTTTAAGTAAACGCCATAATTCAAGATATTTTTGTCACTATCACGACATTGTCCTTTTAAAAGAATCATTTTAACTACCATAATCAACGATTTAATATATATATATATATATATATATATATATATATATATCAATTTTAAATATAAATAAACATAGGTAAAACGCATTTTCTAATTTCAAAATGTAAGGATACAATATCTTCAAAAACACTACTAGGGAAAACAACTATCTTTCCCAAAACAAGTTAAAAATAAAAATCCCATCAACTACCACGCCAGTAGCTAAATTAAGTCACAGCCTTCCAAAACGATTGCAATCGTTAATATTCGAGGATAAATACACTCCCTCGTCTTTTCCTTTTACATGCATATTTAATCATCAACAAATATATCTCTACAAACGTTACAACACTCACACATCACTTTATCCAATTGGCAACAATTATTAGTGCGCGCGACTTAACAAACAAATTCAATTTCGAGCCACACAAGCTCCATAACGTCGCCCCACTAAACACTCAAAATATTTCACATTAAACGTGCCATATCCACTAACAGTCAAAAATTCTCGATGCGTTTCATACAACCACCACCCATGACTTTAGTAAATTTGTTATTCATGGTGAAACAGGTTAGATTTTGTACCAAAAACAACGACTCCACGTGACACATTTTCATTCACAATTTTTCTCTTCGTGTCACAGTGCCACACCACAAAACCTTTTCACTTTTCAGGCCAAATACGCCTTCATGCCTGTGACACACTCATCCCAAAGCGTGTCACGTCGAAAGTCGAACTTTCACCACACATCTAAACCTGACATCACTCAATAACATTTTTAATAAGTCTAAACTAACTTCGAAACACAAAGACTTACGAACATCGAGAAAACTATATTTTCAAATATACCAGAAAAATGCCAATCTCAACAAAAGAGAAAATCAGTTTTAAGTAAACGATAAAAATAACAAACATCCTCCATGATTGACCACCCACGACGATACCGAGAACTGGACGCCCTTTATGACGTCACTCCCCAAGTCACTGCTATCTTTGGACATCTCCGCTCTCCCCCCTCAAGGCAGATCTTCATGATCGCCATTTTTTTTTTTAGAAAAGAAAGTTAGTTTATTTTTGCTCCATTAGCTGGCGCTCTGCCATATAAAAAGCACATGTGCTCGTGGTCAGGAGATGCCTTCATTATTTTTAATATATATATTTATTTATTTAAAATAAAAAAGGCATATCCTGACCAGAAGCACATGTGCTTTTCAGAAGGCAGAGCGCCATCTGGTGGAACAGAAATCAACTATTCATTGATTTAGCCTGTTCCTTGATATTTGGCCAACCCAATTTATTGATAAATCAAGAAAAGCCATCCACGAACGCCTTTCGCGCTGTTGGCGCACGTCAGCGTGGAGTAGGCTGTAGCACTGCGACCAAAAATATTTTTGGTCCCAGAGGCTTCTTGAGAAACCAAGAAATGGGTATTTAAGGCCAAACTTGCTTAAATACTCTTAACACATTTAAAAAATAATAATAATAAGTGGGTCAGGTGTTGATATTTAAAATAAAAAAGGCATATCCTGACCAGAAGCACATGTGCTTTTCAAACACAGGCTAAATCAATGAATAGTTGATTTCTGTTCCACCAGATGGCGCTCTGCCTTCTGAAAAGCACATGTGCTTCTGGTCAGGATATGCCTTTTTATTTTAAATATCAACACCTGACCAACTTATTTTATTTTCTATTTCTTTTTTCATATATATATACGTTATATTAAAATATTATTTTATTTAAAATTATATTTGATATATTCAAATACTCTGCTAAATCGACCGCCATAGTGACTAGAAATAAATTAACTATTCCAGTTTTTGTAAATGTTGATATAAATTATTTAATACTAGCGGACGTACCCGGCTTCGCCCGAGGTTTTACCCGAGTAAAGGTTTGTCTAGCGAACATTTGTTAAAACAATTCTCTAAAAATTTATTTAAAAAAAAAACATATATTTTGATAATTTGAAACTCGTAAATTTACATCTCTCGATAAAGTGAACATTTTTTCCCGGTCCCTGTGTGCCGTGTCATCTTGAATTTTGTCTTTCCTAATTTTCTACATTAGAAAATCATAGTTTTATCTACTGAACATTTTTTCCCGTGTCACATTGCCGTGTCATCCTGAGATAATCTTACTTTTGATAAATAATATTTAAGATAACAAACTTATAGTGATAAGAAAACTTGTTAACATCGTCACAATGGGGGCGCTGCTTGCGAGTTAAATCTACAAATCTGCAAATAACTCTAAGGATATTCAAGATATTCAGGAAATTATTTTTCAAAAACCTTCCCGGTGATATACCTAATAATATCCCAAAATTTCACGGCGATTGGATGTATGGTTTTTGAATCTATAGAGTGCAGATAGACAGACATTCAATTATATATATATAGATTTATTGAAAATTTTTTATTTATAAAATATATTAATGAAATATGTTAATAAAATATGACAAAATAATGCATCAAAACAGATTTAACATATATTTGTATATTCATCACATAGCTTGGTCTCGTTCAATGCTTTTTAAAATATATGTTTAATTAAATAATAAACAATTTTCGTATAGATATTCACTGAAATCATTGAAAATCCTTTCAACACTAAATTACGACAGAATTTTTTAAAATGGAATCAGATATGAATTTGTTCCGAGCAATAAAGAATGAAAACTTAGAAGAAGTGAAGAAGTTATTAGAAGAAGGTGTAAATGTAAATGTAGAGTTTGACTCTAAAGAGATGTCCGAATATAATCATGAAGAAATGAAAAGTAATTGGGGTGTGGTTCTTATAGATTGCGATACCCCACTTCACCTGGCTACAAAGATTAGAAATTATAACATGTACAGATTCTTAGTAGACAATGGTGCAGATATAAATGCTAGTAATGATAGTGGAGAAACGGTTTTACATGCTTCTATAATCAATGGACATTTTGAAATATTCAATGACCTGATTGAATCAGGGGCAGATTATAATGCAAAGATATGTAACGGTCTTACTCCATTAATGCTTGCTTCAGGGAAATATAATACAAGCTTTATGAA
>CP092864.1:119752659-120049574 GCA_030710605.1 Cordylochernes scorpioides
CAAATATATATTACAACCACAGACAAAAATAGGATAAACGCATTTATGTGAATCTGCCTTCGGACAACTATAGGAGCTCCATTCAACCTATCAAACAAGATACTGAAGGAGGACTTGAACCAACCCGATCTAGAAGATATGTACCAAACTTCCTTTAAGAAATTATACCTTCAAATGCAAAATTCAAATAACCCAACCATACAATATATTCTACAAAATAAAGAAGATATCAATCCCCGATTCCGACGACCCGGCCCTGGCACTTAGTTAAGAGCTCATCGCCCAACAGCTGCCCTCCTGCAAGGTCCGGGGTGACCACCTCTACTCCACCAACTCGCCATGTGTAAATAGCCAGGACAAGGTGACTCGACTGTAACACCTGTAAATTGAGACGAAATAAATAAATAGTTAGTGTGCAGCGCACACAGTCAATTACCGCGGATGCCCTAAGTTTCCAAGAGTACATCAGCAAAAGCCAAGATACCCTGGTCAGTACAAACCTAACAACCCAATTCCGATTTCCAAAACATCTGAAACACTGCCTAAAATTGTAGAACAACAAAATAAAAGCAATGCTGAGGTTGCGACAAGAAAAACCTCTCGTTCTGAAACTAAGAACCTATGTGAAAAATTGATGCAAGTAATCAAAACATACCTACAATGAATTGCAAATTACCTTTTAAAATATTGCTTGGAATTGTAACGGAATAAGATAAAAGAAAGAAGAATTATTGCACTTTTTAGAAGATAATTCAATAGACATTGCTCTGCTCAGTGAAACTCACCTTAAACCCTCAAATGATCTAAAGTTCAGGAACTATCAAACCATTAGAACTGACCGAATTAAAGGAAAAGGTGGGGGAACAGCCATCATTATAAAATCCTTTTTCAAATATAAAAATATGCCGATTCATACTTCAAAATTGGAAAATACTTCAATTTTGATAAAACCAGATGGAAAAACCCTCTTGCGAATCTCAGCAATTTATAAGAAGCCTGATTAACCATTATTGGAAGAAGATTTGAACCAACTGATAAAACACAACCAAGCAATAATCGTTCCAGGAGACTGGAACTCCAAACACCCTCTTTGCGGATAAAGAACTTCTAATAACAGCGGAATCGTGCTGCGCAATTTCTCTGAAAGAGAAAGCCTCGACATTGTTGCACCTTCGTCACCCACGCATTACAGTCCACTCGGCAATCCCGATTTCCTAGACTTCGCTGTTCTTAAAAACATTCCCTGGACCCCAAAGGCCAGAACCACCGACGATTTATCATCTGACCATCTCCCTGTAATCTTTGAATTGAATTGCCCAAAGGATGAATTCACAACCCAGCTCAGCCGAGTAACTAATTGGGTTCATTTTCAACAAGATCTAATCTCCACCACGCCCCCCCAGACTCCCCTTGAAAACTGAAGTAGACATTGATTCAGCAGGTTTTTCCAGCATATTTTAAACGAGAAAATTAATAATAGCTACTCGAAAAATACCATAGTCTCATCTTCCAAATTAATAAAGAACCCAAAAACCAAAGCCTTAATAAGAGAGAAAAATAAAGCTCGGAAAAATGGCAATCAACCTGGGATCCAGTTCATAGAGCTACTTACCTCAATCTTCAAGGAAAGGTACACTAAGCCCTTGAAGCAGAGAAATCTGAAAATTGGAATAGTTTTTGAAGCAAACTTGAATCGAGCCCAACATTCTGGAAAAAAAACCATTAGGAAAAAAACTGACAAAATCACTAGTTTAAATGCAAATGGAAAAACCTTGCTGACCGACAAAGTAATTGAAAATGATATTTCAGAGCATTTTTCCGAACACTTTTCCAAGGCGGAGGATGAGGTTCCGTCTTATCTAACAGATAACACTTACCATCATCCCCAAGAGAATATACTATCAATGACAGCGCCAAATGAAGTCAAGGAAATGATTAAAAACCTAGGTAATCACAAAGCTCAAGGCCATGAAAATATTACGCCAAAAAGGACTAAAAACCTCCCCATCAAATGGATAGGTTTCCTAGCTGGGAGCTTCAATGCTGCATTACACCTGTGCTACTTCCCGAAGACATGGAAATATGCCATTATCATAACCATTCCAAAAAAATCACCTGTCAAATCACCTGAAGATCTCAGACCAATCAGCCTTCTCTCTACCATCGGTAAGGTATACGAGAGGATTGTTCTTCGCAGATTGCAGACATACATGGATTCTATTAACTTTATCATTCCTCAACAATTTGGATTCAGAAAAGAACACTCCACAACCCACCAGCTAATCACAGTAATAGACTACATCCAAATAAGAAAGTCCCACAAGAAGGCAGTAGGTGCTGTTTTTCTAGACTTTGCCAAAGCTTTTGATAGAGTATGGCATGATATATGGCTTGATAACAAAAATAACAAAAAATCAATTTTCAAGGGATTTTATCAAATTCTTGAAAAACTATCTACAGGACAGGACCTTTTCAATTAAGCAAGGGAATTATATAACCACGGCAAAACCAACCCAGATTGGAGTCCCTCAAGGCTCTATCCTTGGACTCAACTACATCAACGATTTTCCTCCACATCCAAAATGTCAAACAAAACTTTTCGCAGATGACGCAGAAATTTCAGCAAACTCCAAATCAATAGGAATAATAACTACACAACTCCAAATTTACATAAACAGTATAACCAAATGGTGCAACGATTGGAAATTAGACATCAACCCAAAAAAGTCTCAGGCAATATTTTTTCTTCCACTAGACAATAAAAAATTCAAGCCACAATCCATCCTAAAGGTAAACCAGAGCCCTATCAACTGGACTGACATCGTTAAATATCTTGGAGTTACCTTAGACTCCAAGTGAAATTCAACATGCATTTCAAAAATATCATAAAGAAAGCAAAAATCGCAAAAATAAAATTATCAAGCCTGTTCAACTATAGAAGCAAATTGACTACAAAACAAAAGTTTACTCTATACAGAAGTTGTATCCTCCCGATAGTAACATACGCACTCCCAGTTTGGTGCAAATATATTACAACCACAGACAAAAATAGGATAAACGCGTTTATGAGAATCTGCCTTCGGACAAGTATAGGAGCTCCATTCAACATATCAAACAAGATACTGAAGGAGGACTTGAACCAACCCGATCTAGAAGATATGTACCAAACTTCCTTTAAGAAACTATACCTTCAAATGCGAAATTCAAATAATACAACCAAACAAGATATTCTAAAAAATAATGGAGATATCAATCCCCGATTCCGACGACCCGGCCCTGACACTTAATTAAGAGCTCATCGCCCAACAGCTGCCCTCCTGCAAGGTCCGGGGGGACCACCTCTACTCCACCAACTCGCCATGTGTAAATAGCCAGGACAAGGTGACTCGCGAGCTGTGCTTGAATGTAACACCTGTAAATTGAGACGGATTAAATAAAAGGTTAGTGTGTCGGCTTCCTACAAGGCCATTGGAAGACGCGGCAGGATCATTGTGGACCAAGTGATCCTGAACTACGAGGAGTCTGTCCGCGTCTCCTACCGCTGCTGTGGCTACGGCCACAACGCCTATATGTGCACTAAGGCTACGGTCACCTGCTTCCACTGCGCTTCTGGTGACCACCAAGGCAGAAACTGTCCAACTCTCGCCAACCCGCGCACGGCCAAGTGCGCCAACTGCTCAGCTAAGGGCCTCTCTGCCGACCACGAGGCAAGATCAATGTCTTGCCCAACTGCCAGAGCTAGAGCTGCAAAGTTCAAGTCCTCCCACCTTCTTCCTGCCTCTTGACCTCCGCGGACCCAATCCGGCCTAACCTGCCTCTTCCCTTACGGAGATCCTGTCCTCTCCAGCCTGGTCATAGTGGTTTTATATATTCCGCTTCACGCGGCCATTGGGGCTCAAAAATCATTTATTTTGGTTAGCAGCCCCGTAAATAAAGATATTTTTTCTAGTTAGTGTGTCTTCTCTCTTACCTTTTGGTGTGAGATTGGTTACCGTGATTTTGAGTCTTAAGTCCTTGTAAAATTCTATTTAAGACCTGATCCCCAGTGAAAACGATTTTTTAAAAATATTTTATTTAACTTGCTTCATTTCTGTCTGTCTTCAAATTTTATAATCAACTAGCGGACGTACCCGGCTTCGCCCGGGTTTTACCCCAGTAAAGGTTTGTCTAACGAATCTCTCGATAAAGTGAACATTTTTTCCCCGGTCCCTTGAAAAATACTCGATAAGTTGAATAAAATCAATATTAATTGGTTCCCTCGGTAATTGGAAGTTAGAGTAATAGTATCTTGCCTATAAATTGTATCATTATTCTTGTATGGATGTACCCGGCTTCCGGGTTATACCCGAGTAAAGGTTTGTCTAACGAATCTCTCGATAAAGTGAACATTTTTTCCCGGTCCCTTTAAAAGTACTCGATAAGTTAAATAAAATCAATATTAATTGGTTCCCTCGGTAATTGGAAGTTAGAGGAATAGTATCTTGCTTATAAATTGTATCATTATTCTTGTCTCAAATAAATTGCCGTGTTATCCTGAATTTTGTCTTTCCTAATTTTCTACATTACAAAATCATCGTATCATCATGATAATATTTAGAGCAGATTGTTGAATTATAACAGATAAATTAAAATATTTCTCTTGATTATTTTTAGGCGAAAAGTTATTTCAAAAATTTTATTTGCTAGAAACCTTCCCAGTACTATACTAAATAACTTCCCAAAGTTTCATGGCGTTCCAATGAGTGGTTTGGTCAGGCATAAAGGACAGACAGACACACACACATACATTAATTTTTATATATATAGAATAGCAGCAACACATAAAATTCCGAGGATAAGTTTCTTTTATTTCAAAAATAATAATATTTTGAGCTTTCGGGCGTAAACAGCCCTTCTTCAGGAATATTTGAAAACATTTTTTTTGAAAACAATTTCAAGTAGAAATGTTTGTACACAAATGGATGGTATCCTTCTTTGGTCTTGTATAGCGTGAGTGAATCCCATGCCCACGTGATTTAGTTTAAATCTAAAAAGCTTTTATAAAGAGATGCGTTTTTGCCCCTAGAAATATTGGCCGATTATATTGAATACTAGACGAATGGCCCGGGCAACGCCCGGGTTTTACCCGAGTGCGTATATATTTTAAAAACGTTTTAATTCAAATACTATTCGTTACAATTATAAATTGGCGCCATGGATGTCACTCTTGTGAAACGTCCCGTTCCAAACTGTGTGTTTTAAAAATGTTTTAATCAAAATACTATTCGTTACAATTATAAATTGGCGCCGTGGATGTCTCTCTTGTGAAACGTCCCGCCCCAAACTGTGTGTGTCTTGAAAATATAAAAATAAAAATGTGAATTTTCATAAAGATTTCATCATGTCGATTTTTTTTTTTTGCATTTCACCTACTAAATCGATAGAGATAATTACATTTGCAACATGAACTTAGGTATATTGACTAAATAGAAAACTGCATAGTAATAAAGATCATTTTTTAAAGGCACCATATAGTTTTTTTTTTCAATAAAATCGAAACAAAAATTAACGATAAATAACGATAATTGCCTTAAAAAGAAATTGCCTTTAAAAAAAAGAAACATTCGCGGTGATTTTGTCTTGCATTCGTTTATACAATTATTATATACGAATGACCCGGGCAACGCCCGGGTTTTACCCGATTAAATGCTTTTATTCAATTACTATGCGTTACAATTATAAATTGGCGCCGTGGATGTCATTCTTGTATAATATATAAATGAGTTTTAAAAATTGTAAAAAAAAAAAAATGCATCGGCCGGGAATCGAACCCGGGCCGCACGCGTGGCAGGCGAGCATTCTACCACTGAACCACCGATGTTTATGAAAAATCCCATCCGTGAGCTTCAGACAGACAAACAAACAGACAGAATAAGGCAAATATATAAGTAGATATTGAAAGGATTACTTGTCTTAAAATGAATATTTTATGTCTGAATTAAATTTATATATATAAATTAATCGGGAAATTGCTATTGTTTATCTAGAATGTAGTTTTATGTATCAGGATTGTGTATTAAGCTATTGTATATATTTCTGGAATATCTATATGTCTATTGATGCTCTGGTGTTTTTTGGATACTATTATTTCTAGGATTAGTCTTTTATGTTTATCTTTTATGTTGGTGTAGTAGGTTTTTGGTTCAGCTAAATTAAAAGTATGGCCTGTTGTTTTAATATGTTGAAAGATAAGTGATCTATTGTCTTTGTTTTTTATATTTCTATTGTGTTCATTAATCCTGTCCTTGACTAAGCTCAAAATATTATTATTTTTGAAATAAAAGAAACTTATCCTCGGAATTTTATGTGTTGCTGCTAATTATACACCAGAGGATTCCACCTTACGATATATATAGATTATCAATCACGCATAAGGCTGAAATTTTGTACACTTATTCGAACCTAATGACATTATATATAACAATATTTATATACGTTTATAAATCTACTAGCGGATGTGTACCCGGCTTCGCCCGGGTTTTATCCGAATGAGAGTTTGCCTAACGAATATTGTTGATAATAATATTCCGGAACACACAGAATATTATGATAATAATGATAATAATATTCGTTACATTATATATTTTTTATATAATATATAAAATATATTTTTCAAGCAAACATATCCTCTCTCTCTCTACTGAATAGATTTTTAAAAATAAATATATAAATATCTAGAGATATACTACATGATCTTAGCCAAAAGGCCGAGAAACGATATTTTATATATAGAGATGACCTGGCTTTGTGTGTCTTCTGCTCGAGTGAATGTTTCGCTGGTACATTTTGTTCCTGCCTACTAAAAAATTATTAACTGGCTTCGCCCGTGGTCTGCTTTAGTGAATATTCCCCTAAAAGATTTTGTTTATGTTAATCAAGCATGATACAGCAATATTGTCATAATAATTTCTGACTAAAAAATAATTGTTGCTCAGTACTTGGTTAATTATAATTTTTCTTGGTTAAAAGTGCGACAAAAAGCTCTTCCAGATTTAACTCTCTGTCCTGTTCAAATCTCAGCGAGATTAGTTATATATTGAGAGCTTGCATAGCCGACAAACACATATATATATATATATGTTCCTGGCTTCGCCCGATTTTTACCCGAGTAAAAGTTTGCCTAACGAACATTTGTTAAAACGATTCTAGAAAACATCCAATCCACCTATATATAGATTTATAAACATATAAAATATTGTTATATGGGTTTATAACACAATTATTTTGAAAACATTTATTAAATTTTAAATAAGATATTTTCTTGGAATATATATTAATATAGAAATGCCAAGTCTTTTTACAACGTCATTGGAACATTATATTACTAAATACTCCAATTGATAATTGAATTCATTATACTTGGAATACATTTTAGAATTTTTACAATTTATAAATGTAATTTCACCAGATACCGCGTGAGGCGCTGCTTGCGAGTGAAGGTAGCTAATTTGCAAATAAAATTGAAAAGAATATTTATTTCAAATTACATTCAAACCAGAAACCTTCCTAGTAGTATAGTAAATAACTTCCTAAAGTTTCAAGGCGATTGGATATTTATATATTTTCAAAAACATTCATCGTGTAAACAAACTACGTGTAAAATTATTAACCAATCAAATTCATTTATCATCGCGACCAGTGCTGCACCAAGCGGTAAAAGGCTGGAACTAATGCTTTATGGTTTTACATTAAAAAAATCACTTTAACTTTTTAATTTTTTGAATAGCCTATATGTTAAACAAAATCTTTAGCTGCCTACATGCGAAATTTCATAATGATTGATTCTGTAGATTTTGCGCAACGCGATAACAAACATCGATTTTGGATTTCATTTTTCTAGATATATAAAGGAAGGATAAAGGACGGAAAGGAAGGAAGGATATAAAATATATTTTCGAGCAAACATATCCTCTCTCTCTACTGAATAGATTTTTAAAAGATATATATAAATAAAATAATTTAGAGATATACTACATGATCTTAGCCAAAAGGCCGAGAAACGATATTTTATTTATAGAGATGACCTGGCTTCATGGGTCTTCTGCTCGCGTGAAATTTTCGCTGGTAGATTTTGTTCCTGCCTACTAAAAATTATTATCTGGCTCCGCCCGTGGACTGCTTTAGTGAATATTCCCCTAAAGAATTTTGGGTATGTCAATCAAGCATGATACAGCGATATTGTCATTATCATTTCTGACTAAAAAAATATTGTTGCTCAGTACTTGGTTAATTATAATTTTTCTTGGTTTAAGTGCGACAAAAAAACTCTTTCAGATTTAACTCTCTGTCCTGTTCAAATTTCATCGAGATTAATTACGTATTGAGGGCGTGCATAGCCGACAAAAATATATATATGTTCCCGGCTTCGCCCGATTTTTACCCGAGTAAAAGTTTGCATAATGAACATTTGTTAGAACGATTCTAGCAAACATCCCATCCTTTCTGAATCTATACTTGTCTATACTCTAGATAATTTGAAAATTTTCCCGGTCCCTTGAAAAATGCTCAATAAGTTGAAAAAAATTGTATTAATTGGTCCACTCGGTAATTTGAAGTTGAAGGAATAGGATCTTGTCACAAACGAAGATTTGCAAATAACTGTATTTAGCTAATGTACCCGGCTTCGCTCGGTTTTTATCCGAGTAAAAGTTTGCCTAACGAACATTTGTTAAAACGATTCTAGAAAACATCCAATTCACCTATATATTGATTTATAAACGTACTAGCCGAATGACCCGGGCAACGCCCGGGTTTTACCCGATTAAATGCTTTTATTCAAATACTATTCGTTACAATTATAAATTGGCGCCGTGGATGGCATTCTTGTATAATATACTAGCAGATGTGTACCCGGCTTCGCCCGGGTTTTAACCGAGTGAAAGTTTGCCTAACGAATATTATATTGATAATAATATTCGGGAACACACCGAATATTATGATAATAATGATAATATAATTCGTTACGTCATATATTTATATAATATATGAAATTTATTTTTCAAGCAAACATATCCACTCTCTACTGAATAGATTTTTAAAAAGATATACATAAATAAAAAGATCTAGAGATATACTACATGATCTTAGCCAAAAGGCCGAGAAACGATATTTTATATATAGAGATGACCTGGCTTCGTGTGTCTTCTGCTCGAGTGAATATTTCGCTTGTAGAATTTTGTTCCTGCCTACTATTAATCATTATCTGGCTTCGCCCGTGGTCTGCTTTAGTGAATATTCCCCAAAAGAATTTTTTAATGCAATCAAGCATGATACGGCAATATCATCATCATCATTTCTGACTAAAAAATATTGTTGCTCAGTACTTGGTTAAATATAATTTTTCTTGGTTAAAGTGCGACAAAAAAACTTCCAGATTTAACTTTCTGTCCTGGTCAAATTTCAGCGAGATTAGTTACATATTGAGGGCGTGCATATATATAATATATATATATATATATAGCCGACAAACATATATCTCTATATCTCTATATATATATAAAAGTCAATTTTTGTCTGTCTGTTTCGCAATAAACTCAAAAACTACTGAACCAATTGGTACCAAATTTTGCATGTCGCTTTTTATAAACCTGACGAAAATTTTCGGCTGCATTTTGATTAGTATTTTTGGCTATTTCTTTTTTTCATTTGAAGAACTTTTTTTTACGCGAACTAATCCAGAAAGGAATGAATACTTAAATATGGCCATTTTTTTAAAGCATCGGTGGTTCAGTGGTAGAATGCTCGCCTGCCACGCGGGCGGCCCGGGTTCGATTCCCGGCCGATTCATTTTTTTTTTTTTACAATTTTTAAAACTCATTTATATTATATACTAGCGGACGTACCCGGCTTCGCCCGGGTTTTACCCGAGTAAAGGTTTGTGTGACGAATCTCTCGATAAAGTGAACATTTTTTCCCGGTCCCTTGAAAAATACTCGATTAGTTGAATAAAAAATCAATATTAATTGGTTCCCTCGGTAATTGGAAGTTAAAGGAATAGTATCTTGTCTTGGAATTGTATCATTATTCTTGTCTCAAATAAATTGCCGTGTCATCCTGAATTTTGTCTTTCCTAATTTTCTACATTACAAAATCATCGTATCATCATGATAATATTTAGAGCAGATTGTTGAATTATAACAGATAAATTAGAATATTTATCTTGATTATTTTAAAGCGAAAAGTTATTTCAAAAATTTTATTTGATAGAAACCTTCCCAGTACTATACTAAATTACTTCCCAAAGTTTCATGGCGTTCCAATGAGTGGTTTGGTCAGGCATAAAGGACAAACAAACAGACACACACACACATACATTCATTTTTATATATATAGATAATATATCGTCATCATCATTTTCTGACTAAAATATATAGTTTTAATAATTGATTTATATATATTTTTAAATAGCCTATCGTCTTCCCCGTATTTTTTTACCTATGTATGGAAATTTTGGTTTGAATTAGTGAACTACTGCGAATTTGTATACCTGACATACAAATATTCATTTTTTAATATAGAGATTTACTCTTCGTTGTTGGCTTTTTATATTATATTTACTCTTCATTGTTGGCTTTTTATCTTACATTCACTCTGTTGGCTTTTTATATTACATTTACTCTTCATTGTTGGCTTTTTATCTTACATTCACTCTTCATTGTTGGCTTTTTATATTATATTTACTCTTCATTGTTGGCTTCTTATATTACATTCACTCTTCATTGTTGGCTTTTTATCTTACATTCATTCTTCATTCTTGGCTTTTTATATTATATTTACTCTTCATTGTTGTCTTTTTATCTTACATTCATTCTTCATTGTTGGCTTTTTATATTACATTTACTCTTCATTGTTGGCTTTTTATCTTACATTCACTCTTCATTGTTGGCTTTTTATCTTACATTCATTCTTCATTGTTGGCTTTTTATCTTACATTCATTCTTCATTGTTGGCTTTTTATATTACATTCACTCTTCATTCTTGGCTTTTTATATTATATTTACTCTTCATTGTTGTCTTTTTATCTTACATTCATTCTTCATTGTTGGCTTTTTATATTACATTTACTCTTCATTGTTGGCTTTTTATCTTACATTCACTCTTCATTGTTGGCTTTTTATCTTACATTCATTCTTCATTGTTGGCTTTTTATATTACATTCACTCTTCATTGTTGGCTTTTTATCTTACATTCATTCTTCATTGTTGGCTTTTTATATTACATTTACTCTCCATTGTTGGCTTTTTATCTTACATTCACTCTTCATTGTTGGCTTTTTATATTATATTTACTCTTCATTGTTGGCTTTTTATATCATATTTACTCTCCATTGTTGGCTTTTTATTACTCTTCATTGTTGGCTTTTTATCTTACATTCATTCTTCATTGTTGGCTTTTTATATTATAAGATTGTGTGTGAATATGTGAGAAAGATGTAATATCGTTGTTGTTTTCTTGGCCGACTGTTTTACATTTGGTGTTATCTTAAAATTGCTTGTTTTGAATATTTTTTTTAGATTGAGATTATTAGCTAGTATGTAAAAAAATTAACTCTGTTGGATTTTCTTTTGTATTTATATATAAATAAAATTAACTCTCTTGATTTTTTTTTGCATTTAATCGATAACACCGAAGTTACGCATGTTAATGTTAGGAAATATATTTTGATGTTATGCAAAACCTGCTCCATCTCGTTTTACATAAATGTTGAAAATTTGGTTGAAATTGATGCATTGTAACGAAAGTTTTTAGTGAACAACACAATTGAAATTTCCATTTTATTAATATACTAGCGGATGTGTACCCGGCTTCGCCCGGGTTTTATCCGAGTGAAAGTTTGCCTAACGAATATTTTTGATAATAATATTCGGGAACACACAGAATATTATGATAATAATGATAATAATATTCGTTACGTCATATATTTATATAATATTTAAAAACAAATGTAGAAATAAAAGTTGAAATATAATAAACAATGTTAAAGATTAGTTTTAATTATTAATCAAGATTGTGTGTGAATATGTGAGAAAGATGTAATATCGTTGTTGTTTTCTTGGCCGACTGTTTTACATATGGTGTTATCTTAAAATTGCTTGTTTTGAATATTTTTTTAGATTGAGTTGAATGAATTGCTGATTTTTTTTGTATTTATATATAAATAAAATTAACTCTGTTGATATTTTTTGTATTTAATCGATAACAGCGAAGTTACGCATGTTAAAGTTAGGAAAAATATTTTGATTTTAAGCAAAACCTGCTCCATCTCGTTTTACATAAATGTTGAAAATTTGGTCGAAATTGATGCATTGTAACGAAAGTTTTTAGTGAACAACACTTATGAAATTTCCATTTTATTAATATATAGAAGAAAGAAGAAGATAGAAGATAAGATAAATGAGTTTTAAAAATTGTAAAAAAAAAAATGCATCGGCCGGGAATCGAACCCGGGCCGCCCGCGTGGCAGGCGAGCATTCTACCACTGAACCACCGATGGTTATGAGAAATGGCCATATTTGGGTATTTATTCCACTCACAAAAGCAAACGGTGACAGAATTGATTATTAAGAATTGTTGCTTGATGACGCTGATAACTGTATATATTAATATTCAAACGATTTTTATTTTATTATTTTATTATTAACTTTATGAATGGAAAAATGTGTCCAGGGTAGCCTAGTGGTCATGGCATCTGCCCGGTAAGCGGAAGGTCGTGAGTTCGATTCCCATCCCTTGACATTTTTTTTATTTTATCCATTCTGACCAAAATCTATCCGTGAACTTCACACAGTGAACTTCACACAGACAGAATAAGGCAATTATATTATAAAGTATATGAATATAAATATTGTTATATGCGTTTAAATATATTTTTGAAACACATAATTTTTTGGAAACATTTATTATATTTTAAATAATATATTGTCACTTTTATGAATTTGTTATTAATTATTTCTTTTTTTTCTCAATGAATTATATTTATTAATTTAAAAATTCATTTTTGTTATCATCATCACATACAATGTAATTTTTTTATATAAACAAACGATAATAAACAACAACAACAATGTAATTTGCACCTTCATTATTATAAAACATCAACAAAATAAATGAACAATGTAAAAATATATTTTAACATTACATTTTAACATTTAACACAAAAACGTTCCAATATTTTCTTTAAATATATATTAATATTAAAATGCCAAGTTTTTTTACGTCATTTGAATATTACATTACTAAATTCTCAAATTAAATTTATTATACTTGGAACACATTTTAAGCATTGTTAAAATTAATAAATATAATTTCACCCGATACCGCGAGACGCGCTGCTTGCGAGTGAAGCTGCTAAAGCAGACCACGGGCGAAGCAGGAACAAAATTCTACCAGCGAAACATTCACTCGAGCAGAAGACACACGAAGCCAGGTCATCTCTGTATATAAAATATCGTTTCTCGGCCTTTTGGCTAAGATCATGTAGTATATCTCAAGATATTTTTATTTAAATATATCTTTTTAAAATCTATTCAGTAGTGGATATGTTTGCTCGAAAAATATATTTTCATCCTTATATATATAAAAGTCAGTGTCTGTATGTATGTATGTGTGTTTGTTCCTATGTCGGCTATACACGTCCACAATACGTAACTAATCTGACTGAAAATTTAAAAGTATGTAAGGTAGAATCTGGAAAAACTTATAGTGAAAAATCCAGGTCTCTATCCCAAATATTCTTTGAGTTATTTGCAAATTGCGTTGCAAATTTGCCCTTTCGCTCGCAAGCAGCGCCTCTAGCGGTGAAGATAGGAGGTAATATCAGCTGACCTAATGTGCATGTAAAACGTGTTTTAACAGGACATAGAGAAAAATCTGGAAGAGAAATTTAACGGATTTTTAGCCACGAAATTTTGAAATTGACAGGTTCTGGGCAAAAATAGTTGTTTTTTTAGACAGAAAATGATGACGACAATATTGCTGTATCTTGTTTGATTACCAAATGTAAAATTATATCGGGAAAAATTCCAAAAAGCAGAGACCACGGGTGAAGCCAGTTCATTTTAGTATGCAGGAACAATATTCTAACAGAAAAACATTCATTCGAGCAGAAGACACAAAGCCAGATCATCTCTCTATAAAAATAACGTTTCTCAGACACAAAGTTTGGAGCGGGACGTTTCACAAGAGTGACATCCACGGCGCCAATTTATAATTGTAACGAATAGTATATGAATAAAAACATTTAATCGGGTAAAACCCGGGCGAAGCTGGGTACACATTCGCTAATATTTATATAATATATAAAATTTCTATTTCGAGCAAACATATCCACTCTCTCTACTGAATAGATTTTGAAAAGATATACATAAATAAAAATATCTAGATATATACTACATGAACTTAGCCAAAAGGCCGAGAAACGATATTATATATACGTATAGAGATGACCTGGCTTCGTGTGTCTTCTGCTCGAGTAGATGTTTCGCTGGTAGAATTTTGTTTCTGCCTGCTAAAAATTATTATCTGGCTTCGCCCGTGGTCTGCTTTAGTGAATATTCCCGTAAAGAATTTTGTTTATGTCAATCAAGCATGATACAGCAATATTGTCATCATCATTTCTGACTAAAAATATTGTTGCCTAGTACTTGGTTAATTATAATTTTCTTGGTTAAAAGTGCGACAAAAACTCATCCAGATTTAACTCTCTGTCCTGTTCAAATTTCAGCGAGATTGGTTACATATTGAGGGCGTGCATAGCCGATAAATCTTTATATACGTTCCCGGCTTCGCCCGGTTTTTACCCGAGTAAAAATATGCCTAACGAACATTAGTTAAAACGATTCTAGCAAACATCCAATCCTTACTGAATCTATACTTGTCTATACTCTCGATAATTGGAAATGTTCTCCCGGTCCCTTGAAAAATACTCGATAATTTGAATAAAATCAATATTAATTGGTCCACTCGGTAATTTTAAGTTGAAGGAATAGTATTTTGCCACAAACGAACATTTGTTAAAACGATTCTAAAAAACATCCAATCCACCTATATATATATATATATGATAATTTAAACCAATAACCCTATATTATGTAATACGATTGTCATGTTGTATATAGAACTAATTGCAGATTTATAACTAATTATATGCATAATTGACATGTCCTTGCATCACCAAATGTAATGTACTGAGGATAAATAAATAAAACTATATAATAGATTAAAAGCCAAGTTAAAAGCAAGATTGAGAGATCACAAAGTAACTTCTAAAGATAGATTGTTAGCCGACAGGTAGGCGCCAGACTCGAATAACAGCGACACGTGCCGTGTCTCGAGTAGCAGCGACACGTGCCGTGATGCAATTCTCTTTGTCGGAGAGGTAGTATAAATAAGACCGGCCTTAGCGACAGTGAGCACAGTTCCCCATCAGCGCGGCGCCGGCTGTCTCCAAGTTCCACCTCATTTCACCATGTAGTCAGTAAGAAACGCTACTCCTATCTCCATCTTTGCTTTTGGCTCAACTTTTTATCTATTCAAGGAACTTTCTTTCAACTGTGTCGCTTCGTTTTGTGTGTGTGGACATCCCCAGCTTTTCCACTCTGCCTCGACCACGACTGCCTGTACTTTGTGAGAACTGTTAAAGGTCCTACAAGGTGCAGAGAGGCACTGGAAAACTCTCCACCCCTGACTGTCCCTCGCGGTTACTACAGGTTTGACCCTCGGTTGCCACAACTTATAGCGAGAGTCGACGAGGTTCTACAACAGGCTTACCAAACCCCAACGCATTATTACAGAGAGTCGACAGGATCTCAACACAATATTACAGATAGTCGACAGGATCTCAACACAATATTACATATATATATATATATATATATATTTATATATATATATATTGTCGTATATTCATATTTTAATAATATTATATTATATATAACTAGCGGACGTACCCGGCTTCGCCCGGGTTTTACCCGAGTAAAAGTTTGTCTAACGAATCTCTCGATAAAGTGAACATTTTTTTCCCGGTCCCTTGAAAAATACTCGATAAGTTGAATAAAATCAATATTAATTGGTTCCCTCGGTAATTGGAAGTTAAAGGAATAGTATCTTGCCTTGGAATTGTATCATTATTCTTGTATGGATGTACCCGGCTTCGCCCGGGTTTTACCCGAGTAAAGGTTTGTTTAACGAATCTCTCGATAAATTGAACATTTTTTCCCGGTCCCTTGAAAAATACTCGATAAGTTGAATAAAATCTAATTAATTGGTTCCCTCGGTAATTGGAAGTTAAAGGAATAGTATCTTGCCTTTGAATTGTATCATTATTCTTGTCTCAAATAAATTGCCTTGTCATCCTGAATTTTGTCTTTCCTAATTTCCTACATTACAAAATCATCGTATCATCATGATAATATTTAGAGCAGATTGTTGAATTATAACAGATAAATTAGAATATTTATCTTGATTATTTCTAGGCGAAAAGTTATTTCAAAAATTTTATTTGCTAGAAACCTTCCCAGTACTATACTAAATAACTTCCCAAAGTTTCATGGCGATCCAATGAGTGGTTTGGTCAGGCATAAAGGACAAACAAACAAACAAACAGACACACATACATTCATTTTTATATATATAGATACACTGCGTGACATTGAAAATGGAACACCAAGAAATAGTGGCCAGAAAGTGATGAAACTCGGCAGACAGAGAGAGACAGGGACGAACAATAAGTGATCTTTATTTCAAAATGATAGTCATAATACAGAGCGAGAACGGCGTCGGCTTAGCAGCAAGTAGGACCACCGCGGACGGCGATGCACGCAGCAACACGTCTAGGTAGAGAGTCAATCAGAGTACGGATGGCGTCCTGAGGGATGGCTCTCCATTCCCTCTCAACCATTTGCCACAGTTCGTCTTCTGAACGCGGCTGTGGCAAGGCATGCAAACGGCGTCCAATGATGTCCCAGACGTGCTCGATTGGTGAGAGATCAGGAGAGTACGGTGGCGAGGGAAGCATCTGTACATCTTGCAGAGCTTGTTGGCTAATGCGAGCAGTGTGCGGTCGGGCGTTATCCTGCTGATAAAGGGCATTGGGTACCCCCTGAAGGTAGGGGAGTGTCACCGGTCGCAGCACATCATCAACGTATCGTTGAGCCGTCATAGTGCCCTGAATACGAAGTAAAGGTGACCTGGAATCATAGCGATTACGCCCCAAACCATGATTCCACGTTGTCGCACGGTGGGGCGTTCCACAATTGCTGCCGGATTGGACCTTTCTCCACGTCGACGCCACACGCGTACACGGCGACTATCACTGAACAAGCAGAAACGCGACTCATCTGAGAACACGACCCTGTGTCATTCCGTCATCCACGTCGATCTAGCCCGACACCATTCCAAACGTTGGCGCCTATTCGGTGGGGTCAATGGCAGTCTTCTTAGCGGACGGCATGAGTGCAAGCCATTAGCAACCAATCGACGGGAAATGGTTCTGGTCGAGATGGAATGATCTAGGGTGTCTTGCACATGTTGCAGGATGGCGGTACAAGTGGCTTGTGGGGCCGCCACTGCTTGTCGAAGGATACGCCGATCCACACGTGCTGACGTCACTCTGGTTGCACCGGCATTCCTATAAATTGCCACATTTCCTTGTTTCAACCATCTTCTCCACAGTCGGTGCACCGTGGAAGCACCAAGGTGTGTATCAGCTGCGATTTGACGTATGGACCAACCTGCCCTTTTCAGTCCGATCACCATGCCCCTCGTAAAAGCGTCTGTCTGCTTGAACTGCCTCCGTTTACGATGACCTGGCATTCTCTGTTATCACACGTGTCTTTTGACACAAGAACAAAATTTCTACAATGATTTTCCTTGAAGAAATAACGACACAAATACTGTCCTTTCTGCAAGTTCCTTCCCTTATATCTTACTCCATGTGCGCACGAGAGCTGCGCATTTTACATCATTTGCATAACTCGGTTAGGCGCGTCTACCCTGAAATTTGCATAATTTTCTGGCCACTATTTCTTGGTGTTCCATTTTCAATGTCACGCAGTGTATATTAACTGAAGTTTTATTTGTGCCAGAAGATCTATCTTAGAAATGTTTTGATGGAAATATCGCTAAATTGCAGCAATATCTTGCACCTAAACCAAAAATAATTCCTGCTAGATTTAAATATTTTAAGAGAATGCAAGAAAATGAATCTATTGCCGAAAATATGGCAGAATTGAGAAATTTTGGAGATGCATGTAAATTTGGAAATACACTAAACGAAATGCTTAGAGATAAATTAGTAATTGGAGTTAAATCTGATAAATTACAACAAAGATTATTGCAGGAAGGAGATGTTGCAAGCCTAAATAGATTATATGAAATAGCTCTATCTTACGAAGCCGCAAAGAATGATTTAAAGATGATTTGGCAAAATGAGAACGGAATTGTTGATGAGAAATTCAAAATAAGTATAAATTCAAAATTAAATGTTCTCATTGTGGCAAAAATAATCATTTGTCAGATAAGTGTCATTTTAAAAAATCTAAATGTCGTAATTGCGGCAATATTGGGCACATTAAACCCATATGTAGGAAGGAAAAGAATTTAAAATTTGAAAATTCTCGCAAAAAAAAATCTAATAATATTAGCATAAATCAAAAGGACAGCGAGAAATATAATGCAAATATAATACAGTCAAATGATAATGGGAAATATCGTATTGAATTCATGTAGATAACAAGTATATTAACTTTATTAACATCATGAAACGCGATATCCCAAACTCAGGGATATTTGCGTCAATACATTTCACTGCATTACAGCAATTCGGCTATATACAATCCTGTTCAATTCATTATTTTACATAAGTTAACTAAAGAAAATTGTCCAAAGAGAAAAACAAACAACAAAGCAAAACACACAGAGCAAGCATCGCAGTTCTTCTTTTTTTTTCTAAGATTCCTTCTCTTTTTTCCAATTCAAGAGAAAGTTGTATATGTATTTACAAAATTGATCAAAATTTTTATACTTTTATTTTTTTGTCTACAAATTCATCAAGCTGTCCAATACGACCAAATCTATTTTCTCTAAAATCCCGGAAAATTGGGCACTCCAGAAGTAGATGTCTCGCGTCTTGAATTTCACCTCCGCAGAAGCATCCTGGTTCCTTCACGGCGCCGATAGTTGCCAAAAATTTCCCAAAATTGCCATGATCTGTAATGAATTGGATATTATAAAAATTTGGACGGAAAAATCTTGGAATTCCTAATACGAAAAAGCTTCTGAAAATTTCATTAGTGTTCTCAAAAATTTCATTCATTTTTGCGTGTAAGAATGATTTGACTATACTTGGAGCATGGGGTTCGTAAGTAATTAGATCTTCAATGGACATTTGAGCTAGATCAAATTTGATTATTCTGGATTCTATATAGTCTGTTAGGAGTGGAATTTTTGCCAAGCTATGCACACAGTTTGATGAAGTGGTTTTGTATGCTCTAACTGCCCATAAAATGATCTGGTACTGCATGGAGTTCAGTTTTTGTTTACAACGATTGTTTAAATATTTGAACCAAATTTCAGAACCGTATGTAAGTACAGGCCTAATGATTGTTTTGAATAAAGTTAACCTCTTTTCAGTGTCTAAACCCCACATATTGCCACTTAGTGAACATAATAAATTTTTCATACGTCCTGCCTTACACAGAATATCATTAACATGCGGTGTAAAGTTAACTTTGTTTTTCCATTTGTGATTAGAAAATTTCATTCCCATAATTTTTACTTGCTTGACCGGCATTATTATATTGTTATTAACCTTAATAGGTATTTTTTGTCTGTTATGTAGGTACAGCATATTAGTCTTCTCTGTACTGATCGTTAATTTATTTCTATTACACCATTGGATCACATAATTTAAGGTGTATTCACTTGCGGTTTTTAGTCCTTCAATAGTCTTATTCCAGCAAATTATTGTAACGTCGTCTGCATAACATATAATATCTGCATTCATTGAATCAAAATTTATCAACAAATCATTTAGCAAAATATTCCATAGAAGTGGAGATAAAGGTCCACCCTGTGGACATCCTTTAGTTAGTTTCTCATAAAAAGTTTCTGATTCGTATGTAAATTTCACCTCCCTTTCATTATTCAAATAAGATTTTATGATCCGTATTAAATCTGAAGGAACATCATCATTATCCATTCTTTTTATAATAGCAGGCCACCATGCATTGTCGAATGCACCCGCAATATCTATAGCTATCAAGGAAGTCAATTCTTTCTGTTTATGTTTCAATATAGTTTCTATAATTTTATCCATTCCAGTAATTGTTGATCTAGATTTCATAAAACCATGCTGCCTTGAGCTCATTAAATTATTCTCTAAATAATAGTTACTTAATTTATTTTTTATTATATTCTCAAATGTTTTAGATAGATTAGATGTCAATGATATAGGTCTATAACTTTTATTTATTTCATAATTCGTTTTGCCTGGTTTTGGAATTATTTTTAAGAATGATTTTTTCCATTCATCCGGATAATATCCCATTTCTATACATTTATTGAATAATTTATGCAGAATTGGGATTATTTTTAATTTAGCCTGTCTAATCATATTGTTACTAATGTAATCAGGGCCCGGTGCTTTTTTAATATTTGTTTTTAAAATTGTTTCCTCTATTTCCTTAGATTCGATATAAACACTACTTTTATTTTTATATTTAGGCGTATAATTTCTAATCAAAATATGATCATCTTTATCCAAACCTCCAATATCATCCCGAAATAGATCGCTCATTAAACATTTTATTTTGTCGGTCTTTAAATGATCTGGTAAATTATCTATTAGTGGTAATCCTAAATTTCTATTTTTCGATCTCAATGACTTGAATATCCTGTAAGCATTACCAAATGAGTTATTTGAATGACTTTCTTCTATAAAAATTCTCCAACTCGCTCTTTTTGCCTTTTTACTTTTATTTAAATATTTATTTCTCATTGATTTATAGGTCTTTTCAAGGACCTTTCCATAACAAGTATATAATGTTCGAGTTTGATACAGGGAGTTATTATACTCTAATGCCAATAAATGTTTACACGAAGTTTTGGAAAAGAAAATTGACTCCTGTTAGTTTAAATATCAGATCATTCTCGAATATAAAAATAAATGTGATAGGCAAAATAGAAGTATTTGTTAAGGAGGTAAAAATGGAACTTCCCCTTATAATAACCGAAGCCAACAGACCATTGTTACTGGGCACTAGTTGGATCAAAAATCTACCCGCACAACTGCTGAAATTTCCTGATGTGAATTCGGTTCAAGAAATTACCTGCGTATCACTTCTGAATTAATTCTCGAATGTTTTTGATACTTCAAATATTGGAGTTGTAAAAAGCCCCCAGGCCCATTTGGTTCTTGAGAAGGAGGCTCATCCGAAATTCTTTAAATCAATAAACGTTCCATTCGTTGTGAGACAGGCCATTGAGGAAGAACTGGATGAATTAGAGGTCAACGGGGTGATTACTAAAATAGAAAGAAGTGATTGGGCGACTCCAATTGTGCCGATAATGAAGAAAAATCACAAAGTACGAATTTGTGGCAATTTCAAAATAACTTTGAATCCCGTTTTGTAGTGGATCAATATCCCTTGCCAAAAATAGAAGATATCTTTGCCATCTTTGGGAAAAGAGTAAATTTTAGAAAAATCGACTTATCGCAGGCCTATTTACAGCTGGAACTGGATGAAGCTTCAAGAGAAATAGCTGTGATTGATTCACATAAAGGACTTTATAAAATTAACAGACTTACTTACGGAATCGCTTCAGCCCCTGCCATCTGGCAAAGAATAATTGAGCAAATTCTATCAGGTATACCTAAAACTCTGGTCTACTTGGACGATATCCTGATAACGGGCGAAACAGAAACTGATCATTTGAATAATTTGGAGACTGTTTTAAATAGGTTAAATGAATACGAACTGAAGGCAAATAAAGAAAAATGCAAATTATTTCAAGAGCGTCTTGAATACTGTGGTCACGTCATCGATCGAAATGGACTACACACGGCCGATGAAAAAATAAGAGCCATTAATGAAGCACCAGAACCTCTCAATGTAACACAGTTACGAGCATTCATAGGTTTTGTCACCTACTATCATAGATTTATTCGGAATGCTGCGGAGATCATGTCACTCTTATATGATCTTCTAAAGAAGGGAACTAAATGGAATTGGTCACCGAGTTGCCGAAAAGCTTTCAAACTAGTGAAACATATCGTCTCTTCTGATCAGATTTTAATGGCTTATGACCCTGAATTGCCCCTTCGTTTGTCATGTGACTCGAGCAGCTATGGAATTGGCGCTGTTCTATCGCATGTTGATAACGAGGGAAATAAGCGACCTATTTATTTCATCTCCAGGACCTTATTACCAGCTGAGAACAAGTAATCTTAAGTTGATAAAGAATGCTTGAGTATAATTTGGGCTTTAAAAAAATTAAATAATTATCTATTTGGAAAAGAATTTACATTGGTAACAGATAATAAGCCACTAGAATACATCCTCAGTCCTAAACGAGAAATTTCAACAAATATGTCTGCACGATTGCAGCGATGGTCTCTGATCTTGTCTTCATGCAATTTTAGAATTGAGTGCAAGAAGACTGGAGATCATGGTAACGCCGATGGTCTTTCAAGACTTCCGCTTGAGAAATATGAAAAATTGGAGGAAAATGATGAATTAAATTCCGTTCACATTATTCAACAGTGTGAAGAGTTGCCTCTAACATCAAGGTATATCAGACGAGAATCTTGTAGAGACCCTATTTTAAAAATTGTTTACCATAACCCACTGTACGGGTGGATGGAAAAACCATCGAATGCTGAATTGCTTCCTTTCTATCTTAGAAAAGAGGAAATTACAGTGGAGCAAGGAATATTGCTTTTGGGAACGCGTGTAATCATCCCAAGGAAATTTAGAGCAAATATGAAAAAAAGAATTACATCTGGGACATATGGGGGTAGTAAAAATGAAATCACTGGCCCGAAATTTCATCTGGTGGCCAGGGATGGACCGTGAAATTGAAGAAATTGAAGAAGCTGCAAAGAATGTGAGATGAATAAACACACACCAAAATCAGAAAGTGTCCACAGATGGGAATCTGCTCCTACGCCCTGGTACCGAATTCATATGGATTTCGCAGGACCATTCATGAACAATATGTTTTTGATCATTGTGGACAGCTATTCTAAATGGCCGGAGGTTATAGCGATGAATTACACAACAACTCAAAATACTATCAAAGTTCTAAGAGAGATTTTCTCACGTTAGGGATCCCAGAACAAGTTGTAACTGATAATGGCCCACAATTTGTTTCGAATGAAATGAAATTTTTTTTCAAATCAAATGTGTGTGTGTGTGTGGAATACAACACCTAAATTCCGCGCCATATTACCCAGCTACCAATGGTTTGGTTGAACGGTTAGTACAAACTTTAAAGATATCTCTTAGAAGTATGAAGAATGAAGGATTAAATAAGAGCTTGGCCAACTTCCTATTCACCTACCGATCAGTGCCGCAGTCGAGCACGAAAAAAGCGCCGGCCGTGTTATTTCTGAAAAGAATGCCAAAAAGTAGATGGAATCTTTTGAGACCAAATTTTGAAAGCAAAGCCAAATTAGAAAAGAAAACATTTCCGGAATTCGAGGTAAATGAAAATGTTTTAGTTAGAGATCATTTTGGTCCAAATAGATGGATCGAGGGAGAAATCACGGAAAAGCTGGGAAAATGCTTTTACAGGATTCTGCTAAGGGATAAGAGAGTATGGAGACGACATGCTGGGCAAATAAAAAAAAACTGGACATTGCCCTGTCCTGATCCAGAGGTGTCCCCCCCTAAATCTCCAAAGAAATAATGAAGACATTCCCTTAGACAAGACTGCTACGTCCTCCAGTAGAGAAGACGCTCCACTGTGCCAGCCCACTCCGGGGACCTCAGCAGCAGCAGAGCAGAGGACTCCGAGACGTGTAAAATTATTAACAAATATATAGATATAAGGATGCATATTTATCAATCATTTATTTTTTTATCCAATCACATCTTTATTTATTTATTCATATATTTATCAATATATAATATTATTTATTTATATATTTATTTTTGTATTTAAACTTATATAACATTATATGGACGTTGTAATGAAGTAGTTTCAAATCTCACTCTTCATTTTCATTTATAATTGGAATTCTGGCTCCTGGTGACCATTTTACTCTTGGACCTCACAGATATGGTGATGACTTGATGTTAAAGTCCTGCAGTTATCCTCAGACTTTCTATGAGTACTCTTCTTGTATAAGGTTGTCCCAAAAGTTCGTGTTTTCCTTAAAACGTTGTACTTCTTATTACTTTTCGAATAATATTATTACGGCGAACACATAATAATACATACTACAATTACTTTATACATAATACAAAGACATTATACATAACGGCGAATAATATTGGTATTTCGCTTTTTTGCAAGTGTTTACGAACTTTTGGGACAGACTTGTAGTTCTTTGATATAAATAAGTTCCCTGTCCTTGAACCTCTTAATTTTTGACTTTCAGGTCTTCTGTCACCGGGTATAGGAAATTCTTCTGAATCACCTCTATAGTCGTCATGGCCCTGTGGTTCATATTTTTTTCCGGTGTGCCATGTTCACCTTCCTCACATAATAATAATGGTCATATATATCAATTTGAAAAATAATTATTTTAAAATCAATAATTTCCTTTTTCTTTTTAAATAATTAGGATAAATTAAAACATGTAAAATATACTTGAGCGCTTTCTAATGAATATTTCATGGTCAAGTGTTATCATAATATGAATGATCTATTAAGAAATATATATTTGTGTAACATAAATATTAAATATATTTGAAAGAGAATTATTATTTAATTCTTATATAAAATAAATATTTCTCTAAATACATATATCATTTACAAAACAAATGATAGGCGAAATAATATTTTATTTAGAAAATTCCGAGGAATATTGTGTAGAGTGAAATACCCAAATAAATCACCAGTCGAGCTATTGTAGCGTATCATAAGGTTGATTTTAAACTTCCACTGCTGGGTATTGATCCGGGATCTAATGGCCCCACATTTCTCGGATGGCTGGGCTCGATCGCTGAACCGCTTAATTGATTGCTCAAAAATCAAATTAAATATCTTGCATGGACAGCCTCCCTTCATCGGTGCACTCTTCACCTCGACATTGGAGAGTTACCGATTTTAACCATTTCAAAGCTTGATGTATTATATAAAACGACATTTGAAAATTATACCGCATGTGTTGCTTTTCAACGAAAAATCTAAATTTATTTTAAGGAGAAATAACGATTATTTCTAACCTTAGGGATGAGGTATGAAAGGATGAATTGTGAAGAGTATTGGTGAACGGAAAAATAAAAGTGTCCAGGGATGGGAAGTTGAAGTATTATATGTACACCTGAATTCTTAGCTTGGGTCATATATCAGTCAATATTTTCCAAATTTTTATTGTTTTGATAAGAATATTATCGCATATATGAAATAAAGTTTTTCGGATTTTCGTCCAGCGATGCCGACGAAGGTCACTCAAGTGATTTCGACAAATTAGGTATCTGTGAATAAAAGATGGATCCCTTCAGGAGGGGAATGAAGAACTTTGATGCCGTGTCGAAGTGAACGGCAAAAATAAGAACAAATATAGTAGTTTTTTCTCCGTAAAATTTGTGAAGCGGGCCCAGCAAAGGTCATGTTCTCAAAAATATATATTATCAAATATTATCTCTTACAGACTCTGATGCAATGATAAAATATTATTATATGAAAGGGCTTGACTCATTAGTGGTCAACTCTCACAGAAGGTTTGCCGAATTGATCTCCCGACGGCTCACTATTCTACAATGCGTACCCTGTGATCAAGAGGCTAAACCTGTAGTTAAACAGGATCATTTTGGCCAGAAAGTGATGTTGTATGTATGGTAAACCATCGATGGATTTGTGCACTACGAACTTGTTCCTGATGGTCGTGCAGTTAATGCCGATCTCTATTCAGAACAACTCAGCCGAGTATATGAAGTTTTGAAGACCCGATATCCTGTTTTGTTCAACCGAAAGGTAGTACTCCTGCAACATGACAACGCTCCAGCTCATCGATCTAGGTTAGTAACAAATGAAATGAAGGGTTTGGAGGGTATATTGAAGTTCTTCCTCACCCTGCTTATAGCCCGGACATTGCGCCATCTAATCATATATTATTTCGGTCCATGGCTATATTACTGAAAGGAAGACACTTTGAAACATTCCAAGACGTCGAAATTTCCTGTCGTGACTTTTTCGACTCCAAACCCCGAGAATGGTATTGTCAGCAAATTGAAAACCTGGCTAAACGATGCCTAGCTGTTATTGAAATGACGGTCTCTACTTCAATTAATATATAGTTTTTGTTTATTTGTTATTTTTATTGTGTATAAAAATCTTATTTATGGGAGCGAACCTTCAATACAGACTGGTATATTTTGCATTTTAGAATTGACGACTAAACATTGAATAAATAATGATAGCAAGTAAAAGTACACCTTTTTAAAAGTAGCTTTTATTAAAATTCACTAAAAAGAAACCTGCCCAGAAGTCCAACCACTCTTCTACATGGCGGGCGGGAGAAGCAGCACAAGTAAGGGACTGTCCTGTAAGAGGAAGTACGCTGTCCTAAGCCCCGAGCCGCTACGTTAACCATGAAGGCCTACAGGGAACTCTGAAATGTGGCTGACTAACGGAGCAATGGCAACCTCCCTTTCCATGGAGCAACAAAATCAGGAATTGACGGTCCATACTACTGCGTCTGAGGGAGACGACGCGCTGGGGCCTGCAGTCCGGGGAACCAGTGGGAAATATGCAACGAGGATCCTGAACATCTTGTTTATAGATGGACAAGACACCACCACTACCACTAAAAAGAAAAAAAAAGGTTCTGCCATTAAACAATTAGTTTATATCACAGAAATAAAAGCGGCATGGAACGATCATATATTTAGTGAGGAGATCGAGTATTTGGTAAATCGCTAATCAGTTTCCTCTCATATTAAATCACTTCAAATTCGAAATTCATTGTGCGCGTATATTTATAGACACTTCTTGTAAGAAATATTCGATGTTTCAATTAAGCCCGTTGAAAAGCGATTATCACTTGAAAACTTGTATTTAATAAAAAGAAAATTCATTGTGATAAAATGTTTGGTAGTTTTCAGATATATATAATGTGTGTAGAATATTAAATCAACGTTTAGAATATATTAGCCTTAATTTGAACAGTCAGGATATACCCTTTTTTAAATCACATATATTTGTATACAGGGATTCCACGAAGATGCTTTTCTGGCAACCTTGAGTGTGTTCGACTTTATCTACGACTTGTTGAAATATGAATAGAACTAAAAACAAAACATTTTTTCTGATTGATATATACACATACAGCTTTATTAAGACCACCGGTCTTATACAGATTCACCACAGAAAGAAAGGAAGCATATATGGAGCTCCTCTATTCCAGGCTGCACAGAACCCAACAACAGCCTCCAGGTCCGACGCATGTCCAATGACCACAGATTCCACCGTACATACGTCATGGTTAGCGTATCACTGTAAAGGCGATTGTGGAATCAGCCGCGTTTTAATCTTCACTTTCCTCATTCAAATGGACCACGACATTCGGCGATTCAATTAATCTCCTCCGAACGGTGACTGCGGCCTTGTAGAATTTATATAAACCAAAAAGAAAACCTTGATCAAACATCAATAATTGATTATAAATCAATGATTGGAATATCAATTCTAATAAATATTTTTTTTTCAATATATAATAAAGCTGAAAAGAAAGTTTAAAAGTGATTTTTAACAATATTAATTTTAAAAACAAGGCAATTATCAGGTTCTTTCCTCTTTTTTTTTTCACACAAATATTAAATTAAAATACAAAGTTATTGAATGTAAAAGGTTTTACTCAAATTTAAAGTGGTTTCCTAAAAACATATTGCTTTTAAAAGATGTTTTCAAACTTTTAGAACTTTCCATCCAACACACACAATTTAAAATTTTAAAAAATCACCTAAAAATTATGTTCTGATAGAGAAATTTATTGAAGAATTCTGAAAGCAATTATCACGTCAATGTTGTTTTTTTTAACACTTGATAAAGAAAATGGAGAACTAACTTCAAATTTTATTTAGAGAGAGGGGGAACATGACAAAATAATTTATAAAAGAGTAAATTTTGCCGTCATGGTAAGGGAAGTTATTTGAAGGAAATTTGATAAATGGCATATTCGCACACACAATTTTATGTCAAACTTTATCTTCTAAACGCTGAAGGACGAAACATTTTAAAAACCATCCCTAGAGACCACTTCATTAACAGCGTTAGAAAGCTAGTAGTCCTCGAAGATAAATTTTATTAACACACACTTTCCTATTTTTTGTTTTCTTCTTCCATTAACGGCATCTCTCCCACCATCTTTCAAAACTAACCTTTCAAAGGGTAAAAAAAGAAAAATATTTTTATGAATGATTTATTTTTCTCGATCGGAGAAAACTCCCTTGTATAAACGAAAAGAGAAAAAAATACAATTTTATTGATTTTTTTGCGATATTCACTGAAAAAATGAGGTATGCAAATCATTATGGAAATTTGGTCAAGTGCCTGAAGCAGGAAAAATATTACCTTTTTTTTATATCTGAAAGGAAATGTTTATCGAACAATTTGATGGAATTTAATCCGAGGGTTGGTTGCAGTTGAGTAGTTGGATATGCGTTAGGGAGGGATATTGAACTGTGTGTTTTGTCTATTAAAATTGCATGATTTTATTTCTTTATTTCAACACACAAAACGCGATATCCCGGCTAGGGATAATTGCGTCGATTTACATTTTCAAACAGGAGTAGTTATAAACATACTGTACAAGAAAATAAATAAATTAAAAAAAGAAACAATAAGATATATTAGTGACATGATCCTTCCAGGTTAGAAAGATAATCATAAATATTGTTGCATTGTTGGTTGACAAAGAATAACTTCCGTGGGTACAAAGGATCTTTAGGACTTTATTTAAGCCTAATCGATATAGAATAATTACAGAATAGTACAAAACAACAATAAAAACAGCAGTTACAAACTCACCAACTGCAGCACAGTGAAGGAAAGCAAGTGTAGAACAGGAGACAGAAGTTGGTAGCACCTTCTAGAATCTTCCAGGGAGTACACCGGCGTCGGCAGTAAGCAGCAGTCCGACCTTTTGAGACAGCAGCTCGCGTTTGATTGGAGTACACAATGTAGCTTCGTTCTTCTACTTACTTGGCATGAGTTCCACATCTCTATATATCCCGGAGTAAATCTTTCCATAACGGTCATTTTTGGTCAGCCAATCAGAAAGCCGCCAGCGCTATGCCTTGCGCAAACGCTTTAGAATGGCCAATCAGTTGTTCTCCGATTTTTCTACATTATTCTTGAACGTGCTAAAACATTATATTCTGGAATGCACCTTTTTTTTCTACGTAACAATATATTTACAAAAATGGTTAAATCTGTGATAAGTATCTCTAGGATTTACAAATTCATATAGATCTACAACATTATTTACTGTCTGTTGTTTAGCGTTAAAAAAGAGTGGGCATTCCAGAAACTTGGCTAGATTTAGACTTCTAGGACTAGACTAGATAATACCATTTTCTCTATTATAAAAGTCGGTGGACGAGTGGTTAAAACCCTCGATTCCCGACAGCCATGAACCGGGATCAAATCCCGCATTGGATACTTTGTTTTAATATGTAAATAAACCTTCACATGTTATTCATTGTTGTAAATATCTTAAGCTAGGTTGCTCTTTTTGAGCGGTACCTAATAAAGTGATTTTGGAACCGGAATTTCTCTATTATGAAACCTAATCAGGAAAACCTTAATAACGGAATTTTCAGGTTGCTTGTAATATAACATCTATCCCATTACAATAGTCAGCTTAAAGGTCACCATACATTTCCGACCAACCTCTATCCTAGAGTAGCAAATACATATTTGGAACCTATGCACAGGAATATCTTTGAAACGTATATTTTATGTATAAGGAAAGGTATTAATAAATCAGATTATTGAGAATTTTAAGCTATTTAGCTGGGAGTCGGTGGAAGGATGGTCTAAACGTTGGTTTTCGACCGCTACGACCCTGGTTCGATTCCCGCAGTAGGCACTTATTTCTGATTTTAAAAAAATGCTCCAATGGTCTCCACGATTCTCGCAAAAGTTCTACCCCACCAGCGAGTGCAAGTAACCAAACGAGGCTCTGACACATTTATAAGTGCAGAGTCGAACTACTTTTCACATGTGTAGACATGTGGTGCACTTACAGTAAAAGCAGTTGCCTACTTCTACCCACCATTATTATCATAGCCTGTACCACATGTACTAGGGATAAGCAAAAATATAAACAATATTATTTAGCATGAGTAAATGTAAGTGAATATGGAATGAAAATACGATACTCTTTGAACGAACTTCACTGATTATTCAGGGACAAATATTAATATAAGACTAGATTTCATTTTCGAGAAAACGCGAAATTTGCTATTTATGAATTTACTGACAGCCTGATAGAGTTGAAAAAGTGTGTGAATTGTGTTGATAACTCTATTATACATCATCAATAAACATTTTTTAAATTTGCTAGTGAAGCAAAAAGGTACGAGAGAGGGTGCTGAAGTATCAACATTGGTTTGTCAAACAGACAGACTCCCTTGATGACTTCAGGCAGAATTGTATCGAATAAAAGCAGCAGCTGCACTCATCTCTCTTCGTGCAGACTAGAGAACAAGTTAATTGTACCCTGCTGTGACAAAATATATATGATAAATGAAAAGACACACTCTGACTGATCAATTATTTTATATAATTTCCTTTTTCTCACTTTCATAACATTGTAAACAATAATAACAAGTGAAAATGGTACAAAAGTGAAATTATACTGGGATCAGGGGAATACATTAATAAAAAAGGCATCTCCTGATCTTGTAACTAAAAGTTGCTGATGGTTTGCGTAATGTGTCAGAAAAAATATAAACACACACACAAAGCCTTTATTAAGACATCAGTCTTATCATTGCCGTCTTGCAACGATATCCTCACGATAATCAATCACCATCATACAGTGTAGGAGAAAGCGATGAATCTTACTGCTTTGGAAATGTTGTATAGGGACAGATCAACCATTCGACTTGATATGGCGCTGGTTAAAATACTTTTCACTGAGGTAAGAAATAAATATAAATTATCGTTGATAATCATAATATAGTTGGTATTTATTCCGATAGATGGCGCAAGCCATCAGTAACCTTTATTTGCACGACCAATAAAGGTTTTTTCCTCAATAATAAAAAGGTTATCTCTAGAAAGCGCTCAAGATGAAGTTCAACTGAGAGCTGTGAAAGCTAGAGTGTTCTAAAAGCCGACAATATTACTTCATCGTTTTTTTTCCTTGCCACATCTACCTTCAGTAGAGAACACCGTAGTAATGACCATCGTGGCTTGCCATTTGTTATAAAAATTATTGATATATAAAACACATAAAATTATTCCCATGAACGCTCATTGTATGAATGACGAACCAACAACAAGACAGAGATGGCTGGCGTCACATCGTGTTTGGGATGTAATACGTACAGTGGGCCACAACGTTCGATCGTGAATAAAATGATATTACTAATCCAAACACGAAAGTTCCTTCTTTCAAATTAATAATCCTACTGTCCTTTAATTCAATGGTAGAAATATTGGGAAAGCCTTGGTGATCAGTGGCGAACCCTCCCAGTGGTATCGCCAGTTTAATCTATCATAACGCCATAATATTGTATGTTTAGCTGTTGTAACATGCTTCGTGTTTATTTATTTATGTAAAATATTATATTATTCTTTGCATTTTCTTCATAGTTAGGCTATCGGCAACATTGTACTTTCTTTATTTATAATTTTGCATAGGTTTTGTTTATATTTTCTGATTATGGTTGTTGTAATTAAATATTGAAACACAAAGTATTGTGATTATCCCTCAATTCTAAATAGGAAACGTTACAGCTGTTAATAATGTATTCGAGGAATACTATGGAAATAAGTTTTGAGTGAATTAGGAATGTTTTCGAAATTTGTATCAAACACGTCTCTTTCGCTAATAAATCACAAATATAAAATTCTTGGCACCAATCATCCCAGGATAGAAACACGCTTCATCTCTATTCATAAATATAAGCTATTTTAACTGCATGTTTCTTTATTGAAAATAACAATCCTCTATTACCCTTACAGTTCGTGAGATTCGAGCCGCTACGATAACTGGTGAAGGTCTACATGGATCTCTAAAATGTGGCTGACTAACGGGGAAATGGCACCATTCCCTTCCATGGAGTGAACAAGAAACCACTATACTGATAATCAGTGGTCCTTGCATATCCCTAGTACACGTGGTACAGGCTATGATAATCATGGTGGGTAGAGGTAGGCGACTGCTTCTACTGTAAGTGCTACACATGTCTACACATGTGAAAAGCAGTTCGACTATGCACTTACAAATGTGCCAGAGCCCCGTTTGGTTACTTGCACTCGATGGTGGGGTTGAACTTTTTCAAGAATCGGGGGCCATTGTAGAATTTTATTTTTAAATCAGAAAAAAGTGCCCAATGCGGGAATCGAACCCAGGTCGTAGCGGTTTAAAACCACCTTTCCACCGACCCCCATAATCAGTGGTGAACCGTCTCAGCGGTTTAGTCAGATTATTATACTAAAGTGCAATAATAATGGTCATATTTCACCGTTCTGTGCCTCTGTATACGGAACTTCAGTCGAATTCTTAAGTTTGGAAGTTATTCAGTTAGTGCAATTCAGTGTCGGATATTTAGCAGAGCAGCACACAATGTTTTCATTTCGAGCTCATTCTCCATTCTTTATCAGTATCTGTATTTAGGAATTATCAGGTTAAAGATTTCATTGTTTAAAAGGAACATTGTTCTTTATAATGCATTATCGCGCCATCTGTTATGAAAATTCGAAACTATTATAGACGCTTATGATTCTTTTAAAATTTCAACAATTTCTACTGCCCTTACTGCAGTGGAAAAATTAGAGGGAGGGCCTGTCTCATCGCTGGGAGGGTTCACCACTGATAATCCAGGCACACCCATTAATTTTTCCATTGCAGTAAGGGCAGTAGAAATTGTTTAATTTTTAAAAGAAGTATACGCGTCTATAATAGTTTCGAATTTTCATAAAATAGTTCTTTGTTTAATTCTACCAAAAGTTGAATAAAAAAGGTAAAATGCAAAATATCGGAATATATTAGAATACAAATTATTTCTATCTTTAAGATAAAGGATGCCTGGCCGGCATTCATCGTTTTTAGATCAAAAGACACTTCGGCTAGTAAATGTTATTTAGTCTTGACGTTTCGACAAAAATCTTTTGTCTTCGTCAGAAAAAAATAGAATTCAAAGCATTTTTAGCAAAGCGCTAATTTCTATTATATAAGATTGTTCCAAAAGTTCGTGTTTTCCTTAAAACGTTGTTTTTTCTTATTACTTGGCGAATAATGTACATAATAATACATAATACAATTACTTTATACTTAATAGAAAAACATTATACATAACGGCGAATAATATTGGTATTTTAATTTTTTTTGCAAGTTTTTACGAACTTTTGAGATAACATTGTAGTTATATCAAAATATATTATAATAAAAAAGAGCAATATTGCTAGTTGATGTCGTATTTTCCTGATGACCCCAACAATAAAGTAAAACTGCAAAAATATAAAAAACCGAATCCTCCCCATAAGCTTCAAATATTTTGTCAGCTAACAAGAAATGAGATATACCTAATAAATATTGCATTACCTTCTAAAACATTCATAAAATCGCCTCTTCACCCTTGTCTTTGTTTGACTTTGAAAATCTCCTCAAGTGTTTGGGCGAGAAAATTACTTTTGAATTTCTGTCCACCGTTATGTCATATCCCTGTCCAGCACCTCTGTCCACAGAATTTCATATATTAATATTTATTTACATACTGAATATATTATTATTATTTTATTCTAATAAAATTATATATATATTGTAGTAAAGTATTTATTATTTCATCAACAGATTATTAATTTTGATGTTTATATATTTTATTACTCTGCGTAAACCTTCCTCATTGCTTTTCTTGTATTTTATATATTTTAGTTTGTGCTTGTGCCATAAATAAATTGCTGCATCAGCCTGAAGTTTGTCTTTCCTAATTTTCTATATATGTTACAATATATATATACTCTCGGATTTCTGAAAACCTAAATATTTGAAATCAAACTCAATATCCCCTATTTATGATTAAATATACTAATTTTGGCAATATTTTATTACACGTTTTCTAATATTCCTATTTAGTATTAAGAAAAAGGCAAAATTAATGGTAAAAAAGTTGCTATTATATTTTCTGCCCTAGTTTAACACATATATGCTATGATTTCTTTTGTAAAATAAGAATTGAAGGTGCAGCTGTGTTGGATTGTCATGTCGGATTTGCATATAGGTAAAACTAATCATTTCATTAGTTCAGAAGGTATTTAAATATACAAAGTTAACAGAAATATAATTATATTATATATGGGGTTTTAAAAATAGGTAAAATAGATTTTAGCATATATATTCACATGTGAAAAAATATTAGAAATAAATTAATATACATAGTGTGATCAATAATTTCCAGGAATACTAAATATTTAAAGAAATACAAAAGTATAATAAAGTTTTATTTTAAATTTCTCAAAATAATCACCGTCACTATCTATACACTTGTTCCATCTTTTTTACAGATATCAGAACACCTCTGAAAATCCTCATCTCTCAGACTTTTCAAAATATTCTTCGTATTCTCCCTTTTAAGGCATTGAGTCAAATAGACGTCCTTTTAAGACTTTTTTAATTTCAGGGTGAAGGAAAAGGTCGTTGGGAGCAAGGTTAGGAGAATAGGGTGGCTAGGGTAGTAAAGCAATTCCTTGTTTATCCAAATAGAGTTGTACAGTGACGGCCGTATGTGGCCGTGCGTTGTCATGATGCAAGAGCCAATTTTTCTGATGCCATTTCTCGGGTCGTTTCTGACGCACAGCCTCCCTTAAACGTCGTAATACATCAATATAGTAATGTTGATAAATGGTCTGACCTTCGGGCACGAATTCATAGCGAACCAATCCCTTTACATCAAAGAAAGTGATACGAAGACACTTAAGTTTCGATTTGATCATCCTTGCTTTCATGAATCTTGGTTCTCCAGGTTCTAACCACTGGCATGATTGACTCTTAGTCTCGGGATCATATCCGTACACCCATGTTTCATCTCCCGTGATAAATATTTAAGCCAATGGGGATCAGAATTAAACATTTCGACCATGTTTATGCACGTTTCTTTGCGATGCTCTTTCTGCTTTGATCGATGACTTGATTTTGAGTGCATTTTTGGGGTTTCTTGTCGATAAAGGTCTGCCAGTGTGTAGATCACTTGTTCGACCAGCTTCAAATTGTGCAAACCATTCAAATGTCCTCGATTGTAATAGGGCATCTTCTTTAAAAGCCTGCTTTAACCTTTGACATGATTCGGAAGCTGTTTTCCCTAATTTAAAGCGAAACTCTATGCAGACTCGCTGTTTTTCAATGCAGTCCATACTGAAGTTAGAAAATGTTCTTATATACTCGAGCTTATAAATTCGAAAAAACTTATGCGCGTGCGTCTGTGTGATTAATTATTTTTCTACGTGTTAATAAATGTTTTATCTATAAGGTCCTTATAATAATATTTCATTATTTTGAATATTTTACGTGATCCAGTCTCATTCCTGGAATTTAATGGCCACACGTTGTATATATATATATATCTAAACTTGTATATAAATTCGGCGTGTTGTACTTCAGAATCTTATTGTGGAAGGGCATGCTAGCCCGAAAGCTCGAGAAATAAAAGAAATAAGAGAATAAACAAAACACTTAATTCCTTATTGATTGTTTCAAAGTGTAAAGGCAGGGAAGGATCTTTATTAAAAAATATATAGCAAAATAATTATATACCATATAGTGTAGTTTATTCTCAATTACTTGAAAAAACCACAATACATATTTTTCATTTAAAAAATATAGGTGAATCAACTATACACATTTATAACAATTATAAAAAATTGAATATTCTATGGTCAAAACTTTATAATTATCAATAAATAAAAATATAGAATATATATATTTTTTAAAAAATAAAATATTTTAAATTTTAGATTATAATACACTGCGTGACATTGAAAATGGAACACCAAGAAATAGTGGCCAGAAAGTGATGAAACTCGGCAGACAGAGAGAAACAGGGACGAAAATTAAGTGATCTTTATTTCAAAATGATAGTCATAATACAGAGCGAGAACGGCGTCGGCTTAGTAGCAAGTAGGACAACCGCGCACAGCGATGCACGCAGCAACACGTCTAGGTAAAGAGTCAATCAGAGTACGGATGGCGTCCTGAGGGATGGCTCTCCATTCCCTCTCAACCATTTGCCACAGTTCGTCTTCTGAACGCGGCTGTGGCAAGGCATGCAAACGGCGTCCAATGATGTCCCAGACGTGCTCGATTGGTGAGAGATCAGGAGAGTACGGTGGCCAGGGAAGCATCTGTACATCTTGCAGAGCTTGTTGGCTAATGCGAGCAGTGTGCGGTCGGGCGTTATCCTGCTAATAAAGGGCATTGGGTACCCCCTGAAGGTAGGGGAGTGTCACCGGTCGCTGCACATCATCAACGTATCGTTGGGCCGTCATAGTGCCCTGAATACGAAGTAAAGGTGACCTGGAATCATACGCGATTGCGCCCCAAACCATGATTCCAAGTTGTCGCACGGTGGGGCGTTCCACAATTGCTGCCGGATTGGACCTTTCTCCACGTCGACGCCACACGCGTACACGGCGACTATCACTGGACAAGCAGAAACGCGACTCATCTGAGAACACGACCCTGTGCCATTCCGTCATCCACGTCGATCTAGCCCGGCACCATTCCAAACGTTGGCGCCTATTCGGTGGGGTCAATGGCAGTCTTCTTAGCGGACGGCATGAGTGCAAGCCATTAGCAACCAATCGACGGGAAATGGTTCTGGTCGAGATGGAATGATCTAGGGTGTCTTGCACATGTTGCAGGATGGCGGTACAAGTGTCTTGTGGGGCCGCCACTGCTTGTCGAAGGATACGCCGATCCACACGTGCTGACGTCACTCTGGTTGTACCGCATTCCTATAAATTGCCACATTTCCTTGTTCCAACCATCTTCTTCACAGATGGTGCACCGTGGACGCACCAAGGTGAGTATCAGCTGCGATTTGACGTATGGACCAACCTGCCCTTTTCAGTCCGATCACCATGCCCCTCGTAAAAGCGTCTGTCTGCTTGAACTGCCTCCGTTTGCGATGACCTGGCATTCTCTGTTATTACACGTGTCTTTTGACACAAGAACAAAATTTCTTCAATGATTTTCCTTGAAGAAATAACGACACGAATACTGTCCTTTCTGCAAGTTCCTTCCCTTATATCTTACTCCATGTGCGCACGAGAGCTGCGCATTTTACATCATTTGCATAACTCGGTTAGGCGCGTCTACCCTGAAATTTGCATAATTTTCTGGCCACTATTTCTTGGTGTTCCATTTTCAATGTCACGCAGTGTATATATTTGAAAAAATAAGAAAAATTGAAAAGATAATAAAAACAAAATGTATTTCCTGACCACTCACGTGATCATTTTAAATGGCAGAACGTCATCTAGTGGAACAAAAATCAACAAAGCGTTAAATTTACTTGTTCCGTGATATTTGCCATCCTAATTTATTGATAAATCAAGAAAAAAATAACCACGAACGTGCTTAGAACTGTTGGCTCTCGTCAGCGTGGGTACAGGCTGTACTTCGAAGAACAAAAATATGTTCCAAGAGGCTTCCTGAAAAATCAAGAAATGGATATTTAAGCCCCGGATTTCTGTAAATACGCTATTCATATAAAATTATTCAAATTTCGACACGTCATATATCTACACACAGTTTAATTGATTAAAACATACCTGTATTATTAAGCTTGAATCAAAATTTATTTTAAAAGTTACATTAATGTTAATATAATTCTTTATTATATATACACAGCTATTTATACAAATATTCATGCTGTGAATATTGTCATTCTAGCTTCCTATAATTCTAAAATCACAATTATCACAACAAAAGAGTAATATTGATAAAACATATAATCGGCTTGTAGTAGAAGCAAAAAAAATTATGAATCCAAAATGCGCTTCATAAAGATTTAATATTCGCAAGGTGGGGTATAGAGATTCAGCTGGGGTTTGCACTTTGTCACAAGTGGTTCTAAATAGAAGGGATACAGCAAGTAGGAATTGTCGGGTATTGTATCATTCAAATATTTATTTTTATACATTGACTATAATAATCTGTCACTTGATAATCTTTGGTGTTGAGCATATATATATATTGTCGCGGCTGACCCCTCCGGTTCTTCGCGACGACGCCGCTTTCTCCTTCGTGGCTCGCCTAACCCTGGGCTCTCGTTGCTTTCCTCTGCAGCTCTGTCCTGCACAGCACCCAAAGACTTCCCGATAACCACCACTCAAGTGGAACTCCTTTCCTCTGGCAGTATCTCTCGGTCTTACCACTGGTGGGGGGACACGAGAGACTTACCAGAAGAGTAGCGACTGTGGCGTTGGCGAGAGTAACAACAGCAAACGGCACCAAGACTTCTAACACTCCTCCTTATTTATTGTATCTTCTAATAATGATGGCATATAACTAGAGTAACAATAAACGGGTATTTACATTACATTACCTCCTAGGGCCAATATAAACGTGTATTTACAAACATTTTCTCCAGGAAACAGGACTACCGCAGTGTGAGGTAATAGATATAAATATTGTTAGAGAGAAATAAGTAATTTTTCCCAGTAAGGGTAACTTAGATATATTTATTTATGTTCATTATTTATTTTGTTCCTTCAATAAATAATATCTTTATTTTAAAAGAGAGAGTGATGATTGGGATCCACCCAACAGGAATTACCTCCGTCGTAATAAAGTCCGCCTTAGGCTGACGATGGCCATTAGTCCGAACCATGGCCTCTAGGTGGACGCTTCTCAGTTTGCCAAAGCTGGTGTTGTGGTTTTGTCACCGACCCGAGGCCGCTAGTTTGCGGCGATGGTAAACGGCGATGTTATCGCCGTCCTCCAGTTCCTCAGGCAAATTCATCCACCCATAATCGGCAGAATGATTGTCACTCTTTGTTACCGGAATGTCCAATCTGTGGAGACTCGTTGCTCTATCACGAAGTATTTCATTGTAGTCTATGCCCAGGCTAGGCAAACTTCAGTACTCTTGCCGGCATCCGTTGACCTGAAAGCTCTGCCTCCTAGTATACTGCTGTCCCCTCACTGTCCGCTCCGTGGCAGCACTCAGACTGCCGCCAACTCGAGGATTGTCTTGATATCTCGCAGTTGTCTAGAGTTTGTCCCGTTGTCCACCTCGGCCAACCGGCTGTCAATTCACCATCCTTTCCTTCTGGCGCCGTCTTCTTCAACCATGCCGCGATCTCACCCCGACAGGAACAAGCGGTGAGTTCCCTTGTTTACACTTTCTCATCACACCCACTTCAATACAAAAAATAACATAGCACGCCATCAGGTATGTAAAATATAAAATATTTTGATATGTACAATTTTTGAAATAAAGAAAAATTATAAATTCTGTTACGGCAGTAGAAAATTGCTCTATTTTACAAAGAATCGTAAGCGTCAAAAATAGTTTAAATTTATCAAAAAGGTTTACATATTGATAATCTGAATTAACTTTATGTGTGTGTGTGAAAGGAATGGTTTAATTCACACATAAATTCATCAATATGAGCCGAAATTACTTTTTTAAAACCAATTTTTGAGCATTAATTTGAAAATTCTAAATATTTGGAGAATTTTCATACCATGGTGAATATTCCTGGATATTCTAATTTGATTCAAGGTGGATAGGAAGTAAAAATATGCCTATAATATATTGGCCATCTCTGGGAGGTTGATTTATGGAAACCACTAAAAAGGCTAACCACAGATAAGCCCAGATTTTAACTTCCTATTATGGTTCTAAATACGGGCTTCAAAATAATAATTAGTGCTGATTATAATTTAAAAATTTTACGGATAGATTGCGCGTTGTGTATTTTTTTATTAAGAGTTAGCTTTAACACATCCTTAATATGTAATTTTAGGAGAGTATTAACCTCTTTAAGCCTATCTCAGCTTGTAATAGCTACCTTCCCAGCATTCCTTTTGCCATTGTGAAGCCAAGAAATTCTGAGATTTTGATAGTTCGAACCTCGCTGTTATTTTCTGATTTCATTCCGAGAAACCTCAGCACAAATAACAAATATTAGAAGTGAAAACTTCATTTTTCTACATATTTAATGGTTATAAAACTCTTTCAAAAGTATTTTACCAAAAGAAACTTACCCCAGGAAGTCTGCTATTTCAACCTAATATTGACACAAGGGATTATTTTATTGAACAAATATCGATTATATGAAAAGTTTGAACCTCATTTTCAATATCTTGAGACATTAAAAAGTGCCAAATCTCCAGATCTATGAAATTTGTTTTAAAGAGAAAAGTTAAAACATAAAGATTTATAGCTCAAAACGTAGAATACTCAATTTTTATACATCGCTATAATTAAAAATCTCAAACATCGAAATTATAATTATTGATAAATCAAACCTCAATACGTTGAAATTATATATATATATATACCTTATATTCTATAAAATAATCCCTTGTATCAATATTGAGTAAAATCAATCATTCCTCCAGGGAAGAGTGTCTTCTTCAAAAAACATTTTATTGTTCTCTAGCTTTCGGGCACGGACGCCCTTCTACAGGAGAAAACATGGTATAATGATACGCCAATAGAACACGAGTAAAATATAATCGGATACTATTTTACATATTTTTATGAAGATATAAAAATATTATTTTTTACATATTAACAGTATTATACAAATTGAGACAAAATATTTTTAAAATATATATCCCTAATGAGAGGACAAACAAATGAATAAATATAGGCTACTAGAAAAAAAACCAAGGAAGCAAGGAATACATAGTTAGGTTGTAGTTATCATTATTAGGAGATGTCTACTTGGTTCCCACCGCTGCTATTCTGAGACGATTTCTGAATTTGGATGATTTGGGGTGAGCTCAGGGAATAGTATATTATAAACTTCCGGAATGTCTATTCTTTTGTTGATACTATTGTGCTTTCTTGATATTATGGATTCTATGATGAGTCTCTGTTGTTTATTGGGGATGTTTTGGAATAATGGGTTCTTGGTTCGGATAGTGCGAAGGAATGGCCTGTTTTTCTTACTTGATGATATACTAGAGATCTATTGTCCTGGTTTTCGATATTTCGTTGATGTTGTTCTGATATTCTTATATTTAAATTTCTACTTGTTTCACCTACGTATTTGGCTCTGCATTCGTTGCATTCTATAGAGTATATGGCATTCTTAATATTGGAAGGATAATTAAGGCTATTGCTTTTTGTTATAGGGTTTCTTAGCAGTGAACTTAAACTGGGTGAGTTGCAGAAGAAGGTTTTAACGCCGAGGTTTTTCAGATGACGAGCTATTGATATGGATACAGGTGAGTAGGGAATACTACAAATAGATTAGTAAACTGGGTATTTCGCATTTCAGACGGGCTATGGGAATGTCTTAAAATAAATGATAAAGGATATTGGCAGGTTTTTAGATTCCTTAAGATGTTCTGGGTCTCTTCTGTTTTGAAGGTCTGAAGTGAGCAGTGGCTATAGACACGTTTGGTAAGGGTCTTCACGGTATTGATTTTATGGCTGAGAAGGAAGTAGGAGGAAAAACGGATATAGTCGGGTTGAAAGATGGTTTATAGTGAACGGTTGTTTGGAATTTATTTTCTATACACATGATTTTTACATCTAAAAAGGCAGGCTATTGTTTGTTTCTTTTTCATAGGTGAAATTTAGGTCGGGATGGTAACTGTTCAGCTTTTCCAGAATTGTATTGGTTTGGGTTTCGGGGCAGATACAAAATATATCGTCGATATATCGCCGCCATAATATTATATCGGATTATATATTTCCGTCCAATAATTTAATATTAGGTAAACATAAAATTATGATTGAATTCTCCACTCACACTCTTCTGTTTATTAATTTAATTATTTTTGGGTATAATCAATGAATAGTTAATATATTCCGATAGATGACGCCAGCCATCACCAACTTTCAGTTGCACGATAAGGAGATACATTTTTCTTAATTTATCCACCTTATCCCAGTACAATTTCACATTTGTACTATCTTTTAACATGGAAATATATCGATTAAGCCTTTTTGTAATAATATTCTTTAAGATACTGAGACAGATAATTTCTTCAAAATTTTATTTAAAACAATATTAAGAAAAAAACTCCCATTTTTCTTGCCTTCGGAAAGCAATTATTTACAATCTATCTGCATTCTATTTAAAGATTTGTGGGCGGCATTGAATTCTAAGCGGAGTAAGACAACAATTTATATATCGTAAAATCAACCTTTAATTACATGTATTTAATACAAATTATCAGAAGTATTGTTGTATACTACATGTTGATGTTCTTTTATGTGTAGTGGTCAAATATCATTTCAATATTATATATGTGTTTGATATTATTATAGTATAAATATTATATACATCATATGATTTATATTTAGAATGATATATTTTTATTTTTATTATATTATTATGATAACAAATAATGTTAAATAAATTTAAATATTTTAATAAAGGTTATTCTATGAGAGGATTATATATTTATAAGATGAATATTTTAATTTAATATTTGAATTAAAAAGTTATTAAACAAATTAAAACTTATAATGATAATATGAAAAGTTAATATTTGGGAGCCGTTACAAATCTTTAAAGCAAATATCTTTATATATTCTAATGTGGAATATTTAAAAAAATGAAAGAATATAAAATAAAAATGATTCCAGAGAAATCATCAGAGCTTTCTAAAGAAGACCACGCCCGCAAGAACTGGATAATTAAGATAGAACCGAGCCGTCATTGGAATTCATTTAGGAAAATTGGGAACTTAATTGCATAATTATTTTGGTCACGCTATCAGAGTAAACGCAACTTCATTATGATGTGTCAGCTCATGGATGGTTTCTAAGCAACGAAACTTGCTTCCTTTAAAATTGACTTGATCCATTCTGTCGATATTTTATAACTTCCCATCACCATTAAACATTATTTTCTAATGATATTCATATCTCTTAAAATCTATATTTCATTATTAACTCTCTTTTAACAAGATATAAATGTATGTTTAATATTAGTGAAATTTTATTAAAGTAAAAATTGACAATACGTAAATATAAATAGATTTATAAATACAATATTGTAAAACGACATTTGAAAACTATCCCGTAAGAGTTTCTTTTCAACGAAAAATCAAAATTTATTTCAAGGAGAAATAACGATTATTTCTAACCTTTGGGATGAGGTATGAAAGGGTGAATTGTGAAGATTAATGATATAAACGGAAAACTAAAAGTGTCCAGGGTTGGGAATGATTGTTGAATGATTTTGAATATCACCTCATAAGACATATTTCACACATATATATTGTAACGTAGAAAATTAGGAAAGACAAACTTCAGAATGACAATGCAATTTATTTAATGCAAAAACAAAATCAATATTTATAAGATTCCAGCAATGAGGGAAGTTACCAGAGTAAGAAAATATAAAAATAATATCAAATTTGATAAAATGTATATAAATATAATAAATAATTTGGGAAAACCCCAGGACTATAATAGAAAAGCTGAGACAATGGAACCTAATTGGGATCGTTTAAACGACTTAAGGAATAAACAACAACAACAATATTTTGCTACAATAAAATGGCCTTGTATGAAAAAATGAAAGTTGTATAAGCTTATGATTTTGCTTTGTTTTAAAAATGAATCGATGTTGGTTCCATATGCTTGAATTGAATATTACACCTTAGTTCTATATATTTTATTGCTTAAAAAGGAACACAACAAAACAAAAAAGAAACTACAATTGCAAATGATTTGATAACTAAGAAAAAAAAAAATTTTTAAATGATGTTGATAAAAAATTGAATATGGCTGTCAGAAAAATGCTTCAATTAATTAAAAAAAAAAAAAGAATAATTACAAACTTAACATATAAACTTCAAACAGGCCTATTATTAGTTATAGTGGGTGATGAATATAAACGTGAGATATGGCACACTATTTAAATAATATAATATAATGCGGTTGTGATTGAAAAACGACATTTGAAACTTATCCCGCATGGGTTTCTTTTCAACGAAAAATTAAAATTTATTTTAAGGAGAAATGACGATTATTTCTAACCTTAGGCATGAGTATGAAAGGATGAATTGTGAAGAGTAATGATAAACGGAAAAATAAAAGTGTCCGGGGATGGGAATTTCTGTATCGAAAAGTTCTAGTTATAAAAATTTGTTCTAGTAAATTTCTCTTTGAAGAAACTCAGTTATGAAGAATATCCGTTATAAAGTATTTGTCACGAGGTGTTTCTGCATTAGAAAGATTTTCGATGTTATAGAATATGATGAAGGAAGTTTTTTTATAGAGAATTTTCATAAGGAAGTTTTTATTTGTTAAAATAATTAGATATGGTTATGTTTTCGTTGGATCTGCGTACGTAAAGAATCCGATATAGAAAGATTTTGTAGTGAAGGTTAAGTTATAGGAACTCTTTCGGATTTACCCAGACCAATCTTTTTGAGCTTAACCATCTTAATAAGTTTTTCTGTATATAATATTCATTTTTGCCACTGAATGTGATTATTTAATGCTCTTTTTCTTAATTGTTTATTTTATTTTTGAAAATTCTGTTACCCACTCTACTACAATATCAATTATTGTAAATAGTTTCACGCGCAATTATCCAGATCAGATATAGCGTGTCTTATTTGCAACTGGTAAATAAATAAATGAATGTGATTATCTTTTATTATTCTTTTCATTTACAAACTCAGTGGTAAATATATTTATAAGAGAAATTTACCCAAACCAATCTGTTTATAAACTTAATTATCCTAATTAAGTTTTCCTATATATATTATTCATTAAATTACCACTATAAATTGATTTTGTTTTACTTTTTGCATTTGCAGACTCAGTGATAAATCCATTTATAATGGTAATGTATCTTCTTCGGATTTAACCAGACCAATCTGTTTACGAGCTTGATTGTCTTAATTAAGTTTTCCTGTATATAAATATCATTATTACCATTAAATGTGATTATCTTTTACTTTTAATATTTAAATTTGCACACTCCATGTATATGACTATATGTCCCAATAAAGGCTGTTGTATATGTGTTATAGGGAAGTTTTTAGGTATGAATAATTTGTTAAAAATAATCTTTCTTGAAAAACGTTTATGTATAGAAGTTTTCCTATAATAAATGTTTTATTAACATTCTATAACGCGATATCCCAAACTCAGGGATATTTGCGTCAATACATTTCTAACATCATATCAAATTGGCTATATACAAGGATAAAGGTCAAGGAGAAAAGACAAACATACAAAGGCAATTCTCTCAAATGTGTTATAGTAAGTTTCGCGTTATATAGAGTTTTGTTATAAAGGTATTTCAATCTAGATATAACCGATCAACACCATTCCTTGATGATCACACTCTGAGAGAGAGAGGGGTCGTAGAGGCTGATTACACAACCCTTCAAATTACCTCAGCTTATTTGGAATAAATGAGCCCCGACGTATTCCGAACTCGATTATGGCGCCCTTCACAATAGCGCCATTTGAGAGGCAGCGGTACAATGGGCGAGAAGAAAAGTGCGAGGTCACTTGAGGAGGATCCTGCCTGTTTCCTTCAATTAATCCGGCCGGCTTGTACTTGGTGAAAAGGAGATGTCAGTGGGAGCTGACAGTGGAGGATGACTCAGCTCTTCTAATGGACCCACTCCACCTGACAACTTCAATTACACAACACCTCTGGAAGGTAACAACTTGGAGCTCAAACCTTAGTCTACATCTTTCTCTTAATACATATATGGATAATTGTCAATAGAATTGACATTACCTATTGATTCCTATCTTTATAACATCAGAATGCTTATCGGGACGTTTGATAAGCTTCAGAAATCAAAATAGCGCAGAAAGTGATATAGGTATTCTCCCTTGCAACATATGTGTGAATTAATAAATAAATATGAGATAAAATGAGTAATTTCTGTCGAATATTAAATATAAAATCCATATGAATATATTCTATGAAAATATAGTACTATCTCTCATAATTGAACACCAAGGAGTGATAATATTTTAAATTACATCACAGTAGTTAACTTGATCTAAAATTCTCTAACTTTAATGAGAAATATCACCTCCAGGATATACCAGAAACATCAATGGTCTTAGATAGTATTACACTGCGTTCTACAAGGATTATTTAGCACCTCAACCTTTGTTTACATTTGATCTTATAAATAAATAGTAAATATAACCCTCCGCTGGGAGGTTCCACCACTGATGAGCCAGTCCATCGTAGTAAGGACAGTAGAAGTTTGTTTTATGTGTGAAAGAAACATTCGTGCTTAACTGATTCCATATACACCTATCCCCCGATTTACACGGTAGATACGTTCCTGAGAAAAACGTGTAAATCGGGGGATAGGTGTACACAGAAATAAAAATAAAATGCATTGACAGGTTAAAATATGTAGTCAACACATAAGCTCGTGATTCCTCGTGAGATGTGTACACAGCGCATGTGTTCAATCACAGTAGCATTTAGTATAGTGCGATAAAAAACAAAAAAAAAACTTATTTGGAAAACCGTGTAAAAGCGAAAACGTGTAAAACAAGTACCGTGTAAATCGGGGGGTAGGTGTATATAGATATATATTCCGTGTTCTCTCTCGTTTTTTATATAATATTCTTTCAATTCTTTTATATTTTATCGGCATTATATATAAAGTAAATGCTATTATCATAGTGGCTGTCCTTCTCACTTTCTATCATCTTCAAATAACTAATATTAATACACGATGCATCAGCACGCCATCTGTCATAATAAAATTTAACTATTTTTAACGCGTATGTTTTTTTTTAATAAATCAATTTTCTACTTCTCTTACTGCAATGATAAAACAATGGGAAGGTTCACCACTGATGAGCCAGGCCTTTCCAATTATTTTATAATTTCATTAAAGACATTTATTTTTGCTCTTCATTGGAAAATAGGTGCCGTTGCCACGTTAGTCACCTTGGACTAGAATTTGGTCAAATATTCCAAGGGTCCACTGATGCGGTCGGACTTCTCTCCCCCAATGTTTTTCGAATTGTGACTTCTGTGATAGAGATGTACGGGAACATCTGAGGCTCTTCATTGGACACGACAACAACAACATTAAGGAGGAAGTAGAAATTTGATTTATTTAAAAATAATTATACACGTCAGAAATAGTTGAGATTTCAAATAACCAATATATAATTAAGCAATTATTATCTGTTTTTCACATGTGTAGACATATGGTGCACTTACAGTAAAGCAGTCGCCTACTACTACCCACCATGGTAAGCATGGCCTGTACTACATGTACTAGGGATAAGCAAAACAAAATTAAGCAAGTGTAATTAGAGAGCGACATGGTTGAAGAAGGAAGAGATATGGCGACGACTCAGCAAAATGGCGTCCACTGTGAGACCTAGAATGTACGTCTGCTAATTAATTCAAGTCAATAGAGCTGGTGATCCGCCGCCACCAATTAATAACAAAAACTCTCGAGAAATTCTTCTAATCAAAACTAGTCAACTCTTCCCTAATGAAATCACCCAAACCTAATTAATTATCTTATGAAATTGAATTTGTCTTGATTATATAACATCGCCTAGTTCGCATAATAATTTGTTGGGTTTCTATTGAAAATTTGTTTGCTAATTCACCAAAACCTATTCTCAAGATGGCTGGTATGTAGCCTAAAATAAACAGAACCATTTATTATGGTAAATAAAGATATTAGCTTATATATAACATATTCAGCGTCGTTTTAGGTCCTGTCTCAAGTGTTTCTGGAAACATTTCTAACATCCTTTTATATAGACCATTATCTATTTATTCTATAAAACTATATATTGAAAGACAAAATAGCTATAAAGTATAAATTAAGAATATAAACAATAGCATAATGCGTTTCTTTATTTGTTCAAAGTGCAAACTTCAGATCTTTATAATCTTCCTACAGGCATAGCTATAAGTTGCGAGAATGAGGATATAATGAGGTTATAAAGAAACGCATTGCTAATGCTTATATTTTTATTTTGAAATTATATATGTTGGGATGTTTCTGATAATGTTCGACCGCACACAATGGTTGCACCCTATTTATTTATTTTAATAAATATATCAAATAAAATGTAAAATATTTCCCTAAATAAGAACCTCTTACGGAACAGGCCATATAGAGACGAATACTATTGATCGCTCCTAGAGGTGGACGCTGATTAGAGGTTGGGGGGTTGTCTAAGTTCAAGAAATTTCATTTAACAAAACCGGTCATTAAGGGACCTTAGCAACATGGGTTGCTCACTGTTTGTACTATTTTATATATTTTTATATGTGTAATTGGCAATTAGTGTATGTTTGCGTACACAGTCTCTATATACTGTATATACTGTACACATGGTAACTAAGAAATATTCTGATTATGGAATTAGCGTTTAATAATTGACTACCTCCTACTTATAAGAACAAATAGCAACTATAAACACAAGGTACTAAGACCAAATCCAAATAAATAGTGTGTGACGTTTCGGTAACAGCATTGTTACCATCTTCAGACAAAAGTACTGAATGAGAAATTTTACCACAGCATGTTTTAAATAGTTACTTTTTTACTACTACAGTAACTATTTAAAATAGTAACTATATGTTATTTATCTTATTTATGATGACACCTTTAGAACAAAAAACACATTTTCTGATAATTCAAGACAAAACCAGCCATATACGTTGGCCCACGTCAGCATGTGAGAAAGGTCCAAAGAACAAAAATGGTGATTGAAGGCTTCTTGATGAACCGGGGAAGAAATAATGGCCAAACCTTCATCAAAATGTAGGCTTAGTTGAATTTCAATATATTAGAAGCATCAAATCTTAGTTGATTTTTTTTTTCCGAAGAAGCAGTTAGAATTTCATATTTACCCGGTACCAGAGCTGTTTCGGTTACTTGCACTTCACTAGAGGTATTGAAAAAGGAAGCATTATAAAGCACGAATGTTTCTTTTTTCGAACACAAAACAAACTCTTCTACTGTCCTTACTGCGATGAAAATAAGTATTGGAGTTTTGGTAAGAATTGAGAGCCATTGGAGAATTTTCAAAATTCTTAATGCGGATCTCATATTCTGTCTGTCGGCCAATATGTCCACTTGTGAAATGACCTACGGGTTGCTACAGCTCGAGAGAGAGAGGTTGACAAGATATAATTCAGCCGACCACACAACTACAGATCCAAACTACACTACCGGGATAGCCGAGACGACAGTTCCATATCGCTACATCAAATATCAGATTATCCAATACAGGTTAACTGCGCCTATTGGTAGAAAACCTCAAATTACTTTGCGTGATATCTTCGGCTTTTCAGGAACACAATCCTGCCTAACGTAACAAAATAAACGGTTTGAAAAATAGTACAATTGTGACATCGTACTGGGATAAGGTTCATAAATTAAAAAAGAAGAAGAAGAAAAAAGGCATCTCCTTATCGGACAACTGAAAGTTGATGATGGCTTGCGCCATCTATCGGAATAAATATCAACTATTCGTTGATTTTTTTAATTATTTCAGAATTGGCCAAATACCCATTCTTGACCCATTTTTGCTTCACATGTACGTTTTAATTGTTAATCAATTTTATTTCAATTGTTAACATAGTTTTGATACAATTCTCAATTTTATATTGTTTCTTTGTTGTTTTTATATAACAGCTAGAGTGGTTGAGTGTTGTATATGTGTTAGTACTTCATTATAATTGTAAGTATAGCTTTGTTAAAGTTTTTCATTTAGTTTTTTCACATTTAGAAAAGTTGGAATTTTCAGAATACAATATGATATTCCTTTTTTCAGTATCTTCTTTGCATTCATCCTCATTGCAGTATCTTTCCTAATATCTTTGGATCTTTTTTTTCTTCTCATAAATAGGCTGTTGCTGTATTTATCAGTATAATCGATTGTTGATTGCTTCATTATAATTGTAAGTAAAGCCTTGTTACAGTTTTTAATTCAGATTTATTTTTCACAGCTAAAGTTGTTGCATTTAATAATTGGTTTTCAGCTCCATTTTTATATATGCCATTCTTTTTTTCCCTTTGATTTTTGCATTTCCCCCCACATAATTAAGATTTACTTTTATGCCTGTTATAGCATTCAGAGTTTCATAGTTTTTCTCTGCTTGGTTCTTATTTTACTTTTTTTTCAGCGGCTTCTGTGTCATGCAACTAAAAGGCCGTGGAAGACCTACTCTCCAAACCGTTAGGTGGGCTTATATGACTCGCCGCTGGAACAACCCCCCTAATCCTATTGTTAGAACTCATGGCATTTTGTATGTATATATGTAAATAATACAACTATTTTCATATTTTTGGTTTTTGTGTGTGTGACCCCTCAGCGAAGGGGAATCTATTTTTTGCTGTTTCTTCTCCTCTTTTCACACACCGCCCCCCCCCCCTGCCGATAGAATGTAGTCGTCCGTCCGCCGGATGGACCGTCCAAAGTACCCACCGACCAATTGGAGGGGCGGAGGGGTCAAAAAGGTCAGGGCGCGGGGGCCAGAGTTGGTGTCACAGCTGTGCGGAGTAGACAAGAAAAAAGCCTCGCGGCGGCTTGCCCTAGATGAGCTCCGGGAACTTCGTCCATCTTCCATAAAACGACCATATAAGCGGTCTGAGAAGGGACAGGGTGGCTGACATCTCAAAGAAAAGGTGAAGCCGAGACGAATCTTTTGAGAGATTCGCATAGTGGTTGGAGTACGTCGAGGACGACGAATTGTGCTTCATCTGAAGATAACAGGAAGTTCGCCGAGGACGACGAATTGTGCTTCATCTGAAGATAACAGGAAGTTCGTCGAGGACGACGAATTGTGCTTCCAAGGCAGGGGGGGCAAGCCGACCTAACAACTGAGAGGAACTGTTTTTGGTGAGCACTCTCTCACATGCTTTTATTTCCTAAAATTGATATGTTTTTATGTTAATCTAGCATATTTTTTTGTATTTTTCTTTTCTTATCTTTACTAAGTTTTTTTTATTATTTCGACAATATCATCATTTTTATATATCTGCTTTTGTTAAAAAACATTTAAGTTGCATGCAAATTTTTGGATTACACAAAAAATAATAAGTTTTTCATATAGTTTTTATCCTTCATTTTATAGCTAACATTAAACAAAACTTTATATGTGTAACCTTTTGTTGTCTTCCTTTTTTCTTGCTTGAACACCCAAGGCAGCCCAAAACAATATCAAACTTTAGGTTAAAGTTTTTATTTTGTTAAAAAGGGGGTTTTGTGGAGCGTTCAGAATTTTTCTTTTCCTCCACGAGCTTTTTTAATTACCCCGTTCTTAACATTATATTTTTTGGCGTCCCCGGGTGGGCTGCATTGGCTGGTCAAATCGAGAAAAGGAAAAAAAAAAAAGAAAGGTTTCGAGAAAAATTATATAGTAAATAATGCAGAATATTGATATCTTAAAAAGGGCTAGAGCCCCCAAAAGAGCTATTTTTACTCGGCTGTCCACCGAGTTTTGGACTGAAATAGAAAAGCCAGATTTCGATACAGAAAAATATAGAGCTAAATATAACCGAATTAGTGCTCTCTCTAAGGAAATAAGTGAAATTGATTCAAGGTATCATGGGCTCCTTCTGGAGGATGAAACCATAACGGAGGTCAAAATCGAAGAAGAATTCGAAGGTTGTGAAAACTATGTTCAAGGGATGTTTGACATAGAAAATAAATATTTGTCTCGGTGTGAAACCGCGAGGGATAGGGTCGACGGCTCATTGGTGGAGTCCGCGGCGAATTCGGTTGTAAATACCGAATCTAAAAGAAATATTAGGTTGCCAAAAGTGGAGCTACCAAAATTTAAGGGCAACCTAGAGGATTGGCTCTCATGGTGGGGGCAATTTAGTAAAATCAATGACGATGAAACTCTGGGGGATGTAGATAAATTTCACTATCTGCTACAAGCGGTAGTCGAGGGATCCAGAGCTCAACGTCTTGTGTGCAGTTACCCCATAACTGAGGATAATTATCCCAAGGTAGTACAAGCCCTAAAAGATCGATTCGGAGATAAGAACCTTCTCATAGAACACTACATAAGGAGACTGTTGAAACTGGTTGTTTCTAATGCAAGGAAGGAAAACCTTCCTCTTGACGAGATCTACGATGATCTGACGGCTCACTTAAAGAACCTAGAATCACTGGGTGTTAACACGGAGATGGCAGGCGTGTTTCTCTACCCATTGGTTGAGTCGAGTCTGCCATTGGACATTATTCAGGTGTGGCAGAGGAATCCTGCTGTGGGCTATGGGATAAAAGAAGTAGGAGCGGAGAATGGAGATAAGAGCGATGCCAGCGGTAGACTTCAGGCTCTGATGGACTTCCTTCGGGATGAGGTGAAGGGTGCTGAGCGAATGGCATTTGCTAAGGAAAATTTTGAGGGTAATAGCTCAATGAGGGCTACAGGTTCTCAACTAAAGACTCCTCGGAAGACACCGCCCACTGTCTCCAGTTTATTCGGCAGCGCATTTAAGAGAAAATGCATATTCTGCCAGAGGGATAATCACCTGAGTAGTGGATGTTTTGTTGCCTCGCGGCTTACACCTAGCGAGAGGGATCAAAGGATAAAGGAGGCTAGAGTCTGCTTTAAGTGTCTAAAGGGTAACCATCTGAAAAGGGAATGCCGAGCAGACATAAAATGTAGAAATTGCGGAAAAGATCATCTAGATATCTTTTGCAATAAAATTGCTTTGAAGCAAGGAGGAAACAATAGTTTCAAAGGTGAAACATCTAAGGTTGTTAATGAAGGAAATGCAACATGCACGGGTGTTAATATGTCTGCGCGAACATGCGCCAATGACATCTTACTCATGACTTCCGTGGCGAAATTGAAAGGGGCTAAAGAGACTAAAGAAGTAAAAGTGTTATTTGACACTGGAAGTCACTACTCCTATATAAAGAGATCAATTGTCGAAAAACTGGGTTTAAACAAAATAGGAGAGATAAGTTTGGAAAAATCTCTTTTCGGGGGAGGAAATATGAAGGAGGCGTTGCACGGAAAATATGTTTTGAAACTGGGAAGTCTAACCAATAAAATTGATGTAGACATAGTCGCCCTCGATCAACCAGAAATTTGTGCAAGGATACCGCCGATTCCAAGAGGACGTTTGTTATACAAATTAAAACGGAAAAAGATCTATATTCACCCGTCAAATTTTAGAAATGAGGAAATAGATATTTTAATAGGTAGTGACTATTTTGGACAATTACTGACCGGGAAGGTCGTCCATCTAGGAGAGGACCTAACTGCCGTAGAGACAAAATTAGGATGGACGCTTATGGGGCAATCTCCGGTGGTGTGTAAGGAGGATAAGGTCCAAATTGCATTGAATATGTTGGTTGCAAGAAACAACTTGAAGGATCTTTGGGAGCTGGATGTCTTGGGAATCCAAGATCCCATCGAAGTTGTCTCAAAAAAGAAAAGGGAAACTGAACTAAGGGAACATTTTATAAAAAATATAAAGAGGGATGAAGATCAACGATATTCAGTCGCGCTACCGTGGAAATGCGAGAGAAATAATATACCCTCGAATTTAGAAATAGCGCAGAGGAGATTGGAAGCATGCACTAGTAAGTTAAGGAAGGAGAAAATGGTTATTGAATATTCTACTATTCTTCAAGAATGGGAGAGAGAGGGCCTAATTGAGAGGATAGAGGAGAATAGGCCTCAAAAGAAGGGCCATTATTTACCGCATAGGCCGGTGTTCAAGGCTGAAAGTAGGACGACGCCTCTTCGTCCTGTTTTCGATGCCTCCTGCAGGTCGTATAATGGTCTCTCTCTGAATGACTATCTAGAAAAGGGACCTAACCTTTTGGAAAAAATACCTGAAATATTAATTAGGTTTAGAGAAAAGGGTATTGGTGTTCTAGCCGATATTCGAAAGGCATTTCAGATGATTACAGTGCAGCTTCAAGACCAGGACTTTCTTCGCTTCCTTTGGTGGGATCAAACTGACCCTATGAAGTTAACCGTTTTTAGACATAAACGTGTGGTATTTGGGCTTAACTGTAGTCCATTCATCTTGGGTGCAGTTATTGATCATCATCTGAATTCTGTACAAGGTCCGGCAGCTGAAATCGCAAAGACTATGGCGAGATCCTTTTATATGGATAATTTGGTAACATCCCTCTCCTCTCAGGAGGAGGTCCAACAATTCCAGAATACAGCTGTCAATATCATGGAAATGGCAAAAATGGACTTGCGTGAGTGGGAATTTAATTTACCAGTGAGTAAACTAAATGAGGAACTTAAACAGAGATTCCGCAAGGAATATTTGGGGGTACTGATACAACGGGCTGAAAATAAAAGGGAGCTATGCATAAAAGAAGGGGATTTAGTCCTTATAGGCCAGGACAATACTAAAAGAATTCTCTGGCCTGTTGGAAAAATAATAAAACTTTACTTGGGGAAAGATGGGGTGAACAGGGTTGCCAGAGTCAAGACTTCTACAGGCGAATGGCTACGCCCTGTACAGAGACTGTTTCCCCTTGAGATTTCCTCTGAGGAAACTCCTGAGAAGGCCTCTGGGGATAAAAAACCTCTAACGATCAAAACAAGATCCGGACGTGAAGTCCGCAAACCAATAAGGTTTGCTCCTGATGTTTTGAATCAGTGACAAATGAAAGGGAGAGCACATTTCCTTGTTTTTTTTTTGTGTTTTCACACAAAGAAAAGGTGGGGGTATGTTAGAACTCATGGCATTTTGTATGTATATATGTAAATAATACAACTATTTTCATATTTTTGGTTTTTGTGTGTGTGACCCCTCAGCGAAGGGGAATCTATTTTTTGCTGTTTCTTCTCCTCTTTTCACACACCGCCCCCCCCCCCTGCCGATAGAATGTAGTCGTCCGTCCGCCGGATGGACCGTCCAAAGTACCCACCGACCAATTAGAGGGGCGGAGGGGTCAAAAAGGTCAGGGCGCGGGGGCCAGAGTTGGTGTCACAGCTGTGCGGAGTAGACAAGAAAAAAGCCTCGCGGCGGCTTGCCCTAGATGAGCTCCGGGAACTTCGTCCATCTTCCATAAAACGACCATATAAGCGGTCTGAGAAGGGACAGGGTGGCTGACATCTCAAAGAAAAGGTGAAGCCGAGACGAATCTTTTGAGAGATTCGCATAGTGGTTGGAGTACGTCGAGGACGACGAATTGTGCTTCATCTGAAGATAACAGGAAGTTCGCCGAGGACGACGAATTGTGCTTCATCTGAAGATAACAGGAAGTTCGTCGAGGACGACGAATTGTGCTTCCAAGGCAGGGGGGGCAAGCCGACCTAACAACTGAGAGGAACTGTTTTTGGTGAGCACTCTCTCACATGCTTTTATTTCCTAAAATTGATATGTTTTTATGTTAATCTAGCATATTTTTTTGTATTTTTCTTTTCTTATCTTTACTAAGTTTTTTTATTATTTCGTCAATATCATCATTTTTATATATCTGCTTTTGTTAAAAAACATTTAAGTTGCATGCAAATTTTTGGATTACACAAAAAATAATAAGTTTTTCATATAGTTTTTATCCTTCATTTTATAGCTAACATTAAACAAAACTTTATATGTGTAACCTTTTGTTGTCTTCCTTTTTTCTTGCTTGAACACCCAAGGCAGCCCAAAACAATATCAAACTTTAGGTTAAAGTTTTTATTTTGTTAAAAAGGGGGTTTTGTGGAGCGTTCAGAATTTTTCTTTTCCTCCACGAGCTTTTTTAATTACCCCGTTCTTAACACCTATTTCTCCTGTTCCCACTGAATATATTATTGAGGGCCTGGATATAGCCTTCCCTAACTGTTCAGTCCTGCATCTCCCTGGGGAAACTGTTGGTAGATCATTAGAGATTAATGAAAAAGCATTGAATTGCTTACCTAGCAGGAGTCAGTGTTTTCTCAGTGTTTGACAGAGTCAAGTGTAAGAATGTAGAGGAGCAAAATAGCTCCCTACTGAATTTCTCAATAGCTTTACTCCCACAGGAATGCCTCCACACCGGTACAACCTCAAGGTTGGTGCTATTGTTATGCTTCTAAAATATTTGAATCCTAAGCAGGGTCTTTGCAATGGCACAAGTATGGTGATACAGTGCATGTGCTCTCATGTCCTTGAAGCACAAATACTGACAGGGACCAAAGTTGGACACACTGTATTGGTGTAAAAACATCTTTGGCTCCTTCAGATATCAACCTTCCCTTCATTCTGATGAGGTGTCAGTTTTCACTAGTGTTGGCTTTCGCCATGACTATATATAAGGCTCAAGGCCAAACCTTTGCTAGAGTGAGTTTCTTGATACAAGATCCTGTATTTATGCATGGACAGCTCGATGTGACATTTTAACATATGCAAAATAGGATAACATAGGTGTAAAGGTGAACCCACATATATTTATAAAACTAGAAATATAGTTTTTAATGAGGTCTTTCATTAAAATTTATTCCTTTAATTTGCGTCGTTTGCAATTTTCTTTTCCGATTTGTTTTATTTTTTTTTTTCATTTCAAATGTATTTATTTAAACTTTTCACCAATTCCTATAGTATCTCACCTTAAAGAATTTTTTTGTATTATTTGTTCACTATAAAAACTATTATAAATTATTTTTATTTTTGGTCTTCTATTCACTTATTTTTCCCACTGCCCTATACGAGGGCACTACCCTATAAATTTTGTACATTTTCAGCCGTAAAATTGTATTTAAACAGCAATCAACGTCAAAATTTGAATTTTAAAATGGTCGAATCATGGTGTGTCGAATTAACGAGGCTATACTGTATATATAAAACTAGAAATATAGTTTTCAATGAGGTCCTTTGAATGAATTTATTTCTTTTATATGTCGATTTATCTGCAATATATCTGTGTTGTTTGCAATTTTATTTTCTGATTTGTTTTATTTATTTTTTATTTTAAATATATTTATTCAACATTTTTACCAATATAGTTTCTCACCTGAAAGAAATATTTTCTATTATTTGTTTACTAATAAACTTTATTATTAATTATATAGATATTTGGTTTGTTCTTTATTTTACTTATTTTACCAATTACTCTGCATGTTAATTTACTACATTTTTGCCCTGTGAAGTCTAATAGGTTGCTAATTATAAGGTTTTCAAACAACAATTAACTTTCGAAATTTGAATTTTAAAAAGGTCGAATTATCGATAGTGTTGAATTACAGTTTGTACATGCCGTAGGTCAGAAAATCAAAATCTGGTCGATTTATCGTGTGTCGAATTAACGAGGCTATACTGCATATATATATAAAACTAGAAATTAGTTTTTAATGAGATACTTTGAATGAATTTATTTATTTTATATGTTGTCACATCTTCAATATAGTTGTTGTGTTTTTCAAATTTATTTTCTGAATTGCTAAATATTTCTTTTTTTTTATTTCAAGGAATTTTTTATCGATTATTTTGATTTTTGATCTTCTCTTTATTTGCTTATTTTTACCACTACTCTATACATTAATTTTCTACATTTTTGCACAGTGCTGTCTAATATGTTGTTGATTATAAGGTTTGTTATGGATGATTCCATTCTCATATTGATATATAAATATATAAGATCAAACCGAATGTACGAGGTGTGTTCAAAAGGTATCAGGACTTTTGTGTTTTTTCAAAAATTATTTATTTTTATTCATGAATACCTATTTTGTTCTCTTCAAAGGTAATCCCCATGAGATATTATACACTTGTGCCAACGGTTTTTCCAATCTTCGAAGCACTTCAAAAATTCATTTTTAAAAATCTTTTTCAGCTCCTCCTTCGATGCCGTCTTTATCTCGTCAAGCGTAGCGTAACATCGTACTTTCATGGGCCTCTTCAGTTTAGGGAACAAGAAAAGTCACAGGGGGCCAGATCTGGGGAATACGGTGGCTGCGGCATCATTAGTGTGTTGTTTTTGGCAAAAAAGTCGCGCACAAGCAACGATGTGTGAGCAGGGGCGTTATCGTGGTGCAAAAGCCAATTTTTGTTCTTCCACAAATCCGGGCGTTTCTGGCGGATTGCTTGGCGCAAATTGCGCATAACTTGCAGGTAATATTCCTTATTGACCGTTCTACCCTGTGGCAAGAACTCATGATGCACCACGCCCCTGCAATCGAAGAAAACTGTCAGCAAAACTTTCACATTCGACCGAACTTGGCGCGCTTTTTTCGGTCTTGGTTCGTGCGGCAGCTTCCATTGAGATGTTTGAGCTTTGGTTTCCACGTCATATATAACCATAAACCCACGCTTCGTCACCAGTTATGACCCTCTGGAGCAAATTTGGGTCGTCGCGGACAGAGTCCAACATCTCATTAGCAATGTTCATGCGATGCTGTTTTTGGTCGCAATTTTGGTACGAGTTTCGCGGCGACCTGTCTCATGCCCAAATCATTGATAAAAATAGAATGGCACGAGCCAATCGATATGTTTAGGTCCTCAGCAACTTCTCTAACGGTGATTCGACGATTGGCCAATATCATTTCTCCACTTCATTAATTTTTTCGTCTGTTGTTGAAGTGCTCGGGCGTCCGGCACGCTCTTCGTCGTTCACATCTTCTCGGCCTTCTGAGAACATTTTGTTTCACCGATAAACGTTGCTTCGGTCCAAGGTAGCTTCTCCGTATGCCACAGTCAACATTCGGAATGCATCCGCGCACTTAATTTCGTTTTTCACACAAAATTTGATACAGGTTCTTTGATCCATTTTTTTTAATAGGTAAAAATCGAAGACGATCCAAAACACCTGCAAGCAAAGCAGCTGTCAACAATTAAGTGAACATTCAAAATGGCCGAGCTTGTCGGCATAAGTGAGAGACATGAGTACCAACATAAAGCCACAAAAAGATCGAAATTCGAATATACGTAACCCGCGAAAATTCAAAAGTCGCGATACTTTTTGAACACACCTCGTATATACTTAGAAAGTATTTTTTACTCACCCTTATACTTAAAATGCTGCTTATAGAAATTCAGATTACACCCATTACAAATTTTAAGCCACTCTCTATACTCTTAATGTCTCTGCGGGCCACTCGGCTAGCTGTTTTTTTTTTTAAAGAGAAGGGAATTACAAAAGTGAAGCTATTTGGTTTTAAAAATATCCAAAATAATGAGAGAACCTGTTTCGTTATCACAGCCGATTATCGATTCATGACAAATCAGGTTAAAATGACTAAGCTGGATTCTATACCAAAATATGTTCGTGCAGAGGCAAATAAAATTATAGTAAGAAAACTTTCGAAAATAAGACTGTTCGCATCACGATTCGGTCTTAAATCGAAATATTTAACTTTTCTAAACCTGATCTTTTATAAAGAACCATTAAGCCCACATATTTAAAATCGTACATTGATATATATATATATATATATATATTAAAAAATGGCATATCCTGACCAGGAGCACATGTGCTTTACAGAAGGCAGAGCGCCATCTGGTGGAACAGAAATCAACTAAACATTGATTTAGCCTGTTCCCTGATATTTGGCCAACCCAATTTCTTGATAAATCAATTTATCAAGATTTATCAAGAAATTGGGTTGGCCAAATATCAGGGAACAGGCTAAATCAATGTTTAGTTGATTTCTGTTCCACCAGATGGCGCTCTGCCTTCTGTAAAGCACATGTGCTCCTGGTCAGGATATGCCATTTTTTAATATTGATTTCAACACCTGATCTTTTTATCTTTTATTTTTTTATTTCGTTTTTTAATATATATATATATATATTTGACATAATAAAAATATGATTTTTATTATTCATTAATATAATTATAATTTAAATAATCATAGAATTATCACAGAGTTAATTTTTTAAAATCATTAACAAAAGGAGTACAACCCAAGATGTTTTTTATATATACTTAGATAATATTTATAAAATGTATGTATGCAAACTGTTTGTTCTTAAAATATAATCATTAAAATAAATTCAATTTCGGATATAAAAGTTATCATTTCACTCCAATCCACGACTGCATGAATGAATTGGTAACGTACCTAAAATACATCTTTTTTTACGACATATATATATATATATATATATGAAAAAACAATAAAAAAATAAAAGATAAGTGGGTCAGGTGTTGATATTAAAAATAAAAAAGGCATCTCCTGACCACGAGCACATGTGCTTTTTAGATGGCAGCGCGCAGATATATCATCATATTCACATAGATTCAAACTTTTCTATTTACAAAGTTTTTTTAGAGAAGACGGCATAAAAATAAAAGTAAAGGGATCTTTGTTTGAATAAGCAGACCTATCCAAACATGGCTCGGTAAAAATCTGGGTCAGCAAAAACATTTTCTTCATCTGGTAACTTGGATTGTTGAGATCTAATTAAAATATATTCCCAGTTGGTAAATTACCTTTCTCACAGATCTTTGTCCATATACTTCTTTGGCGTGGTGTTGATAATTTATTGGACATATGGATTATATTAGGAAAATATATTTTATTTCTACATATAGATAATGTATTATTTAAACAATATTTTGACAATTCAAACAATTAGATTGATTCTTCTAATCAATTGTTACACAAATAAAAATTAAGATCAAATAAAGGGTAGATAGAATGTAGGGAAACATATATAGTTGTTAGATAATAAAAAGGCATATATTGGATTTAAAAAAGATTTATTTGCCAATTTTTCGGTTGACTGAACGCCAAACCTTTATCAAGGCGTTACATTTTTGTATAAACAAAAATTCATATACGGCGCTGAGTTTGTTTATATAAAATGTAACGCCTTGATAAAGGTTTGGCGTTCAGCTAACCGAAATATTGGCAAATAAATCTTTTTAAAATCCAATATATGCCTTTTTATTATCCAATGATTTAAATATGGATTGCTCTATTTTCAAAACAAAAAATATATTTATAGTTGTATATGTACAAATTTCTTCAGCAAGGAAGGCTTCCCCACCTTGAGAGATACCTCCTCCAGACAAGGTCTTCTTGAACACTCCTCAGTTCCACGCCATGGAAGTACCTATGTTTTATTTGGAATGAATAGGCATATTGATGATGGAGGTTGCCTGGCCGACATTCATATTTCTCAAAGGAATAATCTATAACACCTTGCTAAATACTTTATTTTATTTTTTACTGACTAGGACAAAATATCTTTGTCGAAACGTCGAGGGAATAAAACTTTAGAAGCTGCGTCATTCCATCGGTGAAAAAATAATATAAGATAAAATATTATTTGAAATTTATGAATTGATACGATATTTTTCTAAATATATACAAGGTCTGTCTAATTATTTCCTGGAAAAGGCAAAATTAAGTAAAACAGTGAGCCTGTGAAAATAATTTATTTTTTAGTATTTCTCAAAATATGCTTTTCTCGCATCTATACACAGCTTCCGTTGTTTCTCCCATGCTTCAAATAATTTACAAGTTGTCTTTCGGGATGATCTTCAATACCCTTTTTATTTCGCAATGATGGTTTCTCTAGTGTCAAAAACCCTCCCTTTCAAAGCCATTTTGATTTTTGGGAAAAGGAAATTTCATTGGGAGCTGAGTTTGGAGAATAAGCAGGTTGATAAAGTATTAAGGTGCCGTTCTTGGCCAAATGTTCAGCACAGCTGTAGCAGTGTATGGCCGAGCTTTGTCGTAATGGAGAAACCAATTTTTGGAATCCCACATTTCCTTTCTTTTAAGGCGAATTGATTCGCGTAGACGTCTCAGAATGTTTAAATAAACTTTCTTATTTATTGTTTGCCCTTCCTCAAGATATTCATAGTGTACAATACCTATTATGTCAAAGAATTACTAGTAGAACCTTGGACTTGCAAAGACGAGATTTATTTGTCCTAGGCTCATCTTTACCGTTCCACTCTACAGATTGCGTTTAGTTTGTGGATCATACCCGTAAACCCAAGTTCCGTCTCCAGTTATTATGTTTTCCTTCCAAATAGGGATTTGTTCGACCATTTCAAGTATGTTTCTTGAGGCATCAACACGATTATTGTTCTATTCGAATATGCCAGAATTTTAGGAACAAACTTGGTCTTCCTCAACTGCAGAATTTATTTGATTATCATTCCTACCAAAGATTTAGATATCCCAGTTTTTATCTCTATGTCACGTAGCTCGTGACATCATCGTCCTCTGATTCTCTGTCATTTTTAAATCGTGAATACCATTCGTCTGATTTATCGGAATAATCATCTCCAACGACTATTTTAAAAAGATTTGGAGTTTAGAATACAGACTTACCGATTTTGAAACAACATTTTTACAAATTCGCTTTACAGTTTTTAAATTTATTTAAAATCTAAGAGACTACTTGGAGTGATATTTTGAAATTATTTTTATTCACGTGCTGCGAGTGGAAAATCGTGATTCGATATACTGCCGTGTTGGTCAAGCTTTCTATTCATTAGAATTTGTGTTCTGAAATCTTTATTATTCGTATTTTTAAAAATATTGGAACCTTCCCGGAAATTATTGGACAGACCTTGTATATCACAAAATAAAACAAATGTGTATTATGTATACATATGTATTATTAGAAAAATCACTTAACATAGAGTATAATTACATCTAATCCATCCCTCTCAAAGAACGAAAAATGTCGAAAAGAAGAGAAGTGAAGCAGGAAATGGAAAACTAGCTCCATCTGCAACCAGTCCTTTATCACTGGGAAGGATCATTTGTTTGCCGTCCTTACTCTGGATAATGCACAAGATTTATGCCTTGTAGTCTTCAGTTTAAATAAATTTATATTTTATTTTATACAGCTACTTATATTGCATATTAGTTCAATGCAAAATATTTGCCGTTTTTAATAGTAACTTCAAAATACATTAACTCGCTTCAAATAAGACTACTGATCAAAATAAAACCAATATAATCTATACATCCTTACTAACGGGAAGCTAGCTGGTTTATTCCATTTTGATAAAATTCTGGAGTTCTAGAGGCAATGAAATCATTAAAGGCCGTTTCGGCATCGCTTTGATTTCTAAATAATTTCCCTCTCAGGAAGTTGATGAAGTGCCTCAAAAAGTGGTAGTCGGTAGGTGAGAGGTCTGGTGAGTATGGTGGGTGACCAAGAGTTTCATAGCCCAGCTCATTTATCTTTTGTCGCATGATCATTGAAACGTGGGGTCTGGCGTTGTCGTTCTGTAGGTTCTTATGCCATCTCCACTATTAACTAATTGTAATAAAGTGCGTCGCGCTAAGTTGTATCCACAGTGCTTTGTTTTTTAGAAGTTATGTCCGCAAAAAGAAAATGGCTGGTGAGCAGTTGCGAAACAATATTTTCGATTCATCTTCTGTTTTATCAGAGCAGGTATTTCTCTCATTCCGTCTCTCACTCTCTCTCTCTCTGTAAATATTAAATCATCCTTCTAGATGAATATTATTAACAAATTTTCTGAAATACTTGTGACATAAAATGACATATAGGAAAAAGAATATTAAAGTTGAAGTATAGACAATTTTCTGTAAAGAAAAAGAAAATCATATCAATATGGCTTTTATACCCAAGACGTGAAGGTTCCTCCCGAGGTGTAGGGGTGAGTAGACCACCCCAGCTAAGTCCCAGCAGGTCTGTGGAAGGGATCCCACTATAGATCTCCTTTTCCCATGAACGCCCATTGTATGATCAATTATAGAAACTCACTTGCTTAACGGTTGCCGAGATGGTACATTGAGCTCAAGACAGAGATGGCTGGTGTCACATCGTGTTTGGGATGTAATACTTACAGTGGGCCACAACGTTTATCGCGTATAAAATGATTTAATTATGGCTTTTATAATAGACTACCGATAATGTAAACATGGAAATACTATATTCTTACTATGGGAATAAATATAGTAATGCTAATAATCCAATTATTTTAATTCTATGTAGAGATAAAGTCGACCTATCTCAATGGCATAGGCATTTAAGACTGGCTGCATTGAACTTTGGTCCGATGAAATTAAGTATGCAAAGTTAAGATTGAACATTACTGATTAATATTCTTATATGTTTGAGACACTTTCTTATTTAAAAGAAATATATTGTCGCGCGTGACCCCTCCGGTTCCTTGCGACAACACCGCTTCCTCCTTCGTGGATCACCTACTCAGGCTCCCGTTGCCTTCCTCTGCAGCTCTTCCCTGCAGGCCAGCCGAAGACGCCCCGAGAACCACCTCTCCAGTGAAACTCCCTTCCTCTGGCAGTATCTCTCGGCCTTACCACTGATGGAGGGACACGAGAGACTTACCAGAAAAGCAGCAGGAAAGATGATGGCAATGGCGAGAGTAACGACAAAAGGCGGCACGGAGACTTTAAACACTGACTTTATTGTCATCCACTACTAAACATTACATTTAAATGAGATAATATGTATCGCGACTTTTGTGTTTTTTCAAAAATTATTTATTTATTCATGAATACCTATTTTGTCCCCTTCAAATTAATCCCCATGAGATATTATACACTTGTGCCAACGGTTTTTCCTATCTTCGAAGCACTTCAAAAAATCATTTTTTAAAATCTTTTTCAGCTCCTCCTTCGATGCCGTCTTTATCTCGCCAAGCGTAGCGTAACGTCGTCCTTTCATGGGCCTCTTCAGTTTAGGGAACAAGAAAAAGTCACAGGGGGCCAGATCTGGGGAATACGATGGCTGCGGCATCATTAGTGTGTTGTTTTTGGCCAAAAGGTCGTGCACAAGCAACGATGTGTGAGCAGGAGCGTTATCGTGGTGCAAAAGCCAATTTTTGTTCTTCCACAAATCCGGGCGTTTCTGGCGGATTTCTTCGCGCAAATTGCGCATAACTTGCAGGTAATATTCCTTATTGACCGTTCTACCCTGTGGCAAGAACTCATGATGCACCACGCCCCTGCAATCGAAGAAAACTGTCAACAAAACTTTCAGATTCGACCGAACTTTGCGCGCTTTTTTCGGTCTTGGTTCGTGCGGCAGCTTCCATTGAGATGATTGAGCTTTGGTTTCCACGTCATAACCATAAACCCACGCTTCGTCACCAGTTATGACCCTTTGGAGCAAATTTGGGTCGTCGCGGACAGAGTCCAATATCTCATTAGCAATGTTCATGCGATGCTGTTTTTGGTCGCAATTGAGCAATTTTGGTACGAATTTCGCGGCGACCCGTCTCATGCCCAAATCATTGATAAAAATCGAATGGCACGAGCCAATCGATATGTTTAGGTCCTCAGAAACTTCTCTAACGGTGATTCGACGATTGGCCAATATCATTTTCTCCACTTCATTAATTTTTTCGTCTGTTGTTGAAGTGCTCGGGCGTCCGGCACGCTCTTCGTCGTTCACATCTTCTCGGCCTTCTGAGAACATTTTGTACCACCGATAAACGTTGCTTTGGTCCAAGGTAGCTTCTCCGTATGCCACAGTAAACATTCGGAATGCATCCGCGCACTTAATTTCGTTTTTCACACAATATTTGATGCAGGTTCTTTGATCCATTTTTTAATAGGTAAAAATCGAAGACGATCCAAAACACCTGCAAGCAAAGCAGCTGTCAACAATTAAGTGAACATTCAAAATGGCCGAGCTTGTCGGCATAAGTGAGAGACATGAGTACCAACATAAAACACAAAAAGATCGAAATTCGAATATACGTAATGTCAAAATCGCGTCAAAAGTCGCGATACTTTTTGAACACACCTCGTACATTATATTACATCCTGGGGCCAACATAAAAGTGTATTTACAATCATTTTCCCAAGGAAACAGGAACACAGCAGTCGGCGATTCCCACATCAGTTAGAGAAGCGAAACAGGCGAAAGCGCCATCTATTGGCAGAGGTTGTAATCATTTGGAGGCCTTACCCGCGACAATATTCAAATTGATGCATTTAATTCATTTTACCAAGTTTGTGAAACAATTCGCTATATGTAATCCTATGGTCGCATAATGTTCATTTATAATTAGTAATGAATAATTAGAAAAAAGGAAATTATAAAAGAATTATCCTTCACCATAATATTCGTATTCATGGAAAAGGGACGAAAATATCTCCATTACCAGAACCTGTAAATAAAAGGTGGGGAAATGTTTAAAAGTAGTAATTTTTCATGAAAATATTAATTAAAATATTTAATTTTAAAAAATAAATATATGAAGTTAATTATGCTGAAAAAAAAAAGGTTAAAATATTGATAACAAAAATTTAGGAAGAATTATTTCACGCAAATACACCTTCTTTATACATTTTTGTATTTTAAAATTAGGCTCAACAATGTTATTGAAAGAAGCACGTTAACTGAAAACAGCTCTATGTATTATTAATTATACAGATTTAACAATACTCTCTAGAAGTCACTTGATTATCAAACCTATCTGATATTGAAATAGACACAACATGTAGAAGTAATTGGCGTAGATGTGGGGAGAAGTTCTTCCATGTATAAACATTTCATAGATAGGTAGACTTTTACTCCAGAACATAGGTAGAGTACATTAAAATCTTTTTTTTTTTTATTTAAATAAATAATTTTAGTTAATTAAAAATACATATATTGGATCAAAATTGAATTTAAATTATATTTTGATCCAATATATGCCTTTTTAATTAAAAAATCTATTTATGGATTGCTCTATTTTCAAATTAATTTTATATTCAATCGTATTTAGTAACTACGATTGTTTGAAAAAGGTATAGGTACGCCGTCACCACCACCGCCGGATCGAGGTAGGCAGAATGAGCACGCGGGATCAGTAAGGATCTCTGTCCGACTCTTCTTTATTTACCTTCATGCATTCACACATGAGACTTCCTGGTCACAGCCATTATCGTCGGACTTCCGTGGAGCTTCCAATTCGTCGTCCTTTCAAGTCGGGTCGCCCGCTCTGACTTCGCTGTGCTTCAACCTTCCAGTCTTGTCGCACTTCCAAGAAGTGCCCAGTCACGCCCAGTTGGATCGCCGCTGTAGTCCCAGACAGTTTGATCTCATCGCAACAGTCCGTCACGCCGTTGTATTGCATCTCACTATGATCACCGATGATATCGCGGATATTTTCAGATGGGATCCCGTGGATAGGACTTACGCATGGCACATCTGGGAACATTCTTCCTCGGTCCGTTTGATTTGGTTCAAAGTACTTGTGCCCCAGCTGTTTTTGGAGGCGATCCGTTAGCTTTTCTCCGCTACACAACCTGTCTGGAACATTTTCTTCATCATGCCATCATTTTTAGTGAGCTCTATAACATCGTTTATCTTCCGCAGGACGTTCTCTATCTTGTCCTGCCATCGGGTGACCTTCTGCATATCGCTGCTCGTTCTTACCAAAGATTTCGCGGAACCCTTTCATTGTTGAGAGAAGAGCTTGAATGAGGTCTGATTGCTTCACCGCCATTTTCCGGTTTCACTGGTATCCAGAATTGTCTTCACGAACTGAGATCCCACTTCTGACATTATTTGTTGCGCCACAGCTGCAGTGTCAAAAAGGCCAAATGAGCACGCTGGATCGTTAAAGATCTTTGCTCGACTCTTCTTTATTTACAGTCAGACACATGGAAATCAAAGCAATTGACATGCCGAGAGAAGAATTCAACAACAACAGGGTCAACACTTCACTCCTGGCCATAAAGTGGACTTCCTTCTTATTGACTGGTACGTGTCCCCAGAATCCAGCGTGCACTATATTTAATAAAAATACAATACTCTTGAAATAAATAATATATTTGGCATATTTATAATGTAAGTTATCCAGAAATTATCTGAAACAAGGAAATTATATCTTCAGCAAAGAATTTCTTTTTTATTTTGAAATTTTCAAGTTTTCGAGTAAATTTTGCACTTCAACGGGTAGATAATATTATTAACGACAACAAAATCAATTTTTACAAAATTTAATAAAAAGAAATCATATTGACGTATATTTTCATGCAAGCGATATATAAATATATAAATATATATATATATATATATATATATATATATATATATATATATATATATATATATATATATATATAGTTAACTAGAAATAATATATATTATTGTATAATTTAAAATTATTTTGGAACAAAACTTTGTGTAACATATATAGTTTTAAAACGTTTTTAAAATATTCGGAAGAAAAGGAAATAAATTAGATGGAATTGATTTGATATATAGACCTGTCATCTCACCCAACCAATTTATTACTGATGGCGTTAGAGAACAATTCATTAGCACAGTTCAGATTTTGAGGCGAGCACCTTTTGTAAAAACAACCACCCGGAAACCCTGGCTTCAATGAATATTAATTAATTAAAACCATCGGCTGGGAAAATATAAAGGCACCATTGTTAAACAAATATAGCTTTAAATTGACTAATTAACAGGAATTTCTTTAATTATAAAGAAACCTGTGAAAATTACTTTTTAAATTTTTCTCTCTGTGAACTTTTAAAAGGAAATCATTAGCACTGAAGGCTTTTTTTTTAATCAGCAGTTTAATTTTTATCACAGTTTTTAGATTTTAAATTTTATTCTTTTTATATCCATTTAGTGCTATCTTTTAATGATATATTTTTTGGGAAGGGGAGTTTATTAATGGGATGATCATAACTTTGCCAATTTCTGAAATTTATAACTCGAAAGTTGTGAATTTATTGAGCATTTTAAATTTGCATTTTATACACATTACTCCTTCTAATGTATTCTTATTATGGTCTTCATTTTTTACAATGTGAGTGTCTATTACACATTGATTTATAATATTTTCTAAGGCTATTTATAATATTTTTGAGAAGAGATTGAAAAGTTATATATTACCTTATTGAATATTGATTGATTGATTGAAAGAGAGCACTTTTTTTGCTATAAAAAGTAATACATATACACAAAATTCATATTTTGATGATATTTAAAAGACACGCATTTCCAGTAAATTTATTTGTGTAAAATATTAACGATAGATGGCAATTAAATCTATAAATTATTTATTATTATTTGACAAAGATATTTTATAAAAAGACAACTGAACAATAAAAAGTTGAATATTTTGAAATTTTTATCGATATATGAATAATTCTTTTAAAAAATTAGACATTTAGTCCAGTTAAAGTTTTATTTTATCAACGTTTCAACAAAAATATTTTGTTTTCGTCAGGAGAAATAAAAATAAAGCATTTGGCAAGGCGTTTAAACATTTCTATTGATTTATTCTATTATTAGAATAATTTTAACGCCTTGCCAAATGATTTATTTTTATTTCTCTTGACGAAACAAAAGAAATTTGTTGAAACGTTAAGAAAATAAAACTTTAACTGGCCGAAGTGTCTTTTTTAAAAAGAAATATGAATGCAGGCTAGGCAACCTCTATATTCAAGATATAAATAATGTTGATTTCATATCTGAAAGTGTTAATTATTGGAAATATATGTACATTTTCTAATAAATATTTTATTTTCTTATATATTCATCGATGCTTTATACTTAAATATATTGCTGATAATTGCTAACGTTCAAGATATACTTGATGATTGGTAGAGATTAAGCTCATCTTTTATAATTTTAAATGATAGGAAGCTTCACTTACAAACAATGATACGTCAGACACAAGAAGAATATTTAATCATTTTTAATACAATAAGACAAGTGCGAATGTCACCGTGTCGTCAAACATCGTCCAAACCCTTCTTAAATTCACAACATTGATGGTTATATTCGCCCCCTTTTATATTTTCATATATATTTATAATTTCAAATTAAAATAACGAGATAGTTTAGAATACGCTTGAAAGTTATAATCATTCCAAACAAATAATAAATATTTTCAAAATATGCACAAATTCTCAAATTCCAAGTTCAAATCAGAAATTACAAGATATATTTACAACTTTGAAGAATGTCGTATGCAAATAGGTAGAACATCACGTATTATTGAAGTTATTCCGATTATAGGTTAAACACCAAAAATATATAAAACCCAATTTCGAATTCATGATAAATATATGACATTACAATCTTTTTTTTTTTCAAGAAAAACGTAGAATATGAAACGTAGAACGCAGGAAACAATTTTTAGAATTAAAAATTACATATCTTTCTCTCTCCTCTTTAAACTTTTATATTGGGAATATTCAATTATTTTTGTGTGACATTATGATAAGAAAATAATTTTGAAAGTCACTAATATTATAATTATTAATATAAATAAGGTCACATAAATAAGAATATAATGGTAATAATGTTTTTAAATATTAATGATGATTTTCGTCACAAGAGTGTTCATGATAATGAGATAACAGAAAATAATGAAAATCTTACATTAATCTCTGAATCAAATAAGTTCATTATTGAATATTTTATTACAATGTCTTCAACTTCTTCTATTTTTAAATCAAGGAAATCGTCAATTGCTATATGCATGCATATATTTATAGAGAGAGGTTGCCTTGCCGGGGGGAATTCATAGTTCTTTGACAAATAGACACTTCGGCCAGTTAAAGTTTTATTTTTTCTCAACGTTTCAACAAAAATATTTTGTCTTCGTCAGGAGAAATGAATAAAAATAAAGCATTTGTTGTGTGGCAGGGCATTTAAAATTGTTTATTTTTTATTTATTTCTCCTGACGAAGACAAACGATTTTTGTTGAAACGTTAAGAAAAATAAAACTTCAACAGTTCGAAGTGTCTGTATTTTAAAGAAATATATTAATAGAGTTACAGTCAATCGATAATTATTAGTTTTATTTATTTTCGAATTTTTCTTTAACTTAAAAGCATTCAAAATAAAACGGTTTCTAGTCCTAATGCTACTGAATATCAGTGATGTAACACTCTGAGCTCCCTTGATAAAAAAGGAACTGCCAATCACCCAAGTTGACCAGCAGTTATCTCCAACAAAGGGGATTACAGAGACAGTCAATTAGCGTTGTTAATTACCTTTTTCCCACTGATTTCAATTATGATACAGCCGAGCTGTCACAAATCCTGACATAGAATCGATACATTGGAAAAACTGATTATCTCAGAATGGTCCTTTGTTGTCTATACAAGCTTTGCTTCTTTTTTACCGATTTTTGGGGCCTCCCTAGAGCTTTTGTGGTAAATAATATCGTTCTATATTTATTTGAAAATAGAGCAATTTTCATAAATAGATCTTTAATTAATAAGCATATATTGATAAAATGAATAATATTTTGATCCAATATATGCCTTTTATATATATATATATATATATATATATATATATATATATATATATATATATATATATATATATATATATATATATATATATATATATAATAAAAATATAACATGGCTCTGTCTTTGCTCTTTTTCTTATTCTTATACCTTCAATTCTTCCTTTCCCCCTCTATGTTCTGCTTGAATGACGCGTAACTGCTGAGACTACCGCGTGAACTTGTTATAACCCTATGTTGTTACTTAAAATAAAATAAAAAGCTTTTTAATACCTTAAAAGTAATATTTTTCTAATTTTAATTATCATTACTCTTCTCTAATGCAACTATCTTTCATATAAATTATATTTAATTCTACTTGTATATAAATAGTTGAACATTTTATTCGATAAAGTTTATATATTTTATTTTTTTTAAAACATATATGTAAAAATGTATATAGTGTTGTGTGTATGGCGCCAGATTGCCGTTTGACAGAATCTTCAGCCTTGATTCTCTCCTCAGACATATCTTGCATCTTTCCAGAACGTGTTTCAAACATCCTACAAGGTTAGATAAGTGAATAATGAGATAACTCTATTTCTTGAAAATAAAGATACTTCAGCCATTAAATCTTTTTATTACCTCGACGTTTCGACAAAAATCTTTTGTCCTCGTCAGGAGCAAACAAAAATTAAAACATTTGGTAAGGCGTTAAAAATTATTCTTTTAAGGAGATTAATTTTGTTTGCTCCTGACGAGGACAAAAGATTTTTGTCAAAACGTCGAGGTAATAAAAATATTTACTGGCCGAAGTATCTTTATTTTCAAGAAATATAAATGCCGGCCAGGCAGCCTCTATCTTTATGATTGAGATAACTCTAAGTAGCCTCCAGAATAAATTATTTATTTTTCCACATCAAAGTTTAACGAGTTGTGAAGTTACACAGTCTGCCAAAATACGAATAGTAATTTTACAATACATAATCTATTTATAATACATATTCTGTTTATTAATAAATATAAAATATCAATATAAAATACACGTATATGAAAAATAATATTGCAAATTAAAATAGGTGCATTATCCATGGTCCAACAATATAAATTTTAGTGTATATTGCTTCTTCCAATTCAATTCCGGTTAGCAGATCATTCAGTAATATCAACCATAAAAGTCAGACAAATGACATCCCTGAGGACATCCTTTCGATAATGAATTAGAAACTTCTATTCCAGTATATGTGAAAGTTATTTTTTCTATTTCCAAGTATAGTGTTGCGAGATGAATAGTTACAACCTCCGCCAATAGATGACGCCTATATCCAGTCTGGGACTGGAGTAGGGATGACCTACTGCTGTGTTTCCTGGGGCTTGTGATACCTTTTTATATTGGCTGTACGATATATATATAATATATATATTTACTGTAAATACTTGTTAATTGTTATTCGAGTTCTAGGGTAATGTGGATGAAGGTTTACAATATAAGTTGGCAAGTAGACTTATTCCCGGTTTCATGGGGGTATAGCTCAGTGGTAGAGCATTCGACTGCAGAGGTCCGTGGTTCAACTCCGCGTGCCCCCTACTTTTTTATGCGTCCAAGGGTGCTCAAAAATCATTCATTCTAGTTAGCAGCCCCGTAAATTGTTCCATGTTACTTCTGCTGTTTTTACTTCCTATTCGCCTTCAAATTAGCTTCTGGTAAGTCTATCGTGTCCCCCCACCAGTGGTAGAGATACTGCCAGAGGGAGAGGAGATCTGACTGAGTAGTAGAGGGGTTTTGGGCTGCCTGCAGAGGTGAAGTAACGAAGCAGTGTCGGTGATCCACGAGAAAATAAGCGGTCTCGCAGAGAAAGACCAAAGAAGGCAAACAACCGATGATATGATTGTAAAATTCTATTCAATACGGCAGGTATGTTATCTTCGTCTGAATTGTGATTAAAGATGGCCGCCATGTATTGTCACCTTCTATATCTATTGCTATTAGAGCCATAGCTCTTTCTGTTTATACTCTATCATGAAATCTGTGATTTTATCCAGGGCTATATTTATTGGTTTTAATAAATCATGTTGTCTATAAGGCTCAAAATAAGATTATCGTAAAGATAGAGGTTGCCTGGCCGGCATTCATAGTTCTTAAAATTAAAGATACTTCGGCCAGTAAATCTTTTTATTATCTCGACGTTTCGACAAAAAACGTTTGTCATCGTTTGGAGAAAATAATTTAAATCTCAGAATAATTTTTAACGCCCAATGCTTTATTTTTTATTTGCTCCTGATGAGGACAAATATTTTTGTCGAAACGATGAGATAATAAAAAGATTCACTGGCCGAAGTATATTTAATTTTAAGAACTAAATGAAGATTATTGTTATAAAATATTATTATTTCATTTTTATATTATTTAAAATATTTTTTGAAAAGTTTCAAATCAACGGTTAAGAGTTATAATTTTTGACGTTTCGAAATTGTTTTTATGAGATTTAGGTCTTATCCTTAGAGCTGAAGTTTTCCATTTGTCTGGGTAGTGTTCTATCCAAAACAGGCAATAAATAATTTATGTTATAGCGATAATATATGTATTTGTGGAGATTCAATAGTAGATTAAACTGGCGAAACCGCTGGAAGGGTTCACACTAATGAGCCAGGCCTTCCCATTAATTTTTCCATTACATTAAGGGCAGTAGAAATTGTTTAATTTTTAAAAGAATCATACGCGTCTATAATAGTTCCGAATTTTCATAAGAGATGGCGCGCTGATGTATCGTAATATTCGATCTTATTGTTGTTTATATTGTACTAGACGAATGGCCCGGGCAACGCCCAGGTTTTACCCGAGTGCGTATATATTTTAAAAACGTTTTAATTCAAATACTATTCGTTACAATTATAAAATGGCGCCATGGATGTCACTCTTGTGAAACGTCCCGTTCCAAACTGTGTGTTTTTAAAATGTTTTAATTATATATAATATAACGGTATAATAACGGTATAAAGAAATAATGAGCCTATAGCCTAGTGGTCATGGCATCTGCCCGGTAAGCGGAAGGTCGTGGGCTCGATTCCCATCCCTTGACACTTTTTTATTTTATCCATTCTGACCAAAATCTATCCGTGAACTTCACACAGTGAACTTCACACAGACAGAATAAAGCAATTATATAAGTAGATAAACCTGGAGAATTTTGAAAATCAAATACAGAAATAATATGTCCATGGTTTCTTCGTTTTCAATTCTAACTGTTCTCGAATTTTTCACTTGTGTTTCATAATTTCTTATAGATTGTTGCTCAATATTGTCGCGATTAAAAAATTTTAAATATATTTATGAATCACTTTAAATATTTATTTATTTATTGCTTGTCCCTAGTACACGTGGTACAGGCCATGATAATCATGGTGGATAGAAGTAGGCGACTGCTTTTACTGTAAGTGCACAACATGTCTACACATGTGAAAAGCAGTTCGACTTTGAACTTTAAAATGTTCCAGAGCACCGTTTGGTTACTTGCACTCGCTTGTGGGGTTGGACTTTTTCAAGAATCGGGTGTCACTGGAGCATTTTATTTTTTTAATCAGAAAAAAAGTGCCCAATGCGGGAATCGAATCCGGGTCTTAGCGGTCGAAAACCAACGGTTTAAACCATCCTTCCACCGACCCCCCATTCATTTATTTAGTTAGTTACGTGAAATATTTTAAATATAAAATAAAAGTTACTGTGTACATGAGCCAAATCGACTCAGGCATTACAACAAGAGGTGAGAACTGAGTTTTCCCCCTTCCATGTGGCGCCACTGTTATCCTCGACCGGTCGGTCCAGTCCAGATAATAGGGAATACCAGGAAACTCTGTTGTGACAATATTATCCAATTATTTATTGTCGTCTGGATTTAAATCATTTATTAATTTTGTCATTATGTTTTTACTCTGATTCTCTGGTGAACTTTCTTATTTGGTCATCTTAATATTTTAAAGATTTTATATTGAAACAGAGCAGTAAACTACATTATGGAAAAACGGCAGTGAAGCGTTGATTGGGATTAAACTTTGAATAAGAGAGCCAAGAGATGTGGGCAAACCAGTAAAGAAGCAAGTATTCAGCCCCCTCAAGAAAGTGAAGATAGACTGAAGCCAGTTGGTCAGGATGGAAGGACAGTCCACGGGGAGTCGTGTGAGAAGAGGCCGTTAGAGCGGTTAGCCTGAAGACGAGATAGCGCACCCAGATGGATTCCTGTGTGGAAGATGTCTGAAATCGGCGGTGCTGGAAGAAGCGGAGAGTTGTCTTCGGTTTCTCGATCATCCTGCAAGACGGTGTCAGGGGAGCCCGGCATTGCCTACAAGGTGATGTAGACCAGGTTGAACGTGTACAGTGTGGAGTGTGACGTTTAAAAGAGTGACATCCACGGTGGCAAGAATCCCTCCGTCAGTAGAAATTGAAGGAAAGTCCCACTTATTGAGATTGGATTTTGTAATCCATCGAATTTTGTGTAGATCGTTTTGTCCTTCACACCGATTATAAAAATAAAAAATGTTCACTTTATCGAGAGATTCAAATTTACGAGTTTCAAATTATCAAAATATATCTTCTTTTTTTTTTATAAGTTTTTAGAGAATTGTTTTAACAAATGTTCGCTAGACAAACCTTTACTCGGGTTAAACCTCGGGCGAAGCCTAGTACGTCCGCTAGTAATATATAATATTTATACTATAATATATCAAACACATATATCTAACATTTTATAATCTAGAAATGATATTTGACCACACATACAGATACAAAAACAATGGTTGCCTGTAAAGTCGGTTTTACGGGCGAAGATTTTACGTGACAACGGTAGAATATTTATTGATATGAATATAATTAAATTGCACAATAGGAACAAGGAATTGAATGAAAATAAGAATTGCACAAATTTTAACTATAGAAATATATTTTGTTTACTAAAACATTGTACATGTAGACTTAAACTTAACTAATTCCTATTTGAGTGATTTTGTTGAGGATAGGACGATGATAGGAGAAATATGAAATGAAAGGAAGTGTTTCTGCTGTAATGTGTCTTGCGAAAGTCAAGTCGATAGTTGTTCCTTTTAACGTAGTTGACTTAGAAACGTTTGATACGCAATCAATATTATACGTATTTTTCATGAAATTAAGAAACGAGTTGTCAGGCTTTACGTTTTTGTTAAAATCACCACACAGAAGAATCGGTATACTAGAATCAATTTGCACGAACGGTGGCACGTACTGGCTGTTGTGAATGTACGGACCGAGTCCTTGCCATAGTAACATTCCAATATCCTGCATACTAGCTCCTGGATGAATATATACAGCACCGAGTATAAACTTGAAGCTAGTATTAGCGACGAAGCAAGTAACTTCAGTCATGCACATGTCACCCTTGGTTTTAATGACACGAGTTACGTCTGTAATCGCAACTTGGAACACTTCCGCCGTAGATGTCGATGATAATTTACGATAGATCGCCACTCCACCAGCCGCGTTGGTATCTGAGTTAGGTCGATTATTTTCCCTGGATACGCACTCATAACCCTTGATTGGAGTTGGTTCACAAGTGTCGCGCATCCACGTTTCAGTCAATACTAAATAGTCTGATCGTGGTATCACTGTATCTGTGTCAATGTCCGCGGCATGGGCACTTAAACTTTGACAGTTGATGTTCGTTACAATAAGTTGTCCAGCGTCGGTTGCGTCGTCACAGAATTTTACGGCTTGTTTGGTAATTGTGTCTAGAGTGTGTCCACGAAGTCGTAAGTATTCATTGCGAATATCTCGAGTAGTCTGTGAGTCGTTTCCATCTCGGCCATGTTTGAAAACCAAAAATATATATTAAAAAAAATATATAAAATTTGTAAAATAATAATTAATTAATTAATTAATTTTAAACTAATAATTTACTTAACACTATCAACATTTATCAATAGTATGACATAACCTATAAACTCAGTTTCTCAACTTTTGTGTCAATCTAACAATTAATCAATCAATCATAGTTTACGATAATGAAATATCAGTGTACAATTATTTACCTTTATTGTTGTAGTTGTTGTAAATGACGAATCTAAGCACTCCACATTTTCACTACAGACACAGCTGACGATACTTTAACCACACGTGTGAACTTGTATTATGACGCTTTCTTGTTTTTCCACCGCCAAGAACGTTCGAGAAAGACAAAGACAGAGACAAGCATGCGCCGATTCAATGCGCCTAATTCTCTAGCGCTGCGCGCGCAGCTGCGCGCGCAGCACTCTCGTTCGGTGACTCATCGTAACGTTACCGGGCGTTACACTTTTTCATAAGTGACTCCCAGCCGCAACCTAATTTAAGACGTTGTCACGTCAAAAGAGATGTAACATCTAATCCGATCAAAAAATGAATATTTGAAGTTCTTCCGTACATGGAAAGTTACTGCTTCAAATTGTTTACCTTTTCTTACCTTGTTCTGAAGGCTTCTGCATATCTTGGTAACACCATCGGTTTGACTGATGTGAATGTATAGATTTGGTTCAATGTGAAGATGGGTTCGCTTGTACTATCGCCGATTGATTATTCATACTCAAAATTCGATACTATTATAGACGCGTAAGATTCTTTTAGAAAATAAACAATTTCTACTGCCCTTACTGCAATGGAAATATTAATGGGAGGGCCTGGCTCATCAGTGGTGAACCCTCCCAGCGGTTTCGTCAGTTTAATTTACCTAACCGCTGTTATATTTCATTTTCGATCTTCCTTTTATAGTGATACTAAGATACTATACTCTAGGAATGGGTATTCTAAATGAACTATGGACAAAAATTGTTTATTTTACAAAAGTATCATAAGCGTCTATAATAGTTTCGAATTTTGATAACAGATGGCGCACTAATGCATCATACTTGTAATATAGTGGATACTGTCAATCCAGAAATGCTTGAACAGGGATTCCATTTACTTTAACACTTATGGTGATAATTTTTAAAGTTTCTTGTCAAGGGGGGATTATTTATAACAGAGATTACCAATGTCTGGAATATCGGCATACTTGCTTCACTGCACTATTGCGAATATACTTATCCTTTCATAATTCGGATAATAATTTTCACAAGCCATCACCCAATTACAACTCTTATATATTTTTCGAACTTATTGGACACCAGAATAGGCAATTTCTTTTCTAATTAAGACAACGATAATATCCCCTATTCGCTATAAGGTCTCTTTGCTTTTGCCCTGAATATTCAAACAATTTAACACAGTATAATGTTTGAAACATGCTCTGGAAAGATGCAGGGCAAGTCTAAGGAGAAATATCAAGGCTGATGAATATACCAGACTGCAACCGGGTGAAAAAAATTATAGAATATATTATTTGAATCATTTTATTGGCGATCGAACGTTGTGGCCCCCTGTACGTATTACATCCAAAGCACAATGCGACGCCAGCCATCTCTGTCTTGAGCTCGATGTACCATCTCGGCGACCGTTAAGCCAGTGAGTTCCTTTAATTGGTCCACGAAGCGTGTCGGCGGACGTCCAGGTATGTGTCGCCCAGACGTCTTTCCCGTCAGTATGGTGTACTCCATTCCCCTGAGTCGCGCGATGCGACCGAAGAATCTCAAACAATTCCGATGTACACGTCGCAAAAGTCGGTCATCTTCCGAAATTGATACTTGTGATAGTATTGATAATTCAACATTCATACAAAAGGCGTTCATGAAAAAGTAATTATATGGTGAGGGCCACAGACCTGCTGGGACTTAGCTGGGGTGGCCTACTCACCTCTATGCCTCGGGAAAAGCCTTCCTGACTTGAGTGGCCCTACCAGGATCCTGACTACTTCGCCTCCTTCCCCCCAGGAACATTCTCCAGCCGCGATAGAATACATAAATCTTAATTATTTCATGTGTCAGCGATATGCGTTTTTTTTTTTTTTTTGTTGAATCCATTCTGCTTCTCAGTGTAAGTAGCAGTTGATCTGTGCGAGTCCACATGTTTGTCTTTATATACCCAGACCCTTGAGGCGTTTTCTTAATTGCTTCTTAATTTGATAAAGCACAATTTGGACCATTTTTCCTCATTCAGTACTTTTTTCTGATAATGGTAACAATGCTGTTAGCTAAACGTCTTACACGATTAATTTATTTAGATTAGATCTTATTTTCATGTTGCTTCTTAATTTGTTTAAAGGTAAGGACGAATACTTTAGAATTATTTATATTATAGTTTAATAATCTTAGAATATCTTTGCAATATTTGTGTTCTGCTAATGTTCTAGGCTTTTGAGAATTAAATGGTACATTCAGTAACGGAAAGTATTGTTTATAAAATAACAAATAAAGGTATATTTAAAAGAATTTAAGATTAAAGTATTTTGACTTTAGTTTCTCCCAAGAGATGCGAGCTTCTATAATTACAACAAATATTTTATAACGCTCGCCGCGTTAATCAGCCATTGATTGATGACGTGCCGGGATCGCTAATTAAAAAGACGATGAGAGAGAGTTGACGTTTTCTTTTTAATATTAACAGGTGTGTTGATTAATTATCTCCCAGCGTTTTGGGGTGGTCGAGTAGGTTATCTTTGTTGTGGCATTGTTGCGAACCAGCGCTATGTGCTATTGTTGTGAGAGGCACTGTTGTGGTCATTGTTGTGAACCTGCGCTATGTGCCATTGCTGTGAGGGACACTGTTGTGGCATTGTTGCGAACCTAAGCTGTGTGCCATTGTTGCATTTGTTGTGGTCATTGTTGTGAACTGCGCTATGGGCCATTGCTGTGAGGGACACTGTTATGGTCATTGCTGTGAACCTGCGCTGTGTGCCATTGTTGTATTTGTTGTGGTCACTGTTGCGAACCAGCGCTATGTGCCATTGCTGTGAGGGACACTGCTGTGGTCATTGTTGTGAACCTGAGCTGTGTGCCTTTGTTGCATTTGTTGTGGTCATTGTTGTGAACTTCGCTATGGGCCATTGCTGTGAGGGACACTGTTATGGTCATTGCTGTGAACCTGCGCTGTGTGCCATTGTTGTATTTGTTGTGGTCACTGTTGCGAACCAGCGCTATGTGCCATTGCTGTGAGGGACACTGCTGTGGTCATTGTTGTGAACCTGAGCTGTGTGCCTTTGTTGCATTTGTTGTGGTCATTGTTGTGAACTTCGCTATGGGCCATTGCTGTGAGGGACACTGTTATGGTCATTGTTGTGACCCAGCGCTATGTGCAATTGTTACATTCGTTCTGAATCATTGTTATAACCAACGCTAGGTAATAGAGTTGTGGGGAAATATTATTGTGGTCATTGTTGCTAACCAGCCCTATGAGCTATTGTTCTGGAAACACTGTCGTGGTCATTGTTGTCACCAGCGCTTTGTGCAATTGTTTTAGGGAACATTGTTGTGATTATTGTTGTGACAGACGCTATGACAATTTTTTGCATTGGTTGTGATTTATTATTGTGAATTTGCGCTATTTACCATAGTTGTGAGTTAAAGTGTTGTAGTCATTTTTGTGAACTAGCTCTCTATACTACTGTGGGGAACGCTGTTGTGGTAATTATTATGGCAAACGCTTTATGCAATTGTTGCATTTTTTTTAGTAATTGTTGTGACACACACAAAACACCAGTGCTATGTGGCATTTTTTTGGAAAACATTGTTGTTTTCATTGTTGTTAATCGCGCTATGTGCTATTGTAGTATTTGTTGTGAATCATTGTTATGACCAGCTCTATGTGAAATTGTTTTGGGGAACACTATTTCGCTCATTTGTGTGACCAGCGCTCGGTGTCATCGTTGTACTTTGTTGGGAGTTATTGTTTCTACTCACTATCGTGTACCATTGTTTTGATCCAATTGCGACCCATTGTTGTGGCAAATTTATGTTATTATTGATGTCACAAGATTGATGTTCACCAATGTAGCAACCAATTGTTATGACCAACCCTGGCATACCCCTATAATATCAAGTTTAAAAAAAGAGAGAATTCTATTATCATTAAGAACTATTGATACCCTAGCCTTGCAGAAAATTGACATGGAACCAGAGCAGCAGCTTTACACACCCAAGATAGAGGACATTGCTGTGATAGAGATGTATAGAGACATCTGAGGCTCTTCATTGGACACGACAACAACAATTATTAATACTGTATTGTGTTAAATTTCAGATATTCATGAGGCACACGAAATCACTAATATTTTTCAAAAGGTTTTATCCGTTAATTATCGATTCCTCCAACTCTTCTTCTTACTACCAATTAAATAATATATAAATTATAAATATTCAAATATTATGCAAGGGATAGTTACCCACAAATATTCGAATATGGAAAAAAATAGATCTTCGAGAAAAATAGAAACTCCTTGCCCTAAGATCTATTCAATTTTTATTATGTGTCGGAAGTAATATCGTGAGATTCGAAAGTTCACCAATAAAGATATTTTTTGAAGAAGATTAATTGTTGTTTCATATAGTGTAAAATACGGAAAATAAAAGAACCAGCTCGTCATCTGTAATACGAATTGAAACTATTCAGCGCAATATTTTCTTCTTTTTTATTAAACAACTTCATATTGCCGCGTGGAAAATTAGGGAAGACCAAAAACTTCAGGATAAGACAACAATTTATTCCAGTCAAGAACAAACTATGAATGGTAAACAAAAGATAAGTCACGAGGGAAATTTACAGAGTAGCGAAATATAAACATAAAAATGACCACTCTGTTGGTAAAAATAATAAAATTAATAAATACTTTGTTACATAGAATTTTTTGGGATAATTAATTTATTATAAAGGGTATTTACCTTTTAGTTCTCCAATAAAATTATATACAAGAGGTATTTATAGGGAGAGAGAGTCATATAATATAACAACTTATCCCAAGGTAAAGATAATAATAATAATGAGCGTCGTCAGCCACCGTCCCGTTTTCCTTATTTGCCGATAAGATTCCGAGAACCCCTCACACTTGTGGTCGTCCCCCGGAGTCCAGTGATGATTGACAGGTGTCCCATGGAGCTTCTTGTGACCGAAGTTTCAGATCTACTCGACAATATTTTCTCCCCTGCTGTGGAAACATAATTGGAGGTTCATTGTCGAACTTCATCTATTTTTCAGAAGAATAATCAATACCGCGGCGCGCGCGGTATATGAAACTAGCGAAACTGCTCGGAGATTGTAGTGAATATGCAGCGAAAAAATATAAAGTTGTCCCAAAATTTCGTAAACATATTAGGTTGATGCAAAAATAATGGCCGATTTCATAAATCCAAAATCAATCGTTGATAATTGCAATTAATTATTTTTAAATATTTGCAGGTAATATATCATTATAAAGCTTATTTCTTGCTCTGTCACTATATCATGGTTTATATTTTGCAAGTGTTTACGAACCTTTGGGACAACCTTGTAATCATGAAACCTGCTGATTGGCCACCTTTGATATAGAACATCAGAGATTAAATCATTTCCTCTATATATATGTTTACGAACATTTGGGACAACCTTATACCATGTATATCTCTAAACATGTAGAAAACAATCCTAAAATTACACTAACAAGGTGACAGAGCCATTCTTGGGTATTAGAATTCGCTCTTGTGGTTGAACATGGGATATTCAAGGGAGCATGTGAGCACAACATTATATTTAAGAAACTACTTCAATCATAGTTTCAAAAGAAGGTCATCTTAAACAAACTGTAGTTTAGAGGCCTCGTTCTTATTCAGTATAACATCATCAGTTATACCTAATCAGTATAAGTTTATCTCTAGAAGTCGTGGGTTTTGAAAGAACCAGGACCCTGGACTATTGGCGACATTCCAGAGGTTGTCCGACAGGGGGTGGGGAATGTCAAGCATTCCATACCGCTGCTAGGAGGGCAGTTCTTGTGACACATTTATCAGGGAATGATAAAATTCATGGCATAAAATTCACTAAATCACTATATCAAATATATTTATTCTTAATCCATAAAAAATAGTAATAAATTATATCAATGTCTGCTAGGATATAAAATTTGACTTTTTGAGTGAAAATGAATTATTATCACAATAAAATATTACACAGAAATAGGGAAATACCTGTCAACAGTGGCTAGCCAGACCAGTGGTCTACTACTGATATCAGCTCTCTGGAGGACCTTCATACTCAGTTTAAAAAATAATAATAATAATGTGGAAATCTTTGAAGATTTTTCACAGAGAGGAATTGCTATACATTGTTTATCTTATGAAGAAAAAAAGGATTTGAACCCTCTAGTTTTAAAATGCTTTGGTTACAATTGGGCTTGAAGGAATATGAAGAGTCAATTATTATCGCTGCTGACTGCTTTGTAGAGGGAACGACAACTTGGATGTTCTGAGAGTTGATTTAAAGTTATTGGTAAAGTTCGAGCTAACATTATGGCTGTTTATAAAACAACTTAAAGTTTCACCGCATAAGTTTCTTTTTTGTGAAAAATCAACATTTATTTCAAAGAGAAATATTTACTATTTCTAACTTTTTTGGATGAAGTATGAAAGGGTGAAAATATTAAGAGTAATGGCGAACGGAAAAATATTTTCACCCTTTCATACTTCATCCAAAAAAGTTAGAAATAGTAAATATTTCTCTTTGAAATAAATATTGATTTTTCACAGAAAAGAAACTTATGCGGTGAAACTTTAAATTGTTTTATAATCATACGCCGCAGTCCCTTATAATTATGGCTGTTTGTAGAGGAGCCCGCTTGTGATTTTTAAGTTGGGAATCTAAACTAATAACTGTATTGAGAAGTGATTATTGTTGAATACCCATAATAGGATTTTATTTAGATGGTATAGGGTCTTGGAATTACATTGAAGGAACTTATGTTCGTGTTTGATCACGACAGATGAGCAGATTCCTAATATAATAAAAAAGGACAAAATTTATAAAAATAAAGGAGACGTCATGTCAAAACAGTTGCCAAATATAGACGTCATATATTGAATTTGCCACTTTGCTAGCAAAACTCTTCTTTGAAAGATTTTGAAGAATTCATTTGATCCCTTGTAGAACTCTCTCATTAAATAAATACCACCATGGACTGAGTGCCATAGCCCGAAACTATGGTCTCCAAGTTGGCGCTTCTCAGTTTGCCGAAGCTGGTGTTGTGGCTTTGTCACCAACCCGAGTCCGGAACTTATTTGAACGTCGTTTCCGTGAGGTACCACAGCCACGTTCAAAAGATGAACTGTATAGCTGATGATTAACATCCTAGGAGAAATATGGCCACCCAGACCTCTCGGTCCATAAGCCGAGTCCCTAAGTCTTTTTTCAGTCATCTAGCCAAAGGAATGATGCATTCTCCACGCACCGAGCGGCCATTTGATCCTCGCGCCCGCCTTTTTGGTCTAGTTCCATGGGGTCGACCAATCAGCCCACAGGCGTCTACGAGAGTTTCTTAGCCAGATGGCTGTCCGATAACATATATCCCTGATGATTAGCAGGGAATGGGCAGCCATCCCTCAGGACACCATCCTCATTGCGTCAGTACCAAGACGTGTTGCTGCCTTTATACGCTCTCGCGGTGGTCCTACAACATATTGAGTGGAAGGCGATGTTCCTCAGTGTATAGGTGTATTCTGTTTGAATAAAAATCATTTATTGTTCTCTACTTCTTCTCTATGTATATTTTCATGATTTTTTCCCGTTTAAAATTTAGTGTAACATAGTATATGTTATCCATATATAAAATTAATGTAAATATTTGAAAATTGGCAACAAGAACTAGAATTTTAATTACATATTATATTACATATATTTATGATACCTTAACGCGCCATCTGTTATGAAAATTCGAAACTACTATAGACACGTTTGATTCTTTTTAAAAATAAACAACAACAACAACAACAACAAAACAGCTTTATTAGGGCATCTTGCCCTGTACGGATTCTCCGTGGAGTTACAGACAATATTAACCATAAGAGAACAGGTGAAAATATAGTATTTACAGTCAAGGTATGTCAAACAGGGTGACTTTTTATTGTGCCCCTGTTCTTCTCTCTTCCATGAGTGCAATTTTATTCCCAACCGCTTTTTGAAAGTTGAACAGTTCAATTGCCCAACTTTTCTTATCTGAAACAGTTTTTATTAGCTTTATTGAGTTCAAATGCGGTCTAGGAAGACTTTTCAGGATCTTTTTTCTCTCTCCTTCCAGATCCCCGCATTCGGCAATAAAATGGTATATTTCATCAGTTATCTGACTTCCACATAACCCACAGTACAAATCTTCTTTCTTAATTGCGTAAATATGATTTTCTTTGATCATTGTTGACATTAATCTGATCTGTGCAATAAAACTCACTAAAGCTGAAGACAGATAGCATGAAAAGTAATTTTCTGGAATAAATGAATCATAAAGTAACCTATAGTTTGAGTATGTTTTCGTAAGAGATAATTTTGCCAGATCTTGCTGCAATAGCTGTTCAATTTTTATTTTTAGTATATTCGGAAGTTCGATCTGTATGTCATCATAATTTAACCTATAGTTTAGCCATGTGAGTCCACAATGATTGATGATATCCATAATATTCTTACAGAATCCTATAGGTTTTTTTGTCATTAAGGAAATTTCCTTCAATCTATTCCAGCATAGCTTAGGTAGTCTATTGTCTTCCATTTTTTGTAATCTAATGAAATATTTCAAAATTAATTTGATCGTTGTAAAAGTCAAAGATATTCTGCCTGTTTCCAGCCTTACAATGTACCCTGGTATATATCTTGGTAGATTCAGAAAATTTTTGATAAACGTATTCTGTAATTGGTCTATAATATCCGTATTGTCCCAAGCCCACACAGGGGCCGCATAGAGCAGTATTGATTTAATAACTGAGTCAAATAGATTCAGAGCAACTTTTAATGAGTTAATTTTTTCTTTTTTTATCAGTCTAATAGTTGCATTTATTGCCGTATTTGCTTTGGCTTTATAAAAGAGGGCTACCTTTTTACTATTAATAGTGGAAGTGAATGGATATCCCAGATATGTAATATTGGACGCAACAGTCAGTGGGGTGTCACCCCAGTACCAGTTTTCGTGTCTTGCCGGTCTTCCTCCATTTCTGAATACTATTATTTTGGACTTATTTTCATTTAAAACTAATTTGTTCTTATCCAGGTAAGACTTTAGTAAATTGATTTTAATTTGAAGATTAATTTTCGATTCTCCAATTATGGCTATGTCATCCGCATACATAAGTAGGTGTAAAACGCCAAAATCAGGGAGATGAAATCCTGTAAGTGCTGAGTTATTATAAAGTTCTATTAGGTCGGCCATATATAGTATAAATAAAAGTGGGGAAAGTGATTCTCCCTGCAACACTCCAGAATTAATTTTCACATTATTTGAATATTGTCCTTTCCATCGGATAGTGATCTTAGCTTCTTGGTAAAAGTTTTTTATCAGCATTACAAATTTATTGCTAATGCCCATTTTATGCAATTTTTGCCAAAGTAAATCATGTGGGACTGTGTCGAAAGCTTTAGTCAAATCGACGAAGAAGACATATAGCTTGCCTCGTTTTCTTCTCAGAGATAATTGGATGAGTGAATTCAGTAGTATTATGTGGTCAGTGCATGATCGGTTCTTACGGAAACCTGCTTGGTTTTCTAAAATAATCATTCTTTTTTCTATCCAGTTGTTTAATCTGTTTCTTAGTATTGTAGTAAATAATTTAGATATATTACTGCAGAGGGCAATCCCTCTGTAATTTGTTGGGTTATTCTTATCACCGCTTTTATATATAGGGTGTACTATTGAGTTCGTCCAGAGTTGCGGGTATTTTTCTGTGGACATTATTTTGTTGAATAGGTTTTTCAATTTATTTAAAGTCGGTATTGGTAAATTCTTTAGCAACTCATTTGGTATACCATCGAGTCCCACTGCTTTGCCGTTCGCTAGTTTTTTTACTACATCATGGATCTCTTCAAGGGTTATTTCCGCGTCTAAATCTGGATCTTTCCAACCGATCATCTGGTTTACCGTAAAAGTAGCTTCTTTATTTTCTTTGTTCAGTAAATTTTTATAAAATAAAAACCATTCTTTTATATCAATCTCACCTTGTATTATTGGTTTTTTTCTGAAGGATGCAATGGCATTCCAGAAGGATTTGGGATCTTTGGCGTTCTTTATCCTTTCATTCTTGTCCTTATTGAATTCATCTCTTTTTCTTTGCAGGAGCTTAAAATATTCCCTCCTAGCCTCAATATATTTTTGGCGGTCGTGTATGTTATTTGAGTTCCTACATCTTTGTAAACTTACTTTGGTCGTTTTTTTCATAATATAGCAATCTTTGTCATACCAAGGTTTTGAAAGTTGGTGTCGTCGTTTAGCAAATTTAATTATATTTGCCGATTCCATTGCCGTGTAGATCTGTTTAGTAAAATTTGCTGTTTCTGTGTTAATATCGGTTTCATTTCCAACTTCAATATCACTTAAATTATGTTTTAGCATCTCCACATTTTCTTTCGTCCAAATGAATTTTCGTGTTAGTATTTCATTTTTGTACGAGGATTTAATAGCTTCATACCCAGTATTAATTTGTAAAACAATTGGTAAGTGGTCTGAATATGAAAGTTCTTCGATCCACATATCCGATATGATCTGTGTTAAACCGTGTGTGTACATGAAATAATCCAAAACCGATGAACCTCTTTCTGAAATAAAAGTGAATGAGCCGTGCGTGTCACCCTTAGTTCTTCCATTAGCTATTGTTATAGAATTTGAATCAGTGAAGGAAATTAGTTTTTCAGATAGTTTCGAAGATATTAGGTCTTTAGATTTCCTATATTTGTTGAGGGGTGAATTTAGTTTCAGTGGGTTATGGAAGCCTCCAGCATTGCCTATTCTAATATTGATGTCACCAGCTATTAGTACTTCGTTACCTTCACTCATGTGATAATCAATATGCCTAAGTAAATTTGTTAAATTTTGCTCTTGTAATGCATTAGGAGGTAAATAAGCAAACAGCAAACATATACTCTCGGTGGTTTTGTCTAGAAATTTGTGTGTCAAGACAGATATCCAGTAAGGGTTTGTTTCGATTTTTCTAACCGTATGTTGGAAGTTTTTTTTTATTCCAATCAGAATTCCCCCCGAGCCCCTTCCCTTTAGTTCTGTCTTCATTGCTGGGCTTTGAATTATGTAATATTCATCAGTTAACAATTCAATAACACCAATGATCCATGTTTCATTTAGTGCAAAAAGTTCGTATTTTTTTAGGTATTCAACGAGTGGAAATATTGATGTTATTCTATTGAATCCATTTATATTCCATTGTAATATTTTAATTTTAGTATCTATATGTTTGGCCTGAGTTACTTGTTTGTCTTTTATTGCCGATTCACAGTTTTTCGTATGTGTATACCTAATTTTAGTTGTATTTCTATCTGTTATATTATCCATAGCCTTTGAGTTTTTAATTTTAGAAGTTTTAGCCGTGAGTGTTTTATCATAAAGTGGCTGTATGGACATTGTATTAGAGATCAGTTTATCAATGGGTTGACTATTTACAAGTGATTGTTTCCTATCTGCCTGCTACAATGAATGTCCATTGGCATCTACAATTTGTCCATCACAGACCTTATATGCTATGCCATTAATTATTAACTTATTGTCCCTTAGCTTAGCTAGAGTACCTTTTTCGACGAGTTCTCTTCTTTTGACATTCAGAACGCGTCGTTGTTCTCTCATCTTCATACTATAGTCCTTCGATAGTGAAATCTTAGTTCCTCTTAGATTGAAAGCAGCTTTGAATAGAGTTGTTCTATCGTTTTGTTCTGGGACTTCAACCAGGATCGGTGCACCAGGTTTTCTGGATACTCGGTGGCATCGCGTGATGTTTATCTTCTCCGTTGTCCGCATATTTTCTTCGATAACCCTCCGTATCCGTTCTCGGCAGTCCTCGTTAATGTTTTGTTCTATTCCGTAAAAAATAAGGTTCCTTTCTCTGCTCTTTGCATCCAAGTATTCAAGCTGGTCTTCTAAGTCTTTTATTTTTTTGGAGTTTTGAGAGAGTGCTGCCTTTGTAACGGCAGAAGATTCCTCTAATTGTTGCAGTCTTTGATTTATATTTTCTACTCTATCGTCGATTGCCGAAAGACGGGATTCCAGCCTCTCACCCCAGTTATCCAGCCTTTTGGTGAGTGCATTTATCAGATCTTTGATCTCTTTTATCCCTATCTAAGCTTGTTTCCAACGTCGTTTGTTTGGACATCCTAGGGCCTGGATTTTGTTCAATACCAGCTAATACCAAGAGCATTAAAACTACACATATAAGGAGAAAGTTTCGGAAATATTTTGAAAGTGAAATATTGACGCGTGATAAGCAAATCTTTTTGCCGCCGTATGTATCCGGCTTGAAAGTATGTAAATTTAACTCAGAATTCTTGTCTAATAGACATAAAATTATGATGGTAAGATATATTGGATATGAAGGTTTCATTTCAGATATATTGAGTTTGAACTTTAGCAAAAATAGAGGTAATATTTTAGTAAGACAGTTCACTTACCGAGAGCGACGTTGCTTGCAGCCTATTCGTGCCGCCTCCTAGCGGAGAATCCTTTAAAAATAAACAATTTGTACCTATCTTACTGCAATGGAAATATTAATGGGAGAACCTGGCTCATCAGTGGTGAACCCTCCCAGCGGTTTCGCTAGTTTAATAAATTGATTAATATAACAGCGGTATGGTATATTAAACTGACGAAACGGCTGGGAGGGTTCACCACTGATGAGCCAGGCCCTCTCATTAATTTCTTCATTGCAGTAAGGACAGTAGAAATTGTTTATTTTTAAAAATAATCATACGCGTCTATAATAGTTTAGAATTTACATATATTTATACATTCGTCGCGATAAAAGTTTTCAAACTTACTAGAAAGGTTCAAGATTTTTATAATTATACTAGAGGACGTACCCGGCTTCGCCCGGGTTTTACCCGAGTAAAGGTTTGTCTAACGAATCTCTCGATAAAGTAAACATTTTTTCCCGGTCCCTTGAAAAATACCCGATAAGTTGAATAAAATCAATATTAATTGGTTCCCTCGGTAATTGGAAGTTAAAGGAATAGTATCTTGCCTTGGAATTGTATCATTATTCTTGTATTGATGTACCCGGCTTCGCCCGGTTTTACCCGAGTAAAGGTTTGTCTAACGAATCTCTCGATAAAGTGAACATTTTTCCCGTTCCCTTGGAAAATACCCGATAAGTTGAATAAAATCAATATTAATTGGTTCCCTCGGTAATTGGAAGTTAAAGGAATAGTATCTTGCCTTGGAATTGTATCTGTTCGTGGCTTGAATGTTCAGTAAAATATACTAAGAAGCACTTTGCCACTTGTCTTGAATTGTTTTATTGTCTTTGGTTTTAGAGTTATGAGTAGCTACCACATGAATTTAGAATACATGAAATTGACTTAGATTTTGATACTAGTGGTAGAGAGAGAGAGAAAACAAAAAAACACTATTAATTAACTAAACTGGAAATTTACATACATGTTGATTGCTTTAAAATTTACATATTAAAGATTTATATTGTACAATTGAATTTAGAATATTTTGGCTTAATTTTCATATATAAAATTGAATTTAAGGAAATTATTAACTATAGGATCCAACATACTCCCCCGGCTGGGAAGAGATGACCAGAAAATAAAAAATAATATAAAAAAAAAATAAAAATAAAATAAAAAAAGAGTTCTAATAGTATAGATGCTGGACTAATTGATTCCGACTATGTAGCTAAGATTACAATTCTCACTGTTTGAAAGGTAATGGAATCAGCTTCCATCTTTGAGTATCCGATTGAGGTGAATCTTGGATGAGATTTTCAGATTCGTTGGCCAGTTCTCTTTCGGGAACTGCTGGATTATCAGACTCTGCGGCTGCTAAGTCGGATTCAATAGGATCTTCCCAAGGTTTTGATTCAGCCTTTATGCATGAGCCTTGTTCGGTCGATTCCTCTAAATGTTCTTTGGAGAGTTGTCGACTTTCTGCCGCCTTCTCAAAATCTTCCAGATTGACTGCCTTTTCTAAAGCTTCGGGTCTTAAGACTTCTTTCTTCAAGATTTCTGGCCATTCTATATATGCCGATGAACTGTAATTTTCATCGTCGTCTTCAGATTCCTTGACGTCTTCTAAGCATAGAGAATCGATGGGCTTCCAGCGGGATAATTTTGCCTTTTCACCGCTCTGTAGATAATCCTTTGTTGATGTATCCACAATTTCAACAGGTACAACTTTCTCTTTGCTTGACGATTCATTAGCTTCTGTATAAACATTGATTATGCCACTGGTAGCCTCTTTAGGTCGATTAAGATCAGCTTCAACTACATTGAGGTGAGCTGAGTCATCATGGCACAGTTCTTTCTTATCCAGAGCTTCTACACTGACCACTGGTTCTTTCGAATATTTGCCTTCCGATTTATCAATAACCGAAACTTCGGAGATTTCAATCTTTGGAGTCCCGATATCTTTGTTAGACTCTTCGTCTTCAATGACAAAAGTGGTTTCTAAAATTGAAGAATCTTCTTGATTCTCATCAATAGCCTCAGGAATGTCGGCATTCTCAGTTAAGAGATTTTTGATAAGTGATTCCTGGTGTGGGGATTTTGGTTGTAAGAGAGGGAATTTTTGATTTTCATTTAAATAGGAATACTTGAGTCTACCTCCAACTCTTAGAAGTCCTTGAGTGTCTAAGAAGGGATTTAGAGAAGTTAGCTTGTTGGACAGAGGTAGTTGCTTGTTTGACTTCAGTAATTTTATTTCCGTGCAGAATTCAACTTGCTGAATTGATTTGACTAAGACTTGAATTGCCTTTGTTAATTCTCTTGTTGTCAAAGGTCCTTTCTGACGAATTGGATCAAAGAGGAGGCAATTGTAGTAGAATCTCCAACACCAAGCTGTTATTCGGATCAATTTAGTCATTGTGGAATACCTTTCAATGAATTCTAGATTTAACATAGTTTCTGAATTTTGAATTAAGGTTGTTTGATCCAACACTTGACCCTCACCGACTTCTTCTTGAATGATATTGAGATTTACTTGGGTTGGTGAAGAAGGAATATATCGAACATTATTTTCTTGAAGCCAAATAGGACCCCGCCACCAAATTCTATGATTGACCAAGTCTTGAGGCATGATTCCTCTTGATGCGCAATCAGCTGGATTATCTTGACTGGATACATGGAACCAATCAGTGATTTGAGTCAAATTTTGAATTGACGACACTCTGTTCGAAACAAAGGCCTTCCATCTGCTGGCATCTGATCTTATCCAATCTATGCAGATTTGTGAATCAGTCCACAAAAAGGTTTTGTCAGGTTGAAAAGGAAATGATTCAAGAATGACTTGATTCAGTTGAGCCAAAAGCAATGCTGCACTTAGTTCAAGTCTTGGAATTGTAATGGTCTTTAATGGTGCAACCTTAGTTTTTGAGGTTATCAGATTGATTTTGATCTTTTGAATTTTGAATCTAGTTTTCAAGTAAAAAACTGCTGAATAAGCATTAAGGGATGCATCACAAAATCCATGTAGTTGTAATTCTTCTATTTCAGAAGATGAACTGTTCAGGTATCTTGGTATTTTGATTTCCTTTAGGCACGATAGTTGAGTTTGGAATTTATTCCAATTTGACTTTATATCTGATTCAATTGGTTCATCCCATGAAGTTCTCTCAGCAGGAAGTTGACGTTTTCGCCTATAATAGGGTGGTGGCTTTATCTTAGGAATAATCGAAGTTTCTTTCTTAGATGAGAGTGGTTCACTTGACTGAGAAGCGAGAGGTTGTTCTGGAGTGGATGGTTGACTTGATTCAGAAGGAAGTAATTGGTTTTGTTTAGAAGTAATTTGTGGAGTTAACTTGGAGATACGTGACTTTTTAGATTTACTTGGAATTTCTTCAGATTTACTTGGATTATCTTCGGATCTACTTAGATTTTCTTCAGATTTACTTGAATTATCTTCAGATTTACTTGGATTTTCCTGTAGCCCTTTTTCCAATGCTTGAGATCTTGAATCACCTAAATTGGGTGTTGATTTAAAAGGGAGATTGACTGAATATCTGCCCTCAATGTCTCTTTTGAGGTTTGACTTGAATAATATCTCACAGGCATTCTTTGTACCCAACTGGGCCTTAGAAATTGGGACATCTTCAAGTTCCCAGAATTTTCTTATGCTGGAATCAAGTTCAGTGGTACAGTGATTGATTACCGAAGTATTCGACTTAATAGTTGAATGGATTCTCCCAGAAACAAGCCAACCTAACTTGGTATTAAGTGCTATAGGATGGTGCTTTAAATCTGTTTTATGACCTAGAATTATTTCTACAAAGGTATCTGCACCCAAAATTAGGTCTATGGGCTTGGTGACATAGAATTCTGGGTCTGCCAAGAGCAAATTTTCTAAATGAGGAAAGTCTGCTGACTGAATTTGGAAGTTTGGAAGGTCTGCAGTTACCCTCCCAACCACAAATGCTCTGGCAGAAAATATTTGATCATTATGATGTGGGGCGAACTCTATTTCAACCTACGATGTTGTCCTGTTGACAACAATGTCACCTACACCTTTTAGTGTATAAGAATTTTTCCTTTTTTCAAGTCCCAACTTGTGGCAACATTGTTCTGAAATTAGGCTTATTTGGGACCCATTGTCCACTAATGCTCTACATAGCACAAATGAGCCATCCTTCGCCTTGACTTTAATAAGGGCTGTTGACAGTAGAATATTTGTTTCCGTTTCCAAAGGCATCGCATTACAGATGGTATTTGTTGAAATCAACATCTCTTGAGAGGTTGTTGGTTGTGGAATGGATGGTTCAGAGTTGTATTCATGCAGAAGAGTATGATGGTTCTGCTTGCAGTTTTTACATCTTGATGTGATGAGACATTTGGATATCTCATGATTTGCTCTAAGGCAATTTTGACAAAGTTTATGTTTTTTAACTAATTCCCATTTTTTAGGCAAGGGAAGATTTATGAATCTCTGGCAGTCATTTAGTTTATGAATTTGATGACATAAAATACAATTTTGACCTTTGTTGACATAAAGGCCATGAGCCATCATATTTTTGCTAGAGGTTTTTTGTTCCTGGAACAAAGGAATTCTCATACCTTGCAGGCTTCTAGCATGTTTTTCTAAAAAATTCACAAAGTTTTCAAATGTTGGATATTCTTCATTTTGAAGGGTTAATTCCCATTCTTTCCTGAGAGCTTCACCAATTCTTTTTTCAAAAAAATTGATCAGGATTAGATCTGTTAATGTGTTTTTCTCAAGTCCTAGCGCTGAGAGATTTCTAATGCCTTCATTGCAAACATCAAGGATTTCATAGAGAGAACCAGCCGAAATAGATTTTAATGGCCTTATGGAGAATATTTTGTTGATTTGTGAAAAAGCCAATTCTCTTCTGTTATTAAATCTATTGCATAAGGTATCCCATGCTTGCTGGTAGTTTTTGTCAGAAATGGGAAAACCCCGAATCAACTTTTCCGCAGGACCCTTAACAGATGCATTTAGATATTGAAATTTTTGTATTTCAGTTAGTGTTTGATTTGAATTAATGGTGGAGTTAAATATTTCTCTAAAACTAAGCCAATTGGCTGAATCACCATTGAAAATGGGTAAATTTATCTTAGGTAAATTAACATTGGATTCGGGCAGTTGTTTATCACTATGAGTATTTTCTTTGGTTTCAATCAAAGATAAAGCCTCTTCAATAGACACCAACATATTAAAAATATCCTTCTTGGCCTTTGAATAATCGTCATATTGTGTATCATCTAACTCTGATTCTAATAATGTGTTGATAACTTGATTTAGGCTAATTTTCCTTTCATTAACTTCTTGTTGGAATAGCTTTAATCCATGTATGTTTTTGGATTCTACAATAGCTTTATTCTCTGATTCCAGATCCTTTATTTCCTGAATAATAAAGTTGAATTTGTGCCGAATTTTAACTTCTGATTTGGGCATGACTTTATTTTAAGAATTTTAAGTTTTCAAATGGCTTACCTTAATTTTTTAAAGTATCCGGCTCGAGGAGGGACCATAATGTTCGTGGCTTGAATGTTCAGTAAAAGATACTAAGAAGCACTTTGCCACTTGTCTTGAATTGTTTTATTGTCTTTGGTTTTAGAGTTATGAGTAGCTACCACATGAATTTAGAATACATGAAATTGATTCAAAAAAATTGATCAGGATTAGATCTGTTAATGTGTTTTTCTCAAGTCCTAGCGCTGAGAGATTTCTAATGCCTTCATTGCAAACATCAAGGATTTCATAGAGAGAACCAGCCGAAATAGATTTTAATGGCCTTATGGAGAATATTTTGTTGATTTGTGAAAAAGCCAATTCTCTTCTGTTATTAAATCTATTGCATAAGGTATCCCATGCTTGCTGGTAGTTTTTGTCAGAAATGGGAAAACCCCGAATCAACTTTTCCGCAGGACCCTTAACAGATGCATTTAGATATTGAAATTTTTGTATTTCAGTTAGTGTTTGATTTGAATTAATGGTGGAGTTAAATATTTCTCTAAAACTAAGCCAATTGGCTGAATCACCATTGAAAATGGGTAAATTTATCTTAGGTAAATTAACATTGGATTCGGGCAGTTGTTTATCACTATGAGTATTTTCTTTGGTTTCAATCAAAGATAAAGCCTCTTCAATAGACACCAACATATTAAAAATATCCTTCTTGGCCTTTGAATAATCGTCATATTGTGTATCATCTAACTCTGATTCTAATAATGTGTTGATAACTTGATTTAGGCTAATTTTCCTTTCATTAACTTCTTGTTGGAATAGCTTTAATCCATGTATGTTTTTGGATTCTACAATAGCTTTATTCTCTGATTCCAGATCCTTTATTTCCTGAATAATAAAGTTGAATTTGTGCCGAATTTTAACTTCTGATTTGGGAATGACTTTATTTTAAGAATTTTAAGTTTTCAAATGGCTTACCTTAATTTTTTAAAGTATCCGGCTCGAGGGACCATAATGTTCGTGGCTTGAATGTTCAGTAAAAGATACTAAGAAGCACTTTGCCACTTGTCTTGAATTGTTTTATTGTCTTTGGTTTTAGAGTTATGAGTAGCTACCACATGAATTTAGAATACATGAAATTGACTTAGATTTTGATACTAGTGGTAGAGAGAGAGAGAAAACAAAAAAACACTATTAATTAACTAAACTGGAAATTTACATACATGTTGATTGCTTTAAAATTTACATATTAAAGATTTATATTGTACAATTGAATTTAGAATATTTTGGCTTAATTTTCATATATAAAATTGAATTTAAGGAAATTATTAACTATAGGATCCAACAGTATCATTATTCTTGTCTCAAATAAATTGCCGTGTCATCCTGAATTTTGTCTTTCCTAATTTTCTACATTACAAAATCATTGTATCATCAAGATAATATTTAGAGCAGATTGTTGAATTATAACAGATAAATTAGAATATTTATCTTGATTATTTTTAGGCGAAAAGTTATTTCAAAAATTTTATTTGCTAGAAAACTTTCCAGTACTATACTAAATAATTTCCCAAAGTTTCATGGCGTTCCAATGAGTGGTTTGGTCAGGCATAAAGGACAGACAGACACACATACATTCATTTTTATATATATAGATAGATTTGTGGCTACTCTGTAATGATTCTTATAGGGTTGTAATCATAATATTTGGGCAAAATAATGCTAATTTTCAAAATGTTATATTTGAACCTTTACCGGTTCTATCGAGTTATTATAAAGGCAGGTTGCTAAGATATTTCTAACGAAAAATGGATGTCTTCCTAGCCGGAAAAACCCGAACACATGGGAAACCTATATAGCAAAAAAATGGTTAAACCACGAGACCAGGCTTGCAACATATTGGTAAATAACAAATGGAAATATTAAGGCGGGAAAGTTTTTTTCACAGATAATTTAAACTTCTACTGTCCTTACTTCATCAGTGGTGAACACTCCCAGCGGTTTCGTCAATATAGACTACCTCTGTTCTGGTAGATTAAATTGGCGAAAACGCTCGGAGGGTTCACCACCGATGATCCCAGCTCTCCCAATATTTTTTCATCGCAGTAAGAACAGTAGAGGTTCAAATTATTTGTGAAATAAAAAAATCGTGTTTTAATGTTTTCATTTTTCATATATGTATGGCGCGTTATTGCAGCATATTTGTAAATGTAACCATGTTAGTGCCAGTGGTCAAAGTGCAACAAGCAATGACACAATATCACCAACGTAGCCCCATGTTAGTGCCAGTGGTCAAAGTGCAACAAGCAATGATACAATAGCACCAACGTAGCCCCATGTTAGTGCCAGTGGTCAAAGTGCAACAAGCAACGACACAATATCACCAACGTAGCCCCATGTTAGTGCCAGTGGTCAAAGTGCAACAAGCAATGATACAATAGCACCAACGTAGCCCCATGTTAGTGCCAGTGGTCAAAGTGCAACAAGCAATGATACAATACCACCAATGTAGCCCCAAGTTAGTGCCAAGGTCCGAAGTGCAACAAGCAATGATACACAGCCCAATATCCCCAACGTAGCTGTGCTGCAGAAAGGAATGCGCCGCCGGGGCGACCAAGCAGAAACTCCGGGGGACACAATTAATAAGCCTCCAGGATTAATTGCCCCACCCCTCCCCATTTCTCTCCCCGCGCACTGAATTATGGGACCCCAATTTCTTTCTACGACTAGTGGGGCGACATTGTTTTTATTTATGATTTGGTGTGTGGTTCTTTGTGGTTTGTTCCCGGCCTTGGCGACTACTGGGGTTTACCAGCTCTTATTTCTGTGATTTTCTAACGTTTATCACTGTGTTTGTTTGTTTCTGAAGTTGACAGGACCTTGGAAAAATCGTACTTCTATATTTGGTTTATCTATTTTGTTTTATAATGTTTTTGTTACTTGTAAATCATTAACGAATATTCTATTTTAAATTTTGTGTTTGCGACTTTTGAAAAGGTGAAAATTCATATTTTGTACACGACTATAAGAACTAGTTTGTTAGTTTCCATAGCTTTGTTATTCTATGGTTTTATAAATTTGTGAATTGTAGAATATATTAGAGAAATATCATGCAAATTTATAAAGTTTGTTTACGTGTTGTTGCTGAATTAGAGTTTGTAGAATGTCCTAGATATCTTTGTGACTCTTTCTTGCTTCTATGAATTGGTAGAAATAGGATTGTGTTAGGTTGTATAGAGCTCTAAGGAGATCTCTTTCATGGTTTTGTTTCTGGTCTTTCATGTCTATGTGCTCTGAGTAGAGAGAGAGAGAAGATTGCTACCTGAACTTCAGATGACCATCCCCCCCAATGTCAATGCGTGAATACAGCAAATTAATAAAAATTCATATCTTAATTTTATAATAATTTGTGTATGACAATTTTATTTTATAAATTAAATTTATATATCGAATTTACTTGGTATCAAATTATAAGGACTTTTAAAAAAGTGAGAGACTATAGATTTTAAAAGAAATACTCTATATAGACACAAGGCAATAGTGCGCCATCTGTTAAAAAAATATTTGAACTATTTATATGAGGCGTATGATTATTTTGAATAAAACAATCAGATGTGTCATGACTAGTTCAAAAATACTATAAATGCATACCAAAAGACTATGAAAATAGGAACACCTCAAATTTTTTCCACTTATGGCCTTTCAAATAGATGACATAAATAAACATTTTATGTGCGTGACATTTATTTCCAAAATATGTATTATTTTTAATTGCAAAGGAATTCTAAATTTAAAACTTTCAATTGCTCTTGGCATATCAGGAAAGAATGTTTCTTTGGTCAAAACTTTCTTTCGAAACACAAAATTTAAAGCTGATAAGAGAGAAATTTCTACATAAAGTAGCTTTGAACTGTTTTTTTTTTAGTTATCAAATAATTTCTTGAGGAATCTGTTGTATATATCAACACTTAGTACACTACTGGACATTAAACTTCTACACCAAGAAGGTGACACGCTACAGACGAGGAATTTACACGATAGGAAGATGCTGTCATAAGTTGATGACTAGATTTCAAAGCTTTTATGTAAAATAGGCGACAGTAGCTACACCTACAATATCACGAAGATAAATCCAGTCTTTACCTAGTTGAGTTATGATCTGTCATCCATTCATCTAAATATTTCTTTGATATTTTATTTGTAATTTAAAAATAAATCATGTTTTCAATAGTTTTTGCATAGCATATTTTATAAATGTTATTTCCGTAAAAAGTAAATAAGTTTTAGGAATTATATATATTTAAAGTATTTCTCAGAGAATTTGTTAAACTGTTTCAAGTGTAAATATGTAAAAATACCTTCAACACCTCTTTCTATATATATATTGTAGGAATTTGCGAAACAACTGGCCTGATCATGAGCTAACGCTGAAAGATTGGCATTCTTATTGAATAAAGAAACCTTTTGCAATTATTTAGATTGATATATCGCTCAACCTACAATGTGTTGAAAAGAAGAGATTGTACAGAAAGTTTCTCATACCAAAATTCCATTTACACGTTTATTTGTTACGATATCTTGTCGTGATGACCCGTGTAAGAAGGAGAAAAGCTTGCCAACAAGTTTGATAGAGGAAACAACGTAGTCTAGAGATCGCTGTTAATCATACCGCAGTATTGCTGCCAAGGTTGTCGAGATCCCAAGTCTGCTAGCAGAATATGGAATCGATGGATTCAAGACAGTCATCCAGAACGACGTACAGGATCTCAGCTATCGGCCGAGAAGACCGACCCGCATGGTCCTAATGGATCGTATAGTCACGTCAAGAACCCTGAGACAAGAAATTAGATCGTTTGTATTGTGGAAGTCTTACTTTCTTCTCAGTAAAACAACTATTTCAGCAATGTTAACTAAATAGGTTTTGTTGAGTTTTACATTAGGAAAAATTAAAAAACAATAGAAAAAATATATATATATAAGTGGGTCAGGTGTTGATATTAAAAATAAAAAAGGCATATCCTGACCAGGAGCATATGTGCTTTTCAGAAGACAGAACGCCATCAGGTGGAACAGAAATTAACTAAACATTGATTTAGCTTGTTCCCTGATATTTGGCCAACCCAATTTCTTGATAAATCAAGAAAAGCCATCCACGAACGCGTTTCGCGCTGTTGGCGCTCGTCAGCGTGGAGTAGGCTGTACCACTACGACCAAAAGGACTTTTGGTCCCAGAGGCTTCTTAAGGAAAAATATATATTAATTTAGGTTTTTACATAATGGAGAAATTAAAACAAACTTATGCCAGACAGGAACTTGGAAAAAAGAAAAGCTACAACTTATATATAGTATCGCGCATGCACAGGTTGTTGAGTAGACCAATCAGTGCCAAGGCTGAGCCACCTTCATGCCATCAATCTCCTCCTCGAAGTGATTGTTTATTTGAGGAGCACTTCAAACCCAGGAGCCTCGAGCGATGAACTCTGCTCAAGTTATCTAGGTTTCTTCCACTTTGGACACAGCACAGTTCAGTCGAGCTCTGGGCTTTGCAAAGTTATAAGATGAGATCGGACTAAAAGAGGTTTCAAAGAAACATCACTTTCTTAATCTTTGGTATGGCTTAGATGTTCCTCGGTGTGTTTGTTTCTTTTATTGGCATCTAATATATTTGGTCCAATTAAAACACGGAATCATCTTCAGTTTCTGGGTGAGTCCTATAGCAGTAATGCTCAACTGATGAAGTATCTTTCAATTGTTGTCTTTCCTCGACAGACTTTTTAATTTTAAAACACTAGAAAAGCTGAGACAATGGAACCTAATAGAGATCGTTTAAACGACTTGAGGAATAAGCAACAACAACAGGACAGTAGAAGTTTGATTTATTTGTGAAAACAAACATTCACGCATTAATGTAATTCTGCTGTCTTAAAAACATATGTTAATAGATTGCTTAAATACCATTTTAATTTGAAAACACATTTCAGAGTTTCACAACCTTTTTAAATTTGAATATCCATACTCTGTACTCACGTCCCTTGAGGAGATTACCCAACAAGGTTGCCATTGTATGTACTTCCAATCATTTTAGATATTCTTAATTTTGTTGGACTATTTGAGTACACCTTAAAGCAAATAGCCTGTAGATTTTCAATGCTAGGCCTTTTCCCAAGTCCACAGCTTATATGGCCTATTGTTGTCATTATGAATGTTAATTAGTCTAAATATCACATAAGCAGCGATATGTAGCAGTTATGCACAGAATGCTTCTGGTAGATCACTACGGCCTATCGTGCTGCTGACTAGGTCTAAAATTGTTCTATTTATCCTTTCTGCAACGCTATTTTGTTGAGGTGTATTATCCATGGTGTGTTCATGAACAATTCCAAAACCTCTTGCAGAAAGTATTCCCTTCTTTTGATCAAAATTCTAAATCATTATTTGTGAGTATTCTATTAAGCTTCCTATAAGTTTGTTTCTGGAATTCCTGAATCCACTATTTGAATCTGTTCATAGTTTCACCTTTGTTTCTCAGAAAAAAATACACATATCTTGTGCCTTCAGAGATAGTCAAAGTATACCTGAGTTCACCCCAGCTCACTACATCAAATGGACCCTTCAAGTCTGCATTCACCAAGTTTAAAAGCATGATTTCCTTTTCCTTCTTGTGCGTGGGCTGAGGGGAAGGTAAGCGTCAGAATTTACTTCCAGAATTATGCCCGTTAATTTTTCAAATACTATATGTCTACTAATGGCTACTTTAAAGAACAACACAAATGAACATTTTTAAAGCTTCTTCTCTAACAACATGCCAAAATATTTTCGGCCCAACTTTCATAATTCTCAATTCATTTCTAATCCTGGAAATTTCAGAAGCTTTTTAAAAATTATTAAAGCAGTGGAAGACTCGAGTTGTTTTTGCGGACATGAGGAACAAACCTCAATACATCTTTTACTGGATTATCCTGTTTTTCAAGACTACAGAATCGACAATGATTTAATTGTAACAGATTCAAGTATTTTTATTTTCAGTAAAGAAATGTATATTAAATTTAATACCTTTTGTAGATATATTTTAAATTATATAGCAACAAATATCTTTTAATAAACCGATTATTTATATTATGTTGATTGTGCATATTGCCAGACACTTCTTTCTTTTGTACACAGCTATTTTTTCTCTTTCTCCTTGTTAATATCATATAACTATTCTTTACGACCTAAAATTATTGTAAATATGTATAGACAAATGTAAAGGCATACATGTATGACAGCGCAAGTGTTCCTAGGGGGGGGGGGGGGGGGGGGCATAGCGCTTTAAATTTATATAAATAAATAAATGTCAGTATCATTTCGACATTATTCGTTTCAATTTCCAATTTGGTTGATTCTTGTTTAGAAAGGAATTATGTAAAAAGGGACCAATTTGTTCTTTTTCACTAAATTTCCATGTATCCTTTTGTTAATTATTTAAGAAATTACCAATAATATCAAATAAAACTGTCATATGTGGTCGGAAATATTAATTCAGAAGTGTGCCAATTATTTATTTATTATTTATGAATTTGTATTTGAAATTGTGAAATAATTATGCTTTTATTTCGATAGGTAGTAGTTTTGTTAGAGTGAATTAAAGCTTTTCAAGCGCAAGCAAGACATGGAGTAGCTGTTAGCAATCGATTTCAGGGCAAATTTCTGCATAGGCCATACCGTGCCCCGATAGGTAAATCCTTGTTTCTTGGACATCACTTGAGTCAGACTTAGCTTCTCCGGGATCAATAAAACTACACAATTCACGTTTCCTTAGAATGAGTTTCATATGAAAACTCCAGCTCTTGAATCATCTGAAGCGATAAACTTAGTATAATCACCATATTCTTCATTTACCTTTGCCTCACCTTTCGAGAGAGAAAGAAAGAGAATAAATATATTCAGATTACCTATGTTTTCGAACTTTCTTGATTTAAATAAAACGCCATAAGTCTCATAATAATTTGTTCACACACTAACAAAAGTCTTTTTTTTTTTTACTTTTCAATAAAAACGACTGGCCAGAAATGCAAAATAAAAAGATTCATTTAGATTTTATAAAGGGAAATATAAATTAAGTTCATTTTAATTTTAAAATGGCGAAAAAAACGTTTGCGAGACTGGAGCGGGAAAAAATGAAGCAACAACTAACAAATATATAGTGAGTGCAGGCCCACGGTGTGTACACCAATAAGCGACAAGACTGTGGCGCACAACCTTCATGTCATCAGTTTTGAAGTGTCAAAACATGTCAACACGAACTGTTCGGAGTTTTCAGCAGCCTGGACTGTCATCTCGGCCTCCATAGCTTTGGCAACCTTTGACCCTACATCACTGTTACTTCAATGATTTGGTCAACGAGGATCCTAGACACGGGAATGGCGTGACGTCGGATTTGAAGACGAATCCAGGTTCTGTTTGCAGTACCTTTATGGCTGCATCCATGTTTGACGCCATCGCGGAGAAGACTCGTTGCCAGCGTGCATTCGACAACTTTATATCGGCTCATCACCTATATGAACGTCTCAGTCACCTCTTATTCGCATTCCTGGTGTATTGAACAGTCCCTGTTACATGTCTGATGTGTTAAGGCTCGTGGCAGTGCCATTTATTCAGAGTCTGGGAAACGCTTTGTTTCAGCAGGATAGTGCATGACTGCATTCTTCCAGTATTGTGCAGAATTTCCTGCATAAAAAATATGTTACTGACCTGGCCAGTACATTATAATGATCTGTCACCAATAGAAAACGTCTTATCAATGGTTGCCGAGCGACTGGCTCGTCCGCACACTCCAGTCACTACTATAGATAAACTGTGGCATCGTGTTGAATATGCATGGGAAGCTGTACCTATAGATGACATCCAATCTCTGTTTGACTCAATGCCCAGGCGTATAAGTTTTGTTATTGCTCCCAGAGTAGGTTGTTCTGGGTACGGAATTTTCAGGATACTTACTCCCAGTAGAATGTATTTTTATAATAATTCGTGTTACAATATTAATGTGTGTGGTATGTGGACAATATTTTAAATCTATTAAACACTAGGACTTCTTTTGCCATCTATAATATTTCAACACAACCTTCTCTTCCAAAACTTTAAATAGGTAATGATCCACTTAAAAGGTTGGAAAGGAAGTAATTATCATTGTAATTTTTATTTTGAAAAGTTATAAAAAATCAAATCACAAAAATCCGCTACCGCAAAATGCAATAGTAAAAGCGAACAATCGATTGATAATTCAATGTCTGAGAGGTGGTACTCCGTAATTCGATTCCCAACAAGGACTCCCGCCAGAGCTAAATAAATCCGGGGAATAATTGAAATCCTCCGGGCTGCGATCATGACAAAGGACCTCCAATTAGACAATATATGCACCCTCCCTCCCCCGAGCTGTCTGTCAAAACACGCATGACGCAGCAAGCGCAGCTGCTCACTTTGTCCGCTGGATTTCCTCATTAAACTGGAAACGCCTTCAGATGCACTGACGCATATACCCAGAGGAACAGTGCTGATGTTATTGCAGATCCCGGATTTCAGACTGGAATTATCAAGTCTTATATCGATTGAATGAATTGAGGCCTCCGTGATATGCCATTTACACTCCTCTCTTTTTCTTGGAAGTCGGGGTTTCTTTCTGAAGAATGGAATCTCTCTCTGGGATTTATCTTTCACTGCAGTAATCTGTTTGGTTATGGCATTTTCTTTGATCTCACTCCTTTATAACTGGAGTAGAGCAAAGTGTAAAATACACTTGATCCATTTTTCTTCAACATTTCTGTACCTTTGGAATTGTTTTGGGGTTAATACATAGGGTGTTATTTGGTAATAGCTTAGTTGTGTTTGTTTCTGGGTGTGATGCCATATTATTAAAAGAGGATCATGGGAAACAGATCAATACCATCAAATGTTCAACATATATTTATATGAAAAAATAGTAAAAATGTGATAATGTACTCGGATAAGGTGCATAAATTATGAAAAAGACATCTCCTTATAGTGCAACTGAAAGTTGCTGATGGCTTGCGCTATCTATCGGTAAAAATATCAACTATTCGTTGATTTTTAATTGTTCCAGAAACTACCCGTTTCATGATTTTTCAGGATACCCGAATGACCAGTTTTTTGGTCGTTGAGATACAGCTTGCACCACGCTGATGAGGGCCAACAGCCCGGAACGCGTCCGTGGTTAGCTTTAGCTTGATTAATCAAAAATGGGTAATTGGCCAATTCTGGAATAATTAAATATAAACTAGAATAGTTGATATTTATTCCGATAGTTGGGGCAAGCTATCAGAAACTTTCAGTTGCACGAAAAAGAGATGCCATTTTCATAATATATTTATGTGTTGCACATGATGTAGCTTCAAAATAGCGTCAATATGATACCCACGTCAATATTCGGAAAAAAGAAGGACGAGACTCCGGGAAAGGTCGTATACAGGTCGGTGACATTGTCCAAGTAACCCGGGATGAGGTAAACATATTAGCTATGTCAGTTCTTGATTGGAAACTGATGGACTCCACCCTCTCTGACGTCACCATTAGCAAATAAGCTGGTTTTATCTGAACCCAACAAACAAGACAGAATCATTCGGTATATTGTACTTTCTATTTTCAGCTTAAATAGAATATTATCGTGTAAGATCTATATTTGTAATTAAATTTGTATAGACTAAACACAATTTATATCAAACATTGCTGATGACAATTAAAGTGGAGATGGCATCTGCCCGGTAAGCGGAACACTGGGGGTTCGATTCCCATCCCTGGACACTTTTAATTTTTCCGTTTATCATTACTCTTCACAATTCATCCTTTCATAATTCATCCCTAAGGTTAGAAATAATCGTTATTTCTCCTTAAAAAATAAATTTCGATTTTTCGTTTAAAAGAAACACATGCGGAATAATTTTCAAATGTCGTTTTAAAACATATTTATTGACTTCTTAGTCAATATTCACAGAATAAAATATTAAATCGATAAATTTACAGTCAGCTAGGTGGTCACCGCGATAGTGTCCAGGCGATGGCTTCACCCAGTCCAACCTGGACCAAGGTAGATTCTTGACTCCGCCGATTTGAGGATGGCCAGTTCGTTGTCCTCCAGGCCTGTCCCGAAGATCCAAGCCTGGATTACATTACTAATGGCTGAAGGATGATATTCAAATGCAATAAGAGGAATCTCTTCCATCACGTATAATGCTTCAGGCAGATTCGGCCGAATCGTCTTTCGAAGTATGTTAAGAAATCGAAGCCGTCCTTCAATGGAATGCAATTTCCATTGCAGTAAGGGCAGTAAAAATTGTTTTTTTTTTTTAAAAGAATCATATGCGTCTATAATAGTTTCGAATTTCGATAGCCTATAATTGTTTAAAAATACAAAATAATCTAAATGGTAATATATATATATCCAGTGATGATGGGAAACTGCTACAATGGAGGGAGAGCAATGCCATCCATTTAAAGTACCAATACAGCTAAAGAAACGGACTAATGGAGTCCAGAGGTCCTCTAATTGGTCCAGAATCCATTGTCCTCTTGGACCTTCGGCGTCATTACAGCTCGCAAACAACTCCAAATTGACATCCCAGTCCAACTTCCCGGGACTTCTTTGGATACAATTGGATGTCTGGAGCCCTCGGGCAGGGAGTCATTTCTTTAGGGGAATACAGAATCACTGAGATTTAGACATAATTAGGGAAGTTAACGTTGAATCAAGATAGTATAGTAATAATTATGTAAAAATTCATTCTACACCTACCTATTATTAAAAATTAAAAAGCATATCCTGACCAAAAGCACATGTGCTTTTTAGATGGCAGAGCGCCATCTAGTGGAACAAAAATCAACTAAACATTGATATAACCTGATCCTTGAATAGCATCAACAAACAGTGGAACGTAATTAACAAACTAGTCGAACGTTGGGAGGAGGTCGTAAATAATAACGGAGAATACATAATTGATTAATTAATTGTTATAATTAATGTTTTTTTGTCTAAATAAAATTGTCTAATAAAACTGAACGAACTTTTTCTTTACAGCTCAATAGATTTAAGAACAAATGGGTCTCTTTTATATTCTGGAAAACTCCTTCATCTAATTTAATCTATCGTGAACGAAATATTAATTCTACACAAATGTATTTAAAATATTTAACCAATAATTGTATCTCACATAACCTTACATCTTGCAAAGTTCATACATGTTTTGAGAGAGTTTATCGTATTTTTACTGTATTTTAAATGTCATTGTTATGTTTTTGTTTAAACTGATAACAAGATTCGTGTTTAACACAACACAAAACCATGATTTATTCTTAGGCATATTCTTTTTATTGCAAAATGATGTTAACACAGAATGAAAATTTAATAATGATATTTACAAACAGTCATCCTTCAAGCTATCAAAACCCATGAAGCCACAGTTCGAGAAGCGAATGTATACTTGGTGATATTTATAATGAAAAGGAGCAACATAGAGCAAACAGGCAGGGTGAACACTGGTGGATTTACACCTAGGAAGAAAGCCGAGATATGAACAAGTCGGTAACAAAGGATCTATTGTTGGAAACCCCAAGTAGGATTTCAACAATAGGGCATTATTTAAGTTTTCTTGGGACTGGACAGTCCGGGGCGCCGTGTGAGAGAAATGAAAAAACATTATCTCTCAGTTTAGACGATCGGATTATCTGTCCTGCAGGAAGAATATCGAATGTGACGGTCACAGTGACGAAATGGCCAATCACCAAGTAGGTATTAAAAGGGAATGTCCTGAATAGACTCTGGGGAGAGTGAAAATCTGGTGAACATTGGGAATGACCGAGCTATAAGAAGGCGCTGGAATCGGTCGAGGGAACTCAAGTAAGAAGTTACTTCCAACAGTCATAAGATTGAGGGCTACAAGAGGACTTCAATGTCAACACGACTGGACTGTAAGGGGCGTGACACAGGGTGGGATTGCGTTAACCAAACTGACTCGACAACCTAAGGTGTGATGTCAAAGACCATAATATGCCGACAGAGTTTGGAAGTGCGCTTTCAATGTCATATTTTCTTAAGATTTTTATTCGATGCTGCTTTTAGTTAAGGGTAAATTCTAGCTGAATTCTCAATATCATGTAGACATCAACTTTCGATTACGATAATTATGTTGGAAGATTATAAACTCAAAAGGAGCTTCTTCTAATAGAACATGTTTATTTTGCTAACTTTCGAACGACATCGTTCTTAAACGGGCTTAAAGACAAGATGTGATGTGAGATGCGGGAAAAATAGCAAAACAAACATGTTATATAATAACGAAAAGATTCAAAAAGGATAAGTTTCTTTATTTGAAAAATAAATTCGAGCTTTCGGGCGTAAGCTGCCCTTCTACAGGAATAATGGATACAATTTTAAGTAGTCATGTATTTACAGTTATAAATATTTTCTTTAAATGGTTTCTCGCTTTGGTCTTGTATAGCGTGAGTGGATCGCATACCCACGTGATTTAGTTTAAATCAAAGATAAGCCTTGATAAAGAGAGGCGTGTTGCCCCTAGAAATACTAGTTGACCAATAATTTATATTCAGTATATGCCCTATATTTATCTATACATATATATATATATATATATATATATATATATATATAAGCTATTTTTTGCATATCTAGGATTATTTATGTAGTTTTATATTTTATTATTTAAGAAAAATTATTGCTATGTAAATTTTTCAATTGGTTTATATTATTATATGCAAAATTGTTAAGTGATGTAATGAAGAGAAAACGGATAATTCTATTTTAGTATTTGGACCAGCCTATCATATGTCTCCGGGATATCTATGTGTCTATTTATACTATTATATTTTGATGAAATCAGTGCTTCCAGTATTAATCTTTTGTATTTACTATTTATGTTTGTATAATGAATATTAGGGTTTGCTAGGTTGAAATCGTGATCTGTGTTTCTAATATGTTGTACTATTAGAGATTTGGGGTCTTTGTTTTTAATATTTCTTCTATGTTCGTCTATTCTATCTATTATATGTCTGCCTGTTTCACCTACATATACATTATTACATTGGTTGCATGGTATGGAATATACTACTTTGCTATTGTATAGTTTTGTTATAGGAATACTGTTTCTTGTAATAGGGTTTCTTATTATGGTTGCTATACTCGGGTTGCTTTCATAGTATGTTCTTATACCGTGTTTGCTTAAATTTCTGGCTATATTGGTACTACTATGGGAATAGGGGAATATACATATTGATTTATATAAACATGATTATTTCTTATAAGAGAGGGATTATGGAAATGTCTTAATATAAAGTTTTTCGGATATCCACTGGAAGTGAGTTTATTGATCAAAAATTGGGTTTCTGTATCTTTTGAGAGTTGGGTGGAACAATGTGTATATATTCGTTTTGAGAGGGTTTTTACAGTGTTGATCTTGTGACTGAGGGGGCAATAAGAGGAAAAGTGTATATAATCTGGAGTGGAGTTTGGCTTATGGTATATTTCTGTTGTATATTGGTTTTGTGTTTTTAGTATAATAGATAGGCTGGTCCAAATACTAAAATATAATTATTCGTTTTCTCTTCATTAGATCACTTAACAATTTTTCATATAATAATATAAACCAATTGAAAAATTTACATAGCAATAATTTTTCTTAAATAATAAAATATAAAACTACATAAATAATCCTAGATATGCAAAAAATAGCTTATATATATATACTGCGGACGTACCCGGCTTCGCCCGGGGTTTTACCCGAGTAAAGGTTTGTCTAGCGAACATTTGTTAAAACAATTCTCTAAAAACTTATTTAAAAAAAAAGATATATTTTGATAATTTGAAACTCGTAAATTTGAATCTCTCGATAAAGTGAACATTTTTTCCCGGTCCCTGTGTGCCGTGTCATCCTGAATTTTGTCTTTCCTAATTTTCTACATTAGAAAATCATAGTTTTATCTAGTGAACATTTTTTCCTGGTCCCTTGAAAAATACTCGATAAGTTGAATAAAATCAATATTAATTGGTTCCCTCGGTAATTGGAAGTTAAAGGAATAGTATCTTCGCCTTGGAATTGTATCATTATTCTTGTCTCAAATAAATTGCCGTGTCATCCTGAGATAATCTTACTTTTGATAAATAATATTTAAGATAACAAACTTAGTGATAAGAAAACTTGTTATCATCGTCACAATGGGGGCGCTGCTTGCGAGTTAAATCTACAAATCTGCAAATAACTCTAAGGATATTCAATATATTCATGAAATTATTTTTCAAAAACCTTCCCGGTGATATACCTAATAATATCCCAAAATTTCACGGCGATTTAATGTATGGTGTTTGAATCTATAGAGTACAGACAGACAGAGAGACATTCAATTTTATATATATAGATTTACTCTTCATTGTTGGCTTTTTATCTTACATTCATTCCTCATTGTTGGCTTTTTATATTACATTTACTATTCATTGTCGGCTTTTTATCTTACATTCACTCTTCATTGTTGGCTTTTTATCTTACATTTATTCTTCATTGTTGGCTTTTTATATTACATTTACTCTTTATTGTTGGCTTTTTATCTTACATTCATTCTTCATTGTTGGCTTTTTATATCATATTTACTCTTCATTGTTGGCTTTTTATCTTACAATCATTCTTCCTTGTTGGCTTTTTATATTATATTCTGACCAAAATCTATCCATGAACTTCACACAGTGAACTTCACACAGACAGAATAAGGCAATTATATAAGTAGATTTACTCTTCTTTGTTGGCTTTTTATCTTACATTCATTCTTCATTGTTGGCTTTTGACGTGACAACGTCTTAAATTAGGTTGCGGCTGGGAGTCACTTATGAAAAAGTGTAACGCCCGGTAACGTTACGATGAGTCATCGAACGAGTGTGCTGCGCGCGCAGCGCTAGAGAATTAGGCGCATTGAATCGGCGCATGCTTGTCTCTGTCTTTCTCGAACGTTCTTGGCGTTGGAAAAACAAGAAAGCGTCATAATACAAGTTCACACGTGTGGTTAAAGTATCGTCAGCTGTGTCTGTAGTGAAAATGTGGAGTGCTTAGATTCGTCATTTACAACAACTACAACAATAAAGGTAAATAATTGTACACTGATATTTCATTATCGTAAACTATGATTGATTGATTAATTGTTAGATTGACACAAAAGTTGAGAAACTGAGTTTATAGGTTATGTCATACTATTGATAAATGTTGATAGTGTTAAGTAAATTATTAGTTTAAAATTAATTAATTAATTAATTATTATTTTACAAATTTTAAATAGTTTCAAATTTATTTAGCAAAAATTTGAACCTTCGATCTGAATAAATGTTTTGATTTTCGAATTGATTCTTTAAAATTACAAATATTAAGAAAAAATGGCAGATATAAGAAAACTTTATTTAAACTGTGTTGAGCAAGAATTTTAACATCTAATTTAAGTAAATGTTTTAATTTTCAACTTCATCATTTACAATTACAAATTTTATTTAATTTCAAATTTATTTAGCAAAAATTTGAACCTTCGATCTGAATAAGTGTTTTGATTTTCAAATACCAACGCGGCTGGTGGAGTGGCGATCTATCGTAAATTATCATCGACATCTACGGCGGAAGTGTTCCAAGTTGCGATTACAGACGTAACTCGTGTCATTAAAACCAAGGGTGACATGTGCATGACTGAAGTTACTTGCTTCGCCGCTAATACTAGCTTCAAGTTTATACTCGGTGCTGTATATATTCATCCAGGAGCTAGTATGCAGGATATTGGAATGTTACTATGGCAAGGACTCGGTCCGTACATTCACAACAGCCAGTACGTGCCACCGTTCGTGCAAGTTGATTCTAGTATACCGATTCTTCTGTGTGGTGATTTTAACAAAAACGTAAAGCCTGACAACTCGTTTCTTAAATTCATGAAAAATACGTATAATCTTGATTGCGTATCAAACGTTTCTAAGTCAACTACGTTAAAAGGAACAACTATCGACTTGACTTTCGCAAGACACATTACAGCAGAAACACTTCCTTTCATTTCATATTTCTCCTATCATCGTCCTATCCTCAACAAAATCACTCAAATAGGAATTAGTTAAGTTTAAGTTTACATGTACAATGTTTTAGTAAACAAAATATATTTCTATAGTTAAAATTTGTGCAATTCTTATTTTCAGTCAATTCCTTGTTCCTATTGTGCAATTTAATTATATTCATATCAATAACTATTCTACCGTTGTCACGTAAAATCTTCGCCCGTAAAACCGACTTTACAGGCAACCATTGTTTATATTACATTTACTATTCATTGTTGGCTTTTTATCTTACATTCACTCTTCATTGTTGGCTTTTTATCTTACATTCATTCTTCATTGTTGGCTTTTTATATTACATTCACTTTTCATTGTTGGCTTTTTATCTTACATTCATTCTTCATTGTTGGCTTTTTATATTACATTTATTCTTCATTGTTGGCTTTTTATCTTACATTCACTCTTCATTGTTGGCTTTTTATATTATATTTTTAGATTGAGATTATTAGCTAGTATGTAAAAAAATGAACTCTGTTGAAATTTAATTTTGTATTTATATATAAATAAAATTAACTCTGTTGATTTATTTTTGTATTTAATCGATAACAGCGAAGTTACGCATGTTAATGTTAGGAAATATATTTTGATGTTAAGCAAAACCTGCTCATCTCGTTTTACATAAATGTTGAAAATTTGGTTGAAATTGATGCATTGTAACGAAAGTTTTTAGCGAACAACACTTATGAAATTTGCATTTTATTAATATAGATATATATAGGGCATATACTGGATATAAATTATTGGTCAACTAGTATTTCTAGGGGCAACACGCCTCTCTTTATCAAGGCTTATCTTTGATTTAAACTAAATCACGTGGGTATGCGATCCACTCACGCTATACAAGACCAAAGCGAGAAACCATTTAAAGAAAATATTTATAACTGTAAATACATGACTACTTAAAATTGTATCCATTATTCCTGTAGAAGGGCAGCTTACGCCCGAAAGCTCGAATTAATTTTTCAAATAAAGAAACTTATCCTTTTTGATTCTTTTCGTTATTATAATTATTGAAAGGATTATTAGTCTTAAAACATGTTATATAGAAGAAGCTCCTTTTGAGTTACAATATTCTCAATATGAACTCACGCGTTTTTATTTTAGCCATTCACACTAGTGAAAGCGAAAACAAATAGCGCCTGGCTAACCTAAAATTCATATTATATTTAGTACATTCCAGAACATAATAGGTTTCTCTTTTAGTCTAGATTCAAGTCCATAGAAAGGAAGTCTAAAACAGTTCTGTACTAAGACATCCTAATAACATTATTTATTCTCAAACAAACAGCGTTAACCATTTACAATGATGAAACTAAATATAAATTAAATTTTCACTACTATAAAAAAATTAATAAACCCTCCCCGACGCTAAAAGTTTGTTTCACCAACAAATCTCTTTCAATTTATCTGCGGCACTTCATGTTAAATTCAGGAAGAAGGCCCTTTGTGACGTCTTGAAAGGATCTTTGTCAACTGGGGTAATGGACGTCTAGCCTTTGTTGACCCTTTTCCACCTAGTTACACACGATCCCAGCACTTCCTTTCCTTCAACATGCGACAAATCAAAGTGTAATTATAAATGTTTAGCTAGATCTTTCTGTGATTAATGATAATTTGATTTGAACAAGAGATTACTCCTTCTTTGTCAGTTTTTTTTTAACATAAAAGTGTTGTCAAATTTATCTGAAACGTAGAAACAGAATTGAATATTGATAAACACCGTTTACAAGTGGCGAATAGAGTTTTTAAACCTTTTTGATGCCTTTTAGAAAAATTTTAGACAAGGATAGAGCAGATAATTAACATACTCTAAAAATATTTCTTCAAATTATAGATACTTTGGCCAGTAAATCTTTTTATTATCTCGACGTTTCGACAGAAATATTTTGTCCTCGTCAGGAGCGAACGTCGAAGACGAATGTCGAAATGTCGAGATAATAAAAAATATTTACTGGCCGAAGTATCTTTAATTCTAAGAACTATGAATGCCGGCCAGGCAACCTCTATTTTAACGATACTCTAAAAGGTTTCTTTTTTATATAAGGATCGCGGTAGGTCTATTATAAAATTAATTTTTAAATCTATTATTGTACTTCTAACTCAGTCAAATCTGACTTAAGATTTTCATGGTTCTAAGTCTTAGTCTATGTCTTAGAATCTAAGACATAGAATTTGTTCAAGCACTCTTCTATTTCAAATCAAACATGTTTGGCACGTGTTTATTTCTCTAGTTTTGAAACTCCCAAAAATAAAGTAAGATAGACTTGTACGCTAGATTATATATATATAAATCTTTAATTAAAAAGGCATATATTAGATCAAAATATCATTTATTTTACTAATATTTCAGTTGGCTGAACGCAAACCTTTATCAAGGTGTTATAACATTTTAAAGTGTGTCAACAACAGACTCAGCGCCACATAACATCAACAGCATTATATATAAATATGATGATAATGGGGTCCTATAAGACATGTTTGTCCGATTATTAAGTTGTAAACATCGTCTAATAATTCATTTATAATGATATTAAATGCTAAAGCCGTTAAGATTCGGAAAACACAATTAACTGAAGTCTATAGCAGTGTTGTTATCATAATCAGACTCTGGTAATTTGTGAGTAACTATCCCAAGTAAACTATATTTTTAGCTTGAATATTAGCATAATCAGACTCGAGTAGTTAGTGATATATTACATCAACTAAACTATATTTGACGTATCGTTAGTAGCATCGTTATTATAATTGAAGCTGTTTATATTGTGAGTAAATTACCATTATAAAGATTCAGAGTCCAGTTTTGTTACTTGTATATACTAATGAGGCTGGACTTGCACAATTGACGAAGGAGATTGGAGTATTTTTAGAAAGTGCTCTCTTAATGCGAATTTTCCAATGCGAAAATGTGGCCTAATTGTTGTATATTTGAAGTTTATACCATCTCCAGGTGTAAGTAGTGTCAAGATAAGAGTGAATTATTTTAAATCATTTAAACACATCTATAATGAGAAGAAACACAAGTCGTGATGAAGAGCTTCATTATATAGAAGAATCTCTTTCCTCGATTTGTATTTATTCTTTTATAGCAAAAAGAGATATTATCGTTGTCTTTAACCTATGGTAAATTTCGTTATGTCTTTCATGCTTCACTGAGCTGTATTTTTCTTGTTACGATCCAAAATAGACTTTTACCGAATATAACGTTATAACACATATAATATCCTGACGATCCTAAAGCCAAATGCCTCTTTTTATATATTTCTCCTGACGAAAACAAAATATTTTTGTTGAAACGTTGAGAAAATAAAAAACTCTAACTGACCGAAGTGTCTATTTTTAACAGAAACATATAATATGTAATGATACATTAGCGCGTCTTCTGTTATGACATTTCGAAACTATTATAGACACGTATGACTCTTTTAAAAATAAAACAATTTCTACTTCCTTCACTATTAAATACTACAATGCAGTAAGGACAGTAGAAATTGTTTTATTTTTAAAATAATCACACGCGTCTATAATAGTTTCGAATTTACATGTGTTTGACCGATACCCTAGAGGAGCGGTATTTTGATCGTATTGAGGAACTCGGCTGAGAAGATGTAGACAATCTTGTATGTCATTGAGGAAGTCAGAGTACCAATATAAACGTGACATTCAACACTGATTTGTCATTCTTTTGAAACCACCTTTAGTAATTCTCGAACAATTCCAACAAGAATTTGAAAATGTAAGGATATAATTATAATATATTTAGTATATAAATGGCAATCTTTGTATATTTAAACTCAATTGCCATTCATATTTCTTTAAATACAAATCCTTTAATATGTAAATTTGCATAATATTGTAGCAAAGTATTTATTATGTATAAAAATCGGTGGACGAGTAGGTAAAAACCCTCGATTCCCGACAGTCATGAATCGGGTTTGTATCCCGCGTTAAAATTTTGTTTAATATGTGAATAACCTTCACATATTTTTCACTGTTTTAATTATTATAAACTAGGTTGCTCTTGTTGAGCGGTACCTAATAAAGTGATTTTGGACCGGAATTATTTTGTTTTATGTACTGATTGTTAATTTTTGATATTTATATTATTTATATTTTTGCTACTCTCTCTGGGAACTTCCCTCATTACTTATCTTGTATCTAATTACCTCAAATAAATTGCTGTGTGATTCTGAAGTTTGTCTTTCCGAAATTTCTACGTGACAATATACAATTTATCCTCTTATAGATTCTCATGTTTACTCCCGTAGAAGGACAGAAATGCTTGAAAGCTTGGCTAAATAAAAACCCTTACAAGAAACTCTTCGAATGAACATTTTGTACTTTTGATAATTTACTGCTCCAGGTGATATTATCAAACTTATGAAATTACTTTTTCTAAACCTAATTTGGGTTTCTCTGAATTTATTTGATAAATAAAATACCTTGAAGGTGTTAAACAATTATACAAGGTTGTCCCAAAGTTCGGAAACACTTGCGAAAAATTAAAATACTAATATTATTGCCGTTATGTATAATATCTTTGTATTATGTATAAAGTAATTGTATTATGTATTATTATATATTCGCCGTAATAATATTATTCGACAAGTAATAATGAAAATCATGTTTTAAGAAAAACACGGACTTTTGGGACAAGCTTATATATTTCACCTTTTTAGTTTATGTATTTGAAAATGATTAAAAAACCTAAAATTTCTCTTTCCATTAAAATTTATTTTTAAAATGCTTTTTAAGCGTAGAGGTTCTATCAACATAGATATTTTTCTCGTTCAATTCTGGTATAGTGTGTGCTACAGTCTAAAAAAGAACCATATTGTAGCGAAGTATTTCTTATTTTAGAAGCATTTATTATTTTACACTAGTATTAACAGAGAATCATTTTTTATGTTTATATTTGATTCGCTGTAAACTTTCCTCATTCCTTATCTTTTGTTTACCATTCCTAGTTTGTTCTTGCCTGAAATAAATTGCTGTCTCATCCTGAAGTTGGTCTTCCCTAATTTTCCACGTGGCAATATAAAACCTCGCGACTACCATCCAACGATTCAAAGAGGAATATCCGAGCTCAGGCTGGCTCTCGGCTCCTGACGGAATCCAGATGTAAATACTCCATTACTGACTCTTGACTGAGTGTAATTGTTGACTAAATAGTCAATAAAGTTTATTTTCATTGTCAAAAAATATAAAACCATAAAAAGAAAGAAGCATTCAAATATATCCAGATTCAAGACTCAACTCTCAGAATTTACAACTTCCAAAACAATAAGAGATTTTAAGACAACGATAACCTCCCTATTCCTTATATAATAATAAGCACAAGTCCAGGAAAAGATATTCTTCTATACAAGGACGACCGTACAAGCTTGCACTCGTTGAAGGACGTCTTGCTCTAAAACTTGCACGGTCGTTCTTTTATAAAATAATCTCTTATTCCCGACTTGTGTTTCTTCTTTTTAACAAAATACATTCTTTTCATCGCAGTAAGCTTAATAGAAGTTTTTTTATTTATTTGTGAAAAGAAACATTCGCGCCTTAATGATTTAATTTGTTAAAAATAACTCTGCCTTTGCCGGTCCCAAACCCGGATGAAAAAGGAGGAGGGGGAGCAGTAACAAGCTCACTAAAAACCTGGGTTCAGCTGGCCCGGCTGATAGTACCCTGTAAGTGCTCATAATCCAGGGATACAGGATGAGCAGCGTTTGTACTCCATGTTAGGAGCGACTGTACATGGCGTCTGTTCCTTATGTCAGAGGCGGCCATTTATTTTGGAGCTATGTCGGCCTGCCACCGAGTAGTGCTCCCAGTCTTAATGACAAAGGCAGACGCATTCTACTTCACCCAGTCATGATTGTTGTCAAACAGACACCATCAAGAGACAAAACTTCATACCCTAATATGATTGAATGTAGTTAAGAAAGAAGGAGATTTGTTAAAAAATACATTCTTACAAAACGTACCAAAACAATAACAAGTTAACCGATCTGTGAAATCCATTATTGAAGAATAGATACAGTGAGATAAACAAATTTGTTGAACAAATACCTGGTCTGTGAGCGCTATTGAAATATTAAGTAGAATTCTGAGGTTAAATCAGAAAATATTTACTTCTAGCTCAATATACACAGTTTAATTAATGCGTTAATTACTCTGAATCTATAATTAGATATCGTAAATTATTTAAACATCCTGGAACCATCGGTACATATTAGACTTTCCTTTATTCCTTTTGTGTGAATGCCTAAATTATTTTTCTCTCTCATTAGAGATACAATCTTTTTTTTTTCAGAATTGTTTCAAAAAATAATATTCTGAAAATATATCCAACATATATGTTATATCAAATTAATATTTTATTAAAAAAATTATATTTCATAGATTCAAATACTCTGCTAAATCGACCACCAGAGGTCACGCTTCCCCTATAAAAACTCATTGGTGTTGTTTCCCGATGGCCGGCTCAAACCTTTTGTACATTAAGTGAATAAGTTTTCCATTTTTTTATTCTTACGCCTTAATTCAGGAGTACTTTAATCAAATTATGTTTTTTTTTATATATTCCTTTGGCTCAATTAAAGCAATTACAGATCAAAACCTTTTTATTATTATACTTTCAAGATTTTAACCACGACTGCATTACCGTAGCATAATCTTCAAGATAATCAAAAATGAACAGAAATCTCTCTTATTTTTATAACATATATATTACAAAAAATATTTTCTGCTGTTGATTTTGGAAATATTATTGTTATATTGCAATGCAGTCGTGGAGAAATGATAATAATAAAAATACTTTAGATCATAATCAGCTTTAATTGATCTTATGAAATATAGAATACATAATTAAGGAAAAAATCCCCGATTTAAGGCGAAAGAATAAAGAAAATGAAAGACTTATTTACATAATTATAAAAAATTTGAGCTGAGCCTTTTTTTACGGGGCTGCTAACCAAAATGAATGATTTTTGGATCTGCCAACGGGAAACAACAACAATAGATTTATATAGGGGGGGGGGGGGGGAACCGCGACATCTGGTGGTAGAAATAACAGGGTAATTTGATCTGGGAATTATTTTTTTAAAATTAAATACAATTTTCTATACAATATATATATATGGAAAACAAAAACTTTTTACTAAATATCTAAATTATTAATTTGGGGACATCGAGAGGTTTTGTTGGCCTTTTGTAAAGTTGTAAATATGCAAGTATATCGTTTGGTAATTACTGATCAAATATTAATTTAAAAAACCTTTTTGGAAAACTTCGTTTATATTTTTATAAACAATTTAAGAATACACGCAGGTAAATTGTTTCGAATACTTTGTTAAAACAAGAATTTTGTATCTAAGCAATCTGATAGATTCTGGTACCTTTATAAATATTAAATGTGACTGTGGGTGCTCGTTTGTTTCACAATGTACATACGAATTTATACGACATATTTTCATAATATTGTAACAAATTATTTATTATTTTATGAGCAGAGTAATATATTTTATGTTTATATTTTTCTACTCTGTACATTTCCCTCTTTTGCCTATCTTTTCTTTATCACTCATAGTTTGTTCTTGCCTGAAATAAATTGTTGTCTTATCCCGAATTCGGTCTTCCCTAATTATCTACGTAGCATTTTTGATGGAGATGCTGGGTAAGTTAGGGAAGACAAACTGAAGATCGCCGAGAAGCCTTGAAGCCATGGGAGCTGTGATCCACATTTTCAGAGACTGGCACCAGGATTCCACCGCCGTGATAAAGCTAAGACTTCCCTCCAAGATGACGATGTCCTTATAGACAATACGACGCAAAGCCGCTCTTCACGCCGCAAGAAAAAGGACGCAAAGGTTCTAGGGACAATGTTTAAAGACTTCGATGGAATCCTTGGCAGAAGCACGTCAGATCCCCCCATGTCAGTAACTACAATAATTTCAAGCTGTGGGTCACAGCTCCCATAGGGAAGGAACTATGTAACAAATTATTTATTATTCTATTACCAGAGTATTCTTTTTTTCTGTTTATATTTTGCTACTCTGTACATTTCCCTCTTTTGCTTATCTTTTGTTTATCCCTCATAGTTTGTTCTTGCCTGAAATAAATTGTCTCATCCCGAAATTGCTCTTCCCTAATTTTCCACGTGGCAATATAGAATTGGGTTTGGATAGAGTCTTTGTCTTGAATTTGAACTTGAAATGTGCAAATAAGACATATTTCTGGAAAAAAGAGTATACTAGAATTGGAAAATTATAATAATATACAAGAATATCTATGGAAAACCTTCAAACCTACAAATGAGTACAAGTAACCAAACAATTCTCTGAAACCTTGTAAATGTAAAAGAAGAACTGTTTTCTACATGTGTAGAAATGTGGTGCACTTACAGGAAAAGGTCGTCGCCACCATGACCTGTCCCATGTGTAGTCTAGATAAGTTTAAAAAGGTATTTCAATAAGCCTATAATGGGTATCTTGCGTGGATATCAAGAAAGTCTGGCGGTGTAAAACAGTGTCTAAAACACCGGTAGAAATGGTTGGACGAAAGGGAATCACGCCACGAATAGGCGTGATTTGGTAAACACAGGAGCTGAGGATTCAGACTTCAAGATTGAATATACCCATCAGATAAAACGTCTGTAGCTGGCAAAGCTGAATGACAAATTTGGCAAAAGTTTTAATAACTTAAATACAATCGTGTCTCTTCAGATACTATAATATCACACACAAAAAAAAAAGATGTATAACACATAATACAAAAGGTAAAAGATTTCAATGTTACTTGTCGATATAAGGAGTGTCACACATTATGTGAATATTCCTAAATAGAATTCTGTGCTCACATTTCAAAAGTCGCTCATTAAAGGTTATTTTCTTTATGTCACTTTGACCAAACCGTTGGACGAATCTATATAATTTGATATCATACAACACTTAGGTTAGCTAGCTGATGCTGTAAAATCATAAACCCGTCGGCATCGTAAAATACGAGCAGAAACAAGATTGGCTGGGGTCGATATAAAGGCTTCTCGAGAAAAAAGTGAAAAGATCTCACAAAGATGGCATCTGAATTTGCTACAGATCTCCTTTATTATTGTGCCGTGATAGCTCCATTGTGTCAGAGTTATCATATAGACACATAACGATTAATCTTCTGCAATAATTTATTATTTTAAATACGGTCGAAGCTCTTAATTCTTTTTCCGAACTTTATAATTATAAAGTATAAGAAAGATTTCTTAATAATAAATATTTGTGACGTAACTCAATATGAACTGGAATTAGTTATCATAAGAAGTCTTACCTTCAACTTGGCAGAGCTTTGTGTTGAAGTCATCTATTTGTTTCTTCGTCCAATGTTCGAGAAAGCTGAAGTAATAAGACCTGCAGCTTCAGTCTAATATCTACATTATTTTCATCATGAATAACCATTTTTACATATCATTTATAAGTTTAAACTGAAGATTAGATTTCTCCATATTATTTTCCATATTTGTTGTTTGCTTAATATTTTGTTGATGATACTAGTTCTTTTTTTTTTATCACAGAAATCCTTCTTTGTGCCTTGATTCTGTGACCAATCGTTAATTCACGTGGTCTATTTAAGCATATCTTTCCCACAAATTATCAAAATTAATCTCTGATTATTTTTCGAAATCATCTTGATGTGATGAGAATCAAGTTTTTATTTCATATCTTCTATTTTTGAACCAAATCAAATTATATTATTTTGTGACATACATTCAGATTGTATGATTTGAATTTTTCTTGAACGATATATAATAAAAACATCATTTGGATAAATAAATTTTGAAAATATTTTAACCAAGAAATTATTTTCCACCATTGTTGATCTTCTCTCCAGCACAAAACTCTAAATTAAAAAAAAAAAAAAAGAAGTCGTCGACACAAATTGGGAGAGTTTTAACATACACATAACCTCTAATTTATTTTTTTACTATCCGAATGACCCGGACAACGCCCGGGTTTTACCCGATTAAATGTTTTTATTCAAATACTATTCGTTACAATTATAAATTGGCGCCGTGGATGTCACTCTTGTGAAACGTCCTGCTTCAAACTTTGTGTTATTTTAAAATATAAAAATAAAAAGGTAAATTTTCACAACGATATTTGAAAATTCGATTATTTTGATTTTTATATGAAAATATTTTAAATTTCAAATATACATAAAATGATGACAGCAGGTGATTTCTTGCCCCTACGCCATCATTATGTCACTCAAGGTCACACTTGTGAAACGTCCCGCTCCACCAATCCCGTGTCCCCATGTGGTCCATCCTTCCTCAACTTTACTTCTGGCAGTTGGACCATTCGTGGTCTTAATTTGAAGTTTTTTGTCCTCATCTCTGCCCTCCATGCTTCAATATTTCGATGAACACGATAGTATAACACACATTATATATATACGTCAAAATAGAGATCTCTCCCTTTAAATATATAATAGAACAATTAATTTAGTTTATCACCACGATAAAAAAACTTAAAGAAGGTGTAAAGGAATGATTCACAACACCATATTTGGAAAATTCAGACAAAATCAACCTGTATACCACGGTTTTGGGCTATGTGTTCATCAGTACAGGGGTGGTTTCGATTTCAATATATTCCTACGAGACCGGTTATGAAATCGGTCTAAAATGTCATAAGGTGTTTTAAACTGGTGAAGAGGCGGGGCCAATTTTCAGGCTAGAATGCATCCATATAGATAAAATGGATTACGTTTTCAAAGCATTATTGACGAATGCTATACGAGGTCAGTTCAATTAGCTCCAAGTTATGTTGTGTCAGATAAAATTAGGTTCGACTTATAAATGGGACTTTTCGACCTGCTCATTTATTCCATTCAGACTCAATGCTTATTAGGATCTACATTGGTGGGGAATATTTGATGTGTCTTATGTGACATATCATTTGATATATTCCACACAACACCAATCGTATCTACATTTACATGCATCAACCTTTTGTGCCAGAGGCCCAGTGTAGGTGCTCTCTTGCATTCATATGAAAGAAAAATATGATCATTTTGATCAATCAGTGTAGATGGAGCAGTTTGGATGTAATATAATCCACCCAGATTCTATCCCTCTATTATGAGTTTGCCTTTCGTGTCCATTATGCTGAAACCACTCTTGTTGAATTCAATTTCCTTTCCATTTTCTACCATTTCTACCGTTTGTATTGGTCCAGCGGTGAACCTACGCCCCATATATCAGATATCAGAATTCAGGTATATGTTGAAAGGATGGTTCCAGTTTTGTCCAGCCTGGATAGGTCCTTGGTATCAGAGGTCCAGCACAATGTGATCTGTTATTGCTCAGCAGATCAGGTCCGTAGTAGTCCTTGTCAATAAAGGCTGGCATACTTTTGTTCTGACTTTCAGCAGTTTGGGTTGAGTAGGCGCCATCGTGACAAAATATATCTCTCCCCACATTAATACTTATCTTGATTCTCTCTTCACGTTTTGATATAGATTAGAATAACAGCTTAAACTTGATATTCTTTATTTCATTGGTGGGGGAATGGTGTAGACCGTAGAAATTCGGCAGCCACCTGGCGGAATCGAATCCCACTTTGAACACTTCATTCTGAGAGAAAGACATTTTTCTCGATGATCCCTCTTCGTCTTTCTTATCTCCACTCAATCATATTAAGGTGTCAAGCTTGTAAAGCTTGAGAATGACTGGGTGAAGTAGAATGTGTCTGCCTTTGTCGTTAAGACTGGGAGCACTACTCAGTGGCAGGCCGACTTAGCTCCAAAAGAAATGGCCGCCTCTGACATGAGGAACAGACGCCATGTGCAGCCGCTCCTGAGTACAGATGCTGCTCATCCTGTATCCCTGGATTAGGAGCCCTTACAGGGTACTATCAGCCGGGCCAGCTGAGCCCAGGTTTTTTAGTGAGCTTGTTACTGCTCCCCCTCCTCCTTTTTCATCCGGGCTTGGGACCGGCAAAGGCGGAGTTTCGATGATCCCTGACTTTTGTAAGTATAATATACCTAACCTGGCTGTGTAAAACCTCAAATGTCGAACTGTATTCTATATAGGTAGATGTGTCATGCACCTACCTTAAAAGCAATCGCTAATTACCAGAGATTATTAATAATAATTTATAATAAAATATTCACAATTCATCCTTTCATACTTCATCCCTAAAGATAGAAATAATCGTTATTTCCCCTTAAAATAAATTTAGATTTTTCGTTCAAAAGAAACACATGCGGGATAATTTTCAAATGTCGTTCTACACCCAGAGATTATCATGACATATACCAGATCAACTTAGATAAGCAAAGCTATTCCCGAGCACTTCCACAGAAGACTAACATAAGTTTTTTTTTTTTTGGAGGGGGGGGAGGGGAGGCAATTCATGTAAAGTTTTACCGTTACTTCATAAAGGGAATTATCGGAATGCTTTTAATAAATAGCAAGATGAAAAAAGCTTTCACGCACCGCGTTATATATAATAATTTAATTGGTTTGGATTTTTCTGGCCGGATAACTCTCATGAGGTTTTTTAACTGCGATTGAGTAGAGAGAGAGAAACCACAAATATTGTTTCTATATTTCCTTAATGAATTACAAGTTCTAAAAGTATTGATGAAACTTTCAATTGAGAATTGTGTGAAAAATATAGTTTTGTAAAGATATACAACAACAAACAAGAATAAAACCTTTATTAAGACCTTTTTGTCTTATACAGTTTCTCCGGGTTGAAGAGGGTATAGCTAAGAATAACACAGTAATAGTAACAATATTTATAAGGAGAAGGAAGAAATAAAGGGGGCTTGGTATACACTTATATACAAGGATTCGAGAACAAGCAGTTCCTTTTCTTAAACAATAAAAATTAGTTGAATTGACAGAAAATATATTGGTACAAGTAAAAAAAGAAATCTATACCACAATGTATTATACATATTTATAAGGTATCTATACAATTTTTTATATCTCTAGTATACGTGGTACAGGCCTTGATGATCATGGTGGGTAGAAGTAGGCGACTGCTTTTACTGTAACTCACTGTAAGACTGTATGTCTAAACATATGAAAAACAGTTCGACTTTGCACTTACCAATGTGCCAGAGCCACGTTTGATTACTTGCACTCGCTCATGGGGTTGGACTTTTGTGAGAATCGGGAGCCATTGAATCATTCTTTTTATCAGAAAAAAGTGTCCAATGCGGGAATCGGATCCAGGTCATAGCGGTCGAAAACCAATGGTTTAGACCATCCTTCCACCGACCCCTGTTACAATTATATACATGGATGGATCAAAGGTAGAGGATTACCTATAGTCAGGATATGAAATCTTAGGGGTTATTTAATAAGTTCAGTAAATTTTGATGCGAATATTTTAGGCTAAGGCTCAATTAATATGCGAAAAATTAGTGAAAGTTTCGATATCAAGCTCTATTTTCACGGGTAATGGGTATCTGATACTCTACATAAAAATCATGAAACGGGTATTTAAGGCCAGAAACATTTAACGCCAAACAATTTGAAAAAGAAAATAGTACCAAAGTGAAATTGTACTGGGATCAGGTGAGAAAAAATATTAAAAAGAAATCAACTGATCGTGCAATTAAAAGTTACTGATAGCTTGCGCCATCTGTAAGAATAAATATCAATTATTCGTTGATTTTATTTATTCCAGAATTGGAAATATACTATGAAAAATATTGTCGCGTATAAGGCCTGAAAAAAAAACACCTACAACATCCGCCAATAGATGGCGCTTTCGTCTGTTTCCGATCTGAAACTGGTGTGGATATCGCCGACTGCTGTGGTCCTGTTTCCTGGAGCAAATAGTTGTAAATAGATGTTCATATTGGCTCTGGAGTGTAAATAATTGAAATAACTGTTGAGTTTTATTATAGTTTTATGTAATGTGTAGTAGAAATGACAATAAAAAGAGTAGAATTAGAAGTCTTTGTGCCGATTGCTGTCATGACTCTCTTGCCAACATCGCTGCTGCTACTCTTCTGGTAAGTCTCTCGTGTCCCCCCACCAGTGGTGAGGCCGAGAGATACAGCCAGAGGAAAAGGAGTTCCACTTGAGTGATGCTTCTCGGAAGTCTTTGGGTGGACTGCAGAGGAGAGTAACGGGAGCCACGGTAGGTGATCCACGGCGGAAGAAGCGCGACGTGGCGAAGAACCGGAGGGGTCGCGCGACAATATTTTTCAGGATGACTTAAAGGCCATTTTTTTGTCGTTGAGGTACAGCTTGCCCCACGCTGACGAGCGCCAACAGCCCGAAGAGCGTACGTGGTTAGCTTTTCTTGATTAATCACGAATAGGTTTTTATTCAATCCTGGAACATTTAAAAATCAACGGATAGTTGATATTTATCCCGATAGATGGCACAAGACATTAGCACCTTCTAGTTGCACGATCAAGAGATGCCTTTTTCCTAATTTATCCAACTGATCCCTTGTTTCATTTTGGTACTTTTTTGTCATACGGCTATAAGTTTAAGATCTTATAGAATATAGAATCTGAGAAATTTTCAGAACAAGCTAAATAAATTATTGAGAAACGATTATTTGAATAATCATCTTCTTATTGAAATTTGTAGTTGATTTGGTCTCAAAAGAAAAAGGAACCAATATAACTCTTTGTAGACTACAAGTACTCATTAATATTACAATTGATGATAATCAACACTTATCACTTTTTCAATATATTCTTGAGAGACTTCATTTAGAGCAGAGTATTTCACAATACTAGATATAAGTTAAAGACACTGGCGTTTTCTAATGCACCCAGACCTACTTTCCACATATATGTTCGATCTTACCCTTTGAATTCTAAAACAACAATAAAAGCTTTATTAAGATCTTTAGTCTTAAATATACAGATTATCTGAGGATATAGAAGAGGGTCAATCCAACGAATAACACAGTAATAGAAACAATAATCAGCAATGTAATTTATAATGTATCAAATAAGAAAAATAAGAATGGGCTTGGCATAAGTTATATACAAGGAATAGAGAACAAGCAGTTTATTTTCTTAAAGAACCCTAAATAGTAGAATTGAGGCCGAAATTTAGTAGAAGTAGAAAGAAATCTATACAACACACATAATCTATTATTTTATTTAAAAGGCATATATTGGATTAAAATATCATTTATTTTACCGATATTTCAGTTGGCTGAACGCCAACCTTTATCAAGGTGTTATAACATATTTAATGTGTGTCAACAACAAACTCAGCGCCACATAACGTTTTATAACGACATAAACACATTAAATATGTTATAACACCTTGATAAAGGTTGGCGTTCAGCCAACTGAAATATTTGTAAAATAAATGATATTCGATTCAATATATGTCTTTTTAATTAAAGATTTATTTATGGATTGCTCTATTTTCAGAAAAATCTATTATACATTACGAATCTATAGTTTTATACATGGATGGGTCAAGGGTAGAGAATTATCTATAGTCGGGATATATAAAATCTTTGGAAATACTTATTGTAATAATCTTATTACCTATTTTATAAAATTAGTTATCACTTATTATTACTATCACCTATTATTATATTACACTATTACTTTTTTATATATAATTATTATTACTTTCTCCCTCTCTCTTTTATTTATTTATATTAGTTATTATATATACTTATTATAATTAGTTCTGTATAAATTTCAATGCGAAAAATTCTTAGAGGAATCGAGAACAAAGTCTATTTTCACGGGTAATGGGTGTACGTTCATTAAAATTTGCCGTATCACGAAATAAGAGGGTTATTCCTTATGAAGATTCATGAAAGTTTAAATTTCCATAGTTGTTTCAAAAATTCGTAAACAATTGCAAAAAACTTAAATGCCAATATTATTCGCCGTTATGTATAATGTCTTTGTACAAGGGTCACTCCAAAAGTTTTTGCAATCAATATTACACACACACACACACAAGCCTTTTTATTAGGGCATCCAGCCCTATACATGATTCCCCTCTGCAGGATTTAGCAAAGGAAGATATTTCAAAAGTAAAAACTAGAATACAAGAAGTAATAAGGAAAAAGAAAAGAGAGAAGAAAGAAAAAACAAACAAAAAGAAATATAACCATATATACAAAAAATAAACATACAGAACAAAAGGAACTGTACATGATTAAATATTTAAATTAAAGTACCAATGTTTAGGATATGTCAAGGTTAGGATATCATTGAGAGGGCTAGTGTGGAATCAGCCGCATTCAATCTTCGCCTTCTTCCTCCAAGCAAACCACGACATTCGGCGAATCCATTATTCTCCAACGGACATTGACTGCAGCCTTGTAGAATTTATATAAACCGAGGGAGAGACCCTGATCAACCATCAGTGTGTTCATCCAGCTGCAAATTTGTTGGCAGTCAGGTTGAGACCAGGGTAAGTCACCCAAAATTTCTTTCCTCTGTTTCTCTAAGCAAGAGCATCCAAATATTATATGCATAATTTCGTCTTGGATTCTGTTTTTACACAGATCGCAAGTTAGAGTCAAATCAATCTTCCAGCGCTTTGAACGATTTTCGCAATCAATATTAAATAATTGAAATATAAAAAAAAATAAATTATACCATTTAAAATATAAATGCATTTTTAGCACCTATGCAAGATTTCATTCGTAAAAACCAATAATCGAAGCACTTACACCAGTCATCTTTGGGGATAGAATTTACGGCTATTGATAAAGGCTTGTAGTGCTTCATCATCAGTGTCAAATTTTATCCCTTTAAACCATAACATAACTTTTGGAAATAAAAAAAAAAGTTACAAGGGGCTAGGTCTGGTGAATATTCCCTTGTAAACCTTGTATTATGTATAAAGTAATGTAAAAGTATTTGTACATGGTGTTATGTATTATTATGTATTCGCCGTAATAATATTCTTCGCCATGTAATCAGAAAAACACGAACTTTTGAAACAACCTTACATCTTCGAATATCTTTATCGATAAGGTTTCAAAGATAATTTTGTTTATTCTAAATATAATTCTTTACAAATACTCCATTACCATATATATGTACTTTATAAGAGTTACATGGAAAGATAGTAAATACATCAATATCGCAAGGAAGATAAACTACTGGAAAACTACCCGATGTGGTAAAACTTCTAAATTTGTTAATGGAGAGTCAATAGCTGCAAGAAAGATTTTATCTGAGTAAATATTGGCTGGTGAATAAAATATGGGCTGCTAGGGGAGACGTTTATCTGGTTGACATGGAATATACAGTTCCTTATTGCCTCCTATCTGGCCAATGCTTTCTCGTGTTTCTTTACTTTATATATAAGGTTGTTCCAAAAGTTTGTGCTTTTCTTAAAACGTTGTTTTTTTATTACTTGGCGAATAATATTATTACGGCGAATACATAATACAATTACTTTATACATAATATGGAGATATTATACATAACGGTGAATAATATTGGTATTTTTATTTTTTGCAAGTGTTTACGAACTTTTGGGACAAACTTATACAGTATGAACTCGGTGCACAATTTCGCATTCACCTTGAAGATGAAAATCTTCTAGATTGCAGAGTGCCATCTACTGGAATAAAAATTAGCTAAATCTTGATTTAACTTGTTCCATGATATTTGGCCAACCCAACACTTTGAAAAAATATCAAAAAGTACTATATACAATAATGCTCGTAAATATACTAAATACCTATCTACACTCATTAATAATTCAAAGGAAAAATCCATGAAATCCAAAATAACTACTAACCTTAAACTCCAATTTACAAATTTTCTAGAAATTATGGATTTACCTTCAATATTTTGTAACATATTATCGAGGAAAGATAAAAATCAATAAAAATGTAATTTAACTTAGCCAAAATAAAATAGAAAAATAATTATAAAGATAAGAGTAAACGTTAAATATACTCAAATACCAAACAATATATACATCAAACCGTAAATATACACAAAAAAATCGAAAAATCTTCAGAACTATAATTTAAGCTAATAACTCAACCATAAAACTTAGCTATAATTGTTTGCACATCAACTCTAAATTTTATAACAAAAAATGTTATTAACAAAATTTACTCAAACTCTAAAGATTTAAATAAAAATGTTATAATTTTACCAATAAAAATATACATAACATATTATCAATTTATACGTTTTAGTTTGAAAATCTGAACTCAAAAATAAAATTACACAACTGATTGTTTGTAGAGTTCACATCATAATAAAACTATTAACAAACCTATACTAAAAATATATATGTAGTAATGTAGTGTTGTTTATGATGTAGGATGAATGTAGTGTGGCATGTTGGTTGCAGTCGTGGTGGCCACAATGTTTAGAGTGGTTTCAGACGTGATTGGGATTACACAAAAGGACGAGACATGTTGGATGTCACCACAGAGATGGCGGGAGAGTGAGTGTAGCCGACACCGGTCAAGGCAGATCTGTCGAGAGGGATCTGTCAATTGTGTCTCAAAGCGGACTGATCCGTTTGAGTAAGAAAGGGGGCACACCTGGGAACCCGACTTGTTTTTCGGACCCTTTTCCTCTACTGGATCCGACTGTCTCTCACTCGAAATTTCATTTCTGTCACTTTGGCAATTACACTACAACTATACAACACATGGAAACATAGATAAATTGGAATATATTACAACATATATATAACAAAGGTTCAGAATATGAGTTTCTTTTATTGTAAAAATGCTACGAGCTTTCGGGCAAAAGCCCCTCGACAGGCAAAAATTTAACTATACTAAAATTTTTGCCTGTCGAGGGGCTTTTGCCCGAAAGCTCGTAGCATTTTTACAATAAAAGAAACTCATCTTCTGAACCTTTCTTAATTGATATACCTTACTAGAAGAGTCTTTCCCTTTAATATATAACAAAATAATACTCATGGACCGATTAAGAGAAAAAATAAAACTAAACATATCTTTTAGATTAAGCACACTTTACATACAAGCGCACTTTAGATATTTGAAATTAAAAACAAAATATTTATGCAAATGGTGGAATACATATGGTTACTCTTTAGGCCCTTCATTAGCACAATCCTACTTATGGTTTGGTATGAAAGATAGTGTTTCACTTGTGTGAATAATCTACCAATTATACCTGAAGTAAAAATATAGCATATCAAGTGATATCATTTATCCAGAAGTTTGCTTCTTTCCACAAAAAAGAAACATTTTAATCATACATTTTATAATTTATAACAAGTAAATTAACTAGCAATGTGTTTCTTTTTAAAATATCATCAAATCTTATCTCTACAGACCTTACTGCAATGATAAAAGTTATTGAATGAGAGGGCTTGGTTCATCAGTGGTGAACCCTCTTAGAGGGTTTCGCCAAATTAATCTCCAGACCGCTCTAAGCTAAAACCTCTCATTCAATAACTTTATATTTACAGTAAGGTCTGTAGAGATAATATTTGATGCTATTTAAAAAAGAATAATTTATTTCTTACAAATTTTATCGATAGATGGTAATTGAATTTATACATTTTATAATCCTTATATATTTTTGAAGGGTTCCTATAATGATTCATAAATACTCCACATTAACAGTGTTTGCGCCTAGCTTTGCAAATAACTTGCCAGGTTGCATTGTTCTATAATTATGTAAATTTTTATTTTTTCTTTTAATTTATGTAAATATATGTGTATATAAAACGAATGAAAGTTAAAATAAAGTTAAGTCAGTCAGCTAAAACCAGTGAGGCTGTTTGGGCCTTCTTTTATTTAAACAGCTTGCTGCTACATCGCACCTAGAGATGTCTCAGTAGTTAATCCGCCGGTATGGTGTACAGTCCACATTCTGTCAGATATCATCCACACCATAAGACCAGACAAAAGGCTAAGGAGCTAGATGGAAGTCCGAGCTAACATTGTTAGGATCCAAGCTCCAACAAACAGGGTTTTACTTTAGACATAGTAGCTTCTATATGTGAAAAAATATTTGCTTTTAATAATTATGTTAAGCATTTATATTGTTTCAGAAAAAAACATTTTAGGGAATATTTTTATGAAATGTGATTCCAAATTACCGTACAATTTATTTATATAGAGAAAATATCCAACCTTTTGATAAAATCGCGATAAGAAACTTATTTAAAAATTATAAATTTGAATACATGACGGTGTATATGAGCATCAACTTAAAATAATACTTTGATGCTTCTAATAGCAGCTTCTGTATAAGAAAAATATTATTCGAGTTTATTAATATGGGTAGAATAATCAGAAAATACAAATTTCTTGGAAGCTAGTGTATATGGAAGCGCAGATTCCTTCTTATTAATAGGCTAATCCCCTAATAGAATGTTCAAATCAATAAGTTTGAGGGATAAGTATCTTTCAAATAAATTTATTTCAAGCTTTCGGGCAGAACCGCCCTTCGACAGGAAAAATATATTACCCTACTAAAGTTTTCGGATCTAATCTATATATATACATATATATGAGCAGAAAATGACAGTTATGCAAAAACGGATTTACATAGTGAAGAACACAGTAAACTAGAAATTGCTATTTGTAAATATATATAGAGAGAATTTGCATGTGTAAAATATGTACTGATATGAATAGGACAAAGAATATGCATATCTTGGAAACACAGGAATACATATTCAAATTGTGGTCTCAGAGTTCATGATACAGAGGGGGGTTTGGTGGCTGCAGAGAATATTACATTGTAAATTGTAGGTAAATCAAATATTCTATTGAGGCTGTGAAATTTGCTTTACAGGAGAGATTCAATTATTAGTCTTTGGTGTTTGCTGGCAATATTGGAATAATGAATTTTAGGTGATGTAATGTTGAAGGAATGGCCAGTTTCGTTTATGTGCTGTACTATTAAGGATCTATGGTCTAGGTCAGTGATTCTCAACCAATGTGCCGCGGTAATTTTGTGTGCCGCGAAATTCTAAAAATGTGCCGCCGAATTTTAGTCATATGATTATGTTCACGTTTGTATTGGTTTTTCTTTTTTTCTTTTTCATTTTTTTACTTTTTAAAATAACGAAATTGGCAAATTGAATGTTAGAGATGTATATTACTTTTATTTTTTATTTTATTTTATTTTTATTTTGTTTTATTTTATAGTCGTTGTTCATACTTAGTCTCTGTAATAGCCTTGTATTGTATGTATTATATGTTGATTGCATGCTTTGCCTAACTTCTATGAATGATCCTTCGTTATTATGTTAATTCTCTGGCACAAATTTTACATATTTGTCTCATTTTCTTATTTTTTTGTATATATATATAGCTGATTGCCATAGTGATTTTGTCTCGTTTTTACACCTGTCGATGGGCGGTTATGCCCGAAAGCTTGTGATTTGATTATATTAAAGATACTCTTCCCTCATCAAGTTGTTCTCTTAGTAAATATTACTTATATTTTGCATAGAAATATTGATACATAATTTGAATTTTCTTGCATTCAAGTTAGCAAAAGTGTGCCGCGAAATTCTAAAATTGTGCCGCCAAATTTTCAAATCTTTAAAATAATGCCGCAACAAAAAAAAAGGTTGAGAATCACTGGTCTAGGTTATCGATATTTCTTTTGTGTTCATGTATTCTAATGTTGACATGTCTCCCGGTTTCGCCTACGTAGATTTTTGGACAGTTCAAACATTCTATGGAGTAAATAACGTTTCGTGGTGTGCTGTGAGGTTCATTAAGTTCCATAATCTGGTTTCGGAGAAGGGACCCAGAGGTAGGTGCGCAGGTGAAGTAGGTTTTGATTCCGAATTTCAATAAGAATCTTGCTATTGTGGAGGATAATGTCAGACTATAACAGCAAAATGCTCAAAATCCTAGAAGACCGAACCACATTCCATCCCATATCCGAAAGTGATAAAAAATCTGCGTATAAATCATTCAAAAAAGAACTGAAAAAGATTAATACCGACCACAAGATCACAGACGATGAACTTAAAGAATTCCTATCTAACCTGTTCAGCCCACACAATGAGCCCTATATTTATGGCCTCCCAAAAACACACAAACCTGAAACTCCCTTGCGTCCCATAGTGGCCTTTTTCTCTTCTCCAACAGCCCCTCTTTCCATATTTATAGCCAACTTCCTAAAACCGTTCCTCCAATCACAGAATGCTCCATTCCCCATAGCCAACACCCAAACCTTTATAGGAGAAGTCCTAAAGATCAAACCTGAATCTGACCGCATCATGATGTCTTTTGACGTGCAAGCCTTATACCCCAGCCTTCCACATCCTCTGATCATAAGGGATACAATAGAACTTCTGCAGGGACAGCATATTGATACAGATATCATCCAAAAAATCACACAACTCATTTCCATATGTCTAAATAACTGCATATTCGCATATAAATCCAAATCATACAGGCAAGCAAAAGGGTCCCCAATGGGAAGCCCTCTATCGACCACAATAGCAGAGATCTCAATGCGCGCAAAGGACCGATGGATTATCGCCAAGTTCCCCAATGATATATTATTTTGGCGCAGGTACATCGATGACATCTTTTGCATCTGCAGCACCACCCAAACCGATGACATCCTCTACAATCTAAACAATTATCACCCTGATCTTCACTTTACCGTTGAAAAAGAAACCAATAATACCCTTCCATTTCTCGACGTTAAAATCATCCGGCACCAACATGAATTGCACACCACCGTTTATTATAAACCATCCTTCCGTCCTTATTACGTTCAATACTCGTCCTTCTGTCCTATCAGTCACAAAATCAACACAGTCATTGCTCTATCAAAACGAGTCCATACCCACTGCTCCCTCCAGAAATACAAGAACCTTGAAACACAGAACATAATAGCTAACCTAAGGAACTGCGCATACCCGATGTCCTTTATATTGCGACACTTTTATGACCCAACTAAAAATACACAGCCTCCAATATGCAGATCTATTTGCAATATGCCGTATTCACCATTATCCTCCACAATAGCAAGATTCTTATTGAAATTCGGAATCAAAACCTACTTCACCTGCGCACCTACCTCTGGGTCCCTTCTCCGAAACCAGATTATGGAACTTAATGAACCTCACAGCACACCACGAAACGTTATTTACTCCATAGAATGTTTGAACTGTCCAGAAATCTACGTAGGCGAAACCGGGAGACATGTCAACATTAGAATACATGAACACAAAAGAAATATCGATAACCTAGACCATAGATCCTTAATAGTACAGCACATAAACGAAACTGGTCATTCCTTCAACATTACATCACCTAAAATTCATTATTCCAATATTGCCAGCAAACACCAAAGACTAATCATTGAATCCCTCCTGTCAAGCAAATTTCACAGCCTCAATAGAAAAATTGATTTACCTAAAATTTACAATGTAATATTCCCTGCAGCCACCAAACCCCCCTCTGTATCATGAACTCTGAGACCACAATTTGAATATGTATTCCTGTGTTTCCAAGATATGCATATTCTTTGTCCTATTCATATCAGTACATATTTTACACATGCAAATTCTCTCTATATATATTTACAAATAGCAATTTCTAGTTTATTGTGTTCTTCACTATGTAAATTCGTTTTTGCATAACTGTCATTTTCTGCTCATATATATGTATATATATATATATTAGATCCGAAAACTTTAGTAGCGTAATATATTTTTCCTGTCGAAGGGCGGTTGTGCCCGAAAGCTTGAAATAAATTTATTTGAAAGATACTTATCCCTCAAACTTATTGATTTGAACAAGATTCCTTCTTAATTAGCAAAATTGTAAGTCCAAACTGAAGCTGAAAGGAAAAGAGAAACAAGTAATAAGCAAAGAGTCGTGTCAAATTTCATTATGCCTCTTTGGGGGGTCGGTGGAAGGATGGTCTAAACCATTGGTATTCGACCGCTACGACCCGGGATCTAATCCCGCATTGGGCACTTTTTTCTAAATAAAGGTATGCTCCAATTCTCTCAATTATTGGTAAATTCCAATCCCACCAGTGGGTGCAAGTACCTAAACGGGACTTTGGCAGATTTGTAAGTGCAAACTGCTTCTCACATGTGTAGACATGTGGTGCACTTACAGTAAAAGCAGTCGCTAACTACCCACCATGAATTTTATCATGTATCACGTATAATAGGGATAATTATGAAAATATTTTGTCACAAGAAATGTTGGTCAACTTTCTGAAATAAATGAGAGGTCAATTATATCGTACAGTGGAACTTTTAGGACTAAATATTGGCCAGAAGATTTCAGATAAAGCAAAAAGACATGGAGCTAAGTTATGTAAAATCCGTTTAAAAAGGAACATCCACACTGAATAGTTACCAATTATAAATTTTCATATTTTTAAAAGAAAACTTTGTAGCAAAAGAAATATTATTTGCATTCGAAGTCTACACTTTCATTTAAATTCAAAATTTAATTAGTATATAGGCTTTAGGGCAAAAATGGAATTTAAAATTAATTTATAAAAATATCCAAGTGTAGCATACAATCTTTAAAAAAGTAATCTTGAATTTCTAACAATTTATCAGTTTTATAATTTTTTCTAATCAATCAATTTAATATCCCTATGGCAATTTACAGTTTTTGCTCCTTTATTACGTCTCCATATATAATTAAAATAATTTTATCTAAAAAGTATAGAGTTAAATTTTCTAAACTTAAAAAATTAATATTTCTAAAATATTAAAATGGCTCATATATAATAATATTCAAAGTTATATAATTCATAATCATATTATTGAATTTACAGAAAAACAGAACATTCCAGTAAATGTTTTTTTTTATTTATTTATTTATTATAGTAGCATATATAATTTTGGAAGATAATAAATACGATTAACTTTATACATAAAAATGAATTTATATAATAGTTGTGTGGATAAATATGTAAAAAATAGGCATCAGTGAATTACGCCACATCAACTAATATTTTATAAATATATGAATAGAAATATCCCTCAATATATACCCTCAGTAGAACCATGAAGGGTCAAATTTCCATATTAGGTGTTTGCTCCACTTGACGTCTGGAAATATTTGCCATCTTCTGCAACTTTGCCCCCATTTCTTCTGCTTCTTTAATATGACCCATAGCAGTGAGGGTGAAATTGTGCCATTTTGACTTTGGACTTTCTTAACTTCTATATGTGTATGGAACTTGCAATAATCCGTTCCCGTTGGAAAAACTTCGCTTCATTGATTTCAACAATACATTTTATAGTTTATTTTGAATATTCAGTAAAGAATGCCCAGTAATATTTCTTTAATATGGAGTTCAGCGGAATACAGAATTCTGAATAAATTATTTGTAAAAGTTTTTACTTACAATGTTTAAAGAACTGTTATATAATGTTAGTTTAATGCGGGACAAAAAATCAATATTATTTAGCCTTTTTAAGCCTATTTAACCTAAATAGATTTTAACAGGGCGGGTTTATATACAAAAAAAAGTACGAAAATTGAAAAGTATAATTTATCGAGTTGAGTATCAAGTAGGTAATGCTGTACTGTTGGAAAAAAATATTTTTCTGGAAGGGATAACTAGGATATAACGCAGATTCTTATCTACAGTCGACTCTCGATAATTTGAAACTCAAGGGACCAGAGAAAAAATTCAATTTATCAAGAGTTCAAAATAACAGGAGTTTAAACAACCAAGAGGGAGGGAAAAATCAAGTAACCAAGAGTTTGATTTGAAAATATCCATGATATTTTATTTTAAACATTTGTAGTTATCCACAAATGTTCATTTGGGGCAAGATACTATTCCTTCAACTTCAAATTATCGAGGGGACCAATTAAAATTGAATTTATTCAAATTATCGAATATTTTTCAAGAGATCGGGAAAATATTTCAAATTATCGAGCGATTCAAATTAACGAGTTTCAAATTATAAAGAGTCGACTGAATATATTTTATTTTATTTATTTTTTTCTCTATATATGTATTTCTCCTTAAACAACACGAAGTAAAACATCTTCTTTATCACAATGCTTCTTCATCGAATACACCAGAAACTTATCAAAACCACAAATAAGGTCTTAAACAGCCTAATGCCTTAAATCTGACCAGCATCACAACATAGTATTGGGTAAGTTATAATACAATATAATGCGGCTTATGATTGTAGAACTACATTTGAAAATGATCCCGCATGTGTTTCTTTTGAAAGAAAAATCGAATTTTTTTTAAAGAGAAAATTTAGGGATTCCTATCCCTGGACACCTTTATTTTTCCGTTTATCATTACTCTTCACAATTCATCCTTTCATACTTCATCGCTAAGGTTAGAAATAATCGTTATTTCTCCTTAAAATAAATTTCGATTTTTCGTTCAAAAGGAACATATGCGGGATAATTTTCAAATGCCGTTCTACAAGAGTATTGGGTGTTGAAGTTAGTTTCATTTTTCATAACGTTCTTAAATTTAGACTAGATATATTCTAGTGATACAAAGCAATATAGCAGGCAATCTATGTATAACAAATGAAAACATTAAGACGCAATTGTTTCTTTTCAGAAATAAATCAAACTTCTACAGTCCTTACTCCGATAAAAAATATTGGAAGGGCTTGGCTCTTCAGTGGTGAATCCTACCAGCGGTTTCGCTAATTTAATTTACCAAACCGCTTTATTCTAGTGTTATCATTATGTATTTAAACTTTTTAAATGAAATTATATGCTGTGATCATAATTGCTATGAAATAAGAAATATGCATTAATATATATTGATTCAATAAAGACAACGTAGTATTTGAGTTAGCTATTCTTGAAACAAGCTATTGATGTAACTTGGAAGACGATGTCCGATATAGTCTTGTAGAATTTTCTAATTAAATATTAAATTGTGTGCTTCGATGGAACGTTTGAAAAGTTCTTTTGTCATAAGAGGTCTATAGAAGAAACACAAGTGGGGGAGAAGAAATTCTTTGTATAAGACGACGATGGTACAAGCTTCCGGGCAAGACGTCTTTCCACGGGCGTACCCGTAGAATTCTTGTCCGAAAACTTGTACGATTGTCGTCTTATAAAAGAAATTTTCTCCCTGACTTGTTTTTATTATTCTATAGTGAATAGGAAGATTATGGTTGTCTCAATAAGTAGGTCTGATTATAGTAGACGTTCAACCTCACTAGTGAATATGAGCAATATTGGTACATTTTATTTCCTCTCAAAGTCACACTATTTTTTTAACAAAAGGCTTATTTATTTTTAAAATGAAATGTTCAAATATTGGAGATATATACATTACTATTTGCGTCGTCATTATTTGGCTAATCGAGATTTTAGTGCGTTGTATTACTACTCTTTGGTGCTTGGAAAAATTTATTTGTAAAAATTGAAGAAAAAAAAAGAGTTCAGTACACATTTTATACAAAGTTTCTCTATCAAATTCTGGTTATTCAATAAAAGAGAGCCGTTTAATTAATTCCCCGTCATTTTGATACTAGCAGACGAACCTCCTAGCAGGGGTGGCGGATCAATGGTATCGTCTGGCGACATTTTAATTCGCAGGCAGCAGATAAGTATAATCCTATCTTCTGCTTCATCACGCAGAAGTAATAAGAAATCGGGAGGCGTTTATCGCTTCTACAGCGTGTGCTGGCACTTTACCCAGCAAACATACTCAATACTCGGCCAAAACCTTGCTAGATCGCCAACACTCGATTTTATACACTCGATATCTCACATTCTGTCAATATGTTCGTATTGAGTGAATAGATATTTAAAACATTAGTTCCCGTACCATACGCGTTAGTGAATTTAAAGGATATTTGAAAAAAAAAATTATAGCGCTACTTTTTCGCCACAAGTGACTTCAAACAAGTCGTTTAAATTTTTGTTATTAATTATTTAGAAACAAAAAAATATTTACTATAATCATATAGATTTAAAGAATCGAAGCACACATACAATATATATATTTCAAAATTCGAAACTATTTTAAACGCGTAAGATTCTTTTTGAAATTAAACAATTTCTACTGCCCTTTTTTTTATAACAGATGGCGCGCTAGTGGATCATAATATATATATTTAATTAAAAAGGGATATATTCGATCAACAACGCCAAGCTTTATCAAGGTATTATAACATTTTAATGCAACATGATATGTTATAATACCTTGATAATTAGGATATTGATATTTAGGAGCTTTTATAATTTCATTTATTTTATATATTTTACACTCAAATAATTAACAACTAAATACAGGTAAATACGCTAAACATGTAAAAAATTTTGAAAATTGAAAAAATAAGGAAAAATGTAATGTCTGTTTGATATTAAAAACAAAATAGATATATCCTGACCGCTTGCATGAGTTTTTTTAGCTGGCAGAGTGCCATCTAGAGAAACGAATATCAATTAAACGTTGATTTAACTTTTTCCTTGATGTTTGGCCAACCATTCTCTTGATTAAGCAAAAAAAGCCATCAACGAACGCGTTTAAGGCTGTTGACCCTCGTCAGCGTAGTGCAAGATGTAACTCTACGGCCAAAATTTGGCCCTAGGGACTTCCCGAGAAATCAAGAAATGGGTATGTAAGGCCAAACTTGCGTAGGTTATATATAGGAATTGCGGAAAGCTTGGCCAACATCCTTAATTCAATCAATATTTTCTTAGTGTATTCACTAAAAAATAAATGCATTGCCCAGAAGTAAAAATCATAAATAAATGCCATAGGCATAGAGCAATATATTCAAAGTGAACAAGCTCAAAATGATAAATTTGAATACTATTCCTACTAATATAAAACAATAACGCGCCATCTATACATAGCAACTGAAAACATTAAGACGCGAATGTTTCTTTCACACATAAAACCCACTTCTACTGTCCTTACTGCTATGTAAAAATATTGGGAGGACTTGGCTCATCAGTGGTGAACCATTCAATGTAGCATACATAAGCAGAATGATCCAATACAGTATTAGAGCTCTATAATAGCGGTCTGGTAGATTAAATTGGCGAAACATTTGGGAGGGTTCACCACTGATGAGCCAAGCTCTCCCAATGTTTTTACATCGCAGTAAGGATAGTAGAAGTTTTATTTACGTGTGCAAGAAACATTCGCGTCTAAATGTTTTAATTTATTTTTCAAACTATTGATCATTTATTGCAGAGATATAGTTACTTAGCAACTTTCCGTTCCCAGTAAAAGGATATATCGTATAGCTGAGAATACTCTATTATTTTTCCAAACGAATATTTTTCAAAAGGTGGTATTATATGCCACCTATGGAAATATAAATAAAATCCTGAATTACCAGGGTGTATCTGAGTGTCAGAGTATTAGTGAAGAGGGAGGTATGCTCTTTTCAAAAGTTAACGACAGCTAACCTATGTCAACGTAAGTAATTTCAAACAGCGCCATGTCGAATCGTTTTTCTAAGGACTTAATTTATATATATATATATTTTTTTTTTCTAAAAAACAGCGACTATAAGAATGAATGTGAATCTATTGATTTATCCTATACTTTATGAAGGTGATAAAACATCGTGCTTGTCGGTACAGAGACTGTGGAGTTGATGTTGTGGTTGGCCATGTCAAAGAACACAACTCTCTTTTCTTTTTCTAGAATCTTTATGATTAACTAAACAAACTCACCTTCCCCTTATCTATAAAACGAAATATTAAAAGATGCCTTTTACTCTTCTCCATAAAATTAATGTATAGGCTATTCTCCTTCCCTTTTAAATATCTGAATATATAGGTCAAAATTGCAAATCGAATTATCCACTTATATATGATAGAATACACTCTAACTCTTGCTATCTGTTTTATTTCATTTCTTTCTGGATTATACATGAAGAATCGTTTTAAAACTTAAGTACGAATAAAGGCTTTTGTGTAGGCATATCAACTTTACTTAAGGTCATAAAGAATCGCTCCAAAAATCAAGTATCAACTCCAAACGTGGTCCTATTTGAATGCTAGTAAAGTGATGATAAAACACGTGCGACGGTAGAGAAAGTATAGAAATTGAAAATCAAGAAGGCGGCCATTGGAATAACTTAAGCGGAAGACGTAGTAAATAAGAAAAAGTAGGTTCCAATTGAACTGGAAGCAAAAAAGATAATTCAATCTACTTGTGTGAATCAATGTGTGATGCTATGTCGAAATGTAAAACCAGGACTATATATAAAAAACCTCGAGGTAAACCAGCTCTATTGTCTTATGTACAGTTCGACTGATGCACAAATTAGACCTTCGCTTCAATTAATATGAACGCACTAATGAAGTGTTTCACTAATTCAATTTATTCCGCGAACATTTTCTCTTCCATCTGGTGTTTTCTTTTTCTGATCTTCTGGTTAAAAGATCGTTTGCTTTTATTACCTGATCTCATTTTCTCTCTTTTATTTACTTTGAAATTTCTAGAATCACATTAATAATGCTCTGTCTATTCCTTTCTTTATGCGTATATAATACTTAGAGGCGTTCAAACGGAAACCTTCCTAGTATTTTTTAAAAGTCAAATAGACATAACCTTTGTGTTTTAATTTTTTTAAGGCTAACGAACCATTCTGAAACCATTCTGGGTGTCGGTGGAGGGATGATCTAAACCTTTGGTTTTCGACCGCTACAACCCGGGTTCGATTCCCGCATTGGGCCCTTTTTTTGCTGATAAAAAAGAAATTGCTCAAATGGCCCCCGATTCTTGCAAAAGTCCAACCCCATCAGCGAGAGCAAGTAACCAAACGGGGCTCTGGCACATTTGTAAGTGCAAAGTCGAACTGCTTTTCATATGTGTAGACATGTGGTGCACTTACAGTAAAAAGCATTCGCCAACTTGTACCCACCGTGATTATCATGTCCTGTAACACGTGTACTAGGGATAAGCAATATATATATATGTGGCAATTTAAGGATGAAAACACCTGTGTATATACTCCCCACCCCTTCTTACACCCCCTACTCTAATTGTCATTGTACCCAATCCTCATTTAAACCATTAACTTTGTATGTATCGATTTGGTGTGTTAAATAAATACAAAGGCATCTAGAGAACGTAGCAACCAAGGTCAAACTATAGAAAACCAAAACCTGAGATCAAACGCCAGACACCGCGGCGCGTCGTCACGCCTGAGCTAAAAAAGGGCTTGCCGCGCAGCCAATCAGAGTCAAGGTCAGAGTAGACGGTTGAGTGTTGCAACATAGCAGACGGCAGTTAGAAAGTTCGTTAGCAGCAGAACAGAAAGTCCGTTAGTAGGTGGCCGCCGGCCTAAATGTCGCTACGTTCTCTCCCCGATGCCTCGAATTCTCCTTTGATTCGTCTCTGTGTGCTTTACCACAATCACCAGCTTGCACCACGACTCAATACAGCAAACCAAAATACCACAGCAAAAGATTAGAGTCGACACGGATTATTACAGTGAGTCGACAGGATTACACCACAGAGAGTCGACAGGTTTACGACTACGACACAGCAGGCACACCACATATATATATATATTATACTTATCTTTTGAATATTATCTGTCTAAACTGATTTTTATCAATAATAACTCTCTTTTTTTTATATAAAATCGACATTAAATTCTAGAAATAGCCTATTTGTAAGCACTAATATTTTCTAAGAAGAAGGGATATCTAATTGTTAACATGATTGTCCATCATATTGCCACATAAAATAAACTGTCTGGTCGAAAAATATAGCGAAAATATTCCGCACTGTTCACGGGAACGCACTGAAAATATGATAGACGAGTGCACCTTTTGTTATAATAAACATCGATAAAACCATTAGGTCTTCCGACTGCAGTTGTTTGAGGTATGACATATATATATTCCAAAATCCATAGTGCGTGAATATTTTAATTAAAAAATAATGGACTTAATAATTTTATATATAATCACGCAAATTTGGCCATAAATAACCATTTATTGATTTCTTAGGAAGTCTTTAGGACTATAATTTTGGTCGTTTGTCGAATTATTTCGTTGAGGTACAGCCTACATCACGCTGACGAGGTCCAACAATCCGAAACGCGCACGTGGTTGGCTTTTCTTGATTTATCGAGAAATATCTCCTGCTTGAAAATAGGAAAAATGTGGCACAAGTGTAATAATGCAGTTTATGTGAATCTTCTGTATATGAATTGAATAATTCAACAGGTTTCACCTCTAGAAACCATTAATCTCCAAACTCCATAATATTATTTATTAGCAACAAATACAACTCACGTTTCAAGTTGGCTGTCGGGAATTGAGGGTTTTACCCACTCGTCCACCGACTCTTTTTATAAAAATTAATAAAAATAATTAAAATTAAGTATATTTTTATTTTAAAAAAGCGATATTTCGAGTAAAGACGATCTTCTAGGGCTTATCAAAGCTATGACGAGAGGAAATTTGAGGTATTCATGAATAACGATTATGTACCTGCACATGGGGTGTGCATATTGGCCATTTAGAATCAAACCAATAAAATATATTTAAAAACACTCAATATCTTGTGTATTTTACAAATTTGAGATACGACTATATTGTGGCGAAGAAATATTTTATTATTTAATTTAATATTATTCAATGAAAATATATTCAACAGATTATAAAAATATATATTAATCTGTTTTTGTGAAATCATCTTAAAATATTTCTTTGCTTACTTGCTTAAGATTCTCTAGCTGGATAGAGTTGGGCTGACTTGTTAATAATTGTCGACTCGTCGCTGTGCCGTCATCAATAAATACTTTTACATCTTAGGATATTTCAAGGCTTGAATTCTACGCTACAACTGGTGAAGAAGCTGGATCGATACCCATTCAGAAAAAAACGGAAAATTGACTCGGTTGAGCAAGAAGAAAAAACCATGAACATCAAGAAAGAAGCAACTACTCAGGTGGGTTCATTTTTTGTCCAACATCTACCTAGAAACCCCTCAATGTTCTCTGGTGAGGGTGTTGAAGATCCCCGTAGCTGGTTAAAAGGGTATGAACGTGTGGCGAAGCACAACCAATGGGATGAAACCCTTTGTCTCGCTAACGTTTATTTCTATCTTACTGGCACTGCTCTCAAATGGTATGAAAACAACGAGGAAAGCATCCAGACATGGACGGAGTTCATGTCACAATTAGAAAATGTATTTGGAAAAAATGAAAGCTCAAGACTGCGAGCTGAGAAAATACTCAAAACTCGCGCACAATTAAAAGGAGAAAGCACCGAATATTACATCCAAGACGTCCTGCGCCTTTGCAAAGAGGTAGATGCACAAATGAATGAGGAAGATAAAATATCCCATCTGATGAAAGGGATAGCTGAGGAGCTCTACCAGGCACTTATCCCAAGGGATGTGCATAACACTGAGCAATTCGTCACCGAATGTCGCCGCATCGAAAGCATACACTGTAAGCGAGTGACCCCTACCAAATACGAGCGACTACCAAATGTGGCATCTCTCAGTGATCATGATGACAGGGCAGATCTGTCATCTATGATCAGGCAAATTGTTCGTGAGGAGGTACAGCGGGCATTAGGCTCTACTCGAGAGGAACCAAAAATTTCTTCAATCGAAGATATGGTAAAGGAGGAGATTGGAAGAACCCTGGCGCCAATCTCAAAGCCTAGGAGATGTTCCCCACAGAAGGAAAGACCCAGAGAGTTTTATAATAATAGATATGTGGCCCAAACGATAAGACCGCAGCAGCCAAAACAAGTAAACGGAAGACGCGATACCAACGAATGGCGAACCACGGAAGGTAAGCCAATCTGTTTCCACTGCGGACGCCCTGGCCACGTCGTGCGCTACTGCCGTGACAAGAGGAGAGAATATGAAGGAGAACAAACTTGGAATTACAAGCAGAGAGATAGGCTAGAGCCTAGAACATTCTATAATTCTCGGAGCAGCCAAGAGCCCAACGACGACCTGCCAAGAGAAAATAGACGCCGCTACCGAAGCCCCTCTCCTTACACTGGCCGAAAAGGACAATATTCGTCTCCTGATAGAAGACCCAGCCAGTCGCCTCGCCGTCCCCGTCAGGAAAACTAGAAGATGCGTCCTATTTTGGAGGTAAGGCCGCAAAATTTATAAATCCTCCCTTGTCGACCACATTAGAATTAAAAGAAAATTACATAGACATTAAAATAGAAGGAAAAATGACGCGTGCCCTCGTCGACTCAGGAGCCTCATATTCTGTCATTTCTGAGAGGTTCAGACTCAAACTAAGAAAAATAATGTTTGCCGAAACTGACGTCACATTACGAGTAGCCAACGGTAAAATTGTAAGACCAAAAGGACGCTGCACACTGAAACTGGACTTGAATGGACTACAGGAAAGCTTTGAATTTGTCGTTATGGAAGACTGTAGTCACGAAGTTATTCTTGGTTGGAACTTTTTGAAGTTATCTAGGGCGATAATTGATTCAGCCGACGACACACTCTTCTTAGAAAAATGTCTTTTTGAGGATACCCCTAAGAACAGCTCACCTCTCTACTCGGAATTGGAATATAGAATCGAACCCGCCTCTATTCAGTTAATAGAAGTAGCAAGTCGTGACATTTCTAATGACGCAATTGTGGTGGCAGAATGTCGAAAAGAGCTATTGCTGGAAAGAGAACTAACGGCTCCCTCCTCTGTCATTTCACTTACCAATAACCGAGGTAAACTTTGGGTGGTGAATTGGAGTCCATATCCGAAACTAATCCCACAAGGGATGCATGTAGCCGATAGTGCTGTCATCGAAGATAGTCAATTATGTACTCTAGCTGATTGTAACCAAGTTGAAACAGAGGCGGAACATTCTGAAGACCCAAAAATCTCGGAATTTTTTATAGATGATTCACTCGATGAATCTCAAAAAGAAAAATTAAGAAATTTGTTAAAAAACTATACGGATATTTTCGAATTTAGTAAAAGAAAACAATTCAAGGACGTCAATGTTAAACACCGAATTAACACTGGAGACCACCTACCGACCAAACAAAGACCTTACCGAGTTGCACCAAGAGAACGCCAAATTATTCAGGATGAGGTAAACAAGATGGAAAAACTTGACATCATTCAGCCCTCTGAAAGTCCGTGGGCCTCGCCTGTAGTATTGATAAGAAAAAAGGATGGAAGCTGGAGATTCTGCGTCGATTACCGCCGCCTTAACAAAATAACAAAAAAGGATGTCTACCCTCTTCCAAGGATCGACGACACTTTAGACTGCTTACGGGGAGCTAGATTTTATTCTTCCATGGACCTCCAATCAGGGTACTGGCAAATCGACGTAGAAGAATCGGACCGTGAGAAGACAGCATTCATAACTCCAGATGGACTGTACGAGTTCAAAGTAATGCCATTTGGGTTATGTAATGCTCCAGCTACCTTCGAACGAATGATAGATAATCTTCTGAAGGGTCTTAAGTGGACCATTTGCTTGTGTTACCTCGATGACATCATCGTTTTTTCAGATGGCTTTGAAGAACACCTAAGACGCCTTCAACTTGTATTAAATTGCCTTAAGAAAGCCGGATTATGTCTCAATTCCAAGAAATGCAAGTTTGGTGCAAAAACTATCACGGTTCTTGGACATGAGGTGAGTGAAAATGGAATTCGTCCCGACCAAGAAAAGATTCGAGCAGTCCGCGACTTCGCTACGCCAAGGTCATTGAAGGAAGTTAGAAGTTTTCTTGGCCTTTCATCCTACTACCGCCGCTTCATACCCAATTATGCCCACGTAGCCCAACCCTTGAATGACCTTTTGAAGAAAGACTCAGCATTTAATTGGAACCAGGAAGAGCAAAATGCATTTGAAGCTCTCAAGTCAGCGTTAATTTCCGAACCCGCTCTTGGACATTTTGATTACTCATCCCCAACCGAAATACACACTGACGCAAGCAACTACGGAATAGGAGCAGTATTAGTGCAGATACAAAAGGGAAAGGAAAGAGCCATTGCTTATGCATCCAGAACCTTAAATAAGGCAGAAAAAAATTATTCAACCACAGAAAGGGAATGCCTTGCCATCATTTGGGCTATCAATAAATTCCGACCATATGTCTTTGGACAGCCGTTCACTATTGTTACAGACCACCACTCTTTGTGCTGGCTGACCAACCTCAAAGACCCATGTGGGAGGTTAGCAAGATGGGCACTTCGGCTGCAAGAGTTTGACGTCACTGTCGTGTATAAGAGCGGAAGGAAACATCAGGACGCAGACTGCTTATCAAGAAGTCCATTAGAATACAGTGAAGATATGGAGGAAGATATTCCAAGCATAGTGACTTTGCAGAACTTTAGCGAAGAGCAGATGAATGATCAAGCTATTAGAAAAATCGCTGACAAATTACAAAGTTCTCCTAATAATTCCTTTGTAAAAATCGATAACACGCTCTACAGAAAAAATTATGATCCAATGGGGAAACCATGGCTTTTGGTGGTTCCACGCCATTTAAGGCAGGAATTACTGAAAAATTTCCATGATTCACCCACGGCTGGTCACCTCGGATTTACTAAAACCTATGACCGAATAAGAAAAAAGTATTACTGGCCCGGAATGTATAGAACAGTTAGAAGGTATGTGGCACACTGTTCAGATTGTCAGAGGCGTAAACATCAGCCCCAACTCCCCTCAGGGCACTTACAGCCAATACCTGTTCCTGAAGTTGCCTTTGAAAAGGTAGGAATGGATCTCCTGGGGAGATTTCCAACATCAGAAGGTGGCAACCGTTGGATTATTGTATGTACGGACTACCTAACAAAATATGCGATAACTAAAGCTCTACCCACAAGTGAATCCATGGAAGTCGCCAAATTCTTCATTGAAGATGTCATCTTAAAGCACGGCGCGCCGAGGGAATTAATCACGGATAGAGGAAGGAACTTCACATCTTCAATGATAAGTGATCTGAACAACCAGTGCAGAATAACCCATCGGAAGACGACCGCCTATCACCCTCAGACAAACGGACTCACGGAGAGGTTGAATAAGACCATAGCAGACATGCTGTCCATGTATGTAGATGTCAACCATAAAGATTGGGACAGGATTCTTCCATTCGTTACATTTGCATACAACACAGCAAAACAAGAGTCTACTGGGTTCACCCCATTTTTCCTTGTACACGGGCGTGAAGCCGAGACTCCACTTGACGTGTTATTCCCCAAGTTATTGCCAGAAGACGACGATTTCATCCAAACTCTAGGGGCAAGAGCCGAAGAAGCACGAAAACTGGCACGTATCCACTCCATGAGATCTCAAGGTAGCAATAAACATCGCTATGACGCCCATCACAGAAATATAATTTATCAGCCTGGAGATCTTGTATGGATCTTTATTCCTGTGCGTAAAGTGGGATATTCGGAAAAACTAATGAGACGTTACTTCGGCCCATACAAAGTAACCCGAAAAATATCTGATGTGACCTATGAAGTTGAAACATTCGGAAACCAGCAAGGTCGTCGTAAAACAAAAGATTTAGTTCACATTGGTAGGATGAAACCTTATTTAAACCCAGAGGACCAGGAGGACCAGCTAGAAGAGGACCCAGAAGATGACTCGACAAACTTCCAGGAAGAAGACATCCCCACTGAACGAACACAACAACCACAGACCCGCGAAGAGATCTCAGGCCCTATCACCCGTTCTCGAGCCTTGAGACTGAGGATGTAAGTCTCCTTCTGAGCATCGGGTCGATGCTCTTTATAGGAGGAGGCTATGTGGCGAAGAAATATTTTATTATTTAATTTAATATTATTCAATGAAAATATATTCAACAGATTATAAAAATATATATTAATCTGTTTTTGTGAAATCATCTTAAAATATTTCTTTGCTTACTTGCTTAAGATTCTCTAGCTGGATAGAGTTGGGCTGACTTGTTAATAATTGTCGACTCGTCGCTGTGCCGTCATCAATAAATACTTTTACATCTTAGGATATTTCAAGGCTTGAATTCTACGCTACAATATAATTAAAATAGGTGGCATATTGTTGAATCATGGCTAATACACCTATTTTATTTTAATTTGTAATATTATTTTTTGTATATTTCAAATATATATTTTATATTTATTTATTTTATTCAACAGAATATATTTATTATAAACAGATTTATTTATTATAGAATCACCATTTGTATTTTAGTACACTGTGTGACTACACTGCTCTCTTTGATGTGAGAAATAAATAAATGATTCTGGAGGCTACTTAAAGTAGAGTTATCTCATTATTCCCTTATATAAATTTGTAGGATGGTTGAAACACGCTCTGGTAAGATGCAAGACCCGGCACAGGAGGGAATCAAGGTTGAAGAGCCTGCTAAACCGCAGCCTGGTGCAACAATTGGTCGAGATGCAAGTTCCGACCCAGTTGTCCTGAATCCCAACATCGACATCCCCAAGTATGATGGAACAGAAAAGTCTCGCCCATGGATTGAGTCTCTTGAAGAAATTAGCTTTCTATACCATTGGGCAGACTACATTATTTCTAATTATGCTGCCATGAATATGATTGGCAGCGCCAAAACCTGGCTGAACCTACACAAGATAAGCTTCACCAGTTGGGAAAATTTCAAGAGCCGCCTAATTGAGTATTTTGCCTCAGACGCCAACAAAGAAGAAATGAAGATGAGACTAAACAAGATGCAACAGTGGAATGAACCTACAACCAGGTTCGCAGAGGATATCCTTGTACTGTGCAACAAGGTCGACCCCCAAATTGAAGAAGAGACTAAAATAAATTGAGTTATTGGAGGGTTAAAGAAAGAGTACTCTTTTTCCCTCTACATAAACCCTCTTAAAAATTCCAATGAACTTCTAGAATTGTGTAAAAAGATGGATTTGTTTGAAAATAACTATCAAGAACGTGTACAAAAACTTTCTATTAAATTGATTAAGGCATTTGTAGAAGCAGAGGATGGTGAATACATCATCGAGGAGAACCATAAAATCTTGCAATAAAATGGACTTCGACTAGCAAGAAGCTTAATGAATGTTGTGAATAAGGAAACATATATCTGGATAACAAACCCTTATCCTCGACCATTAAAAATATTAAAAAAACAAAAATTTAGTGGCAGTTTGGACACCAGTCAGGAAAATGGGAAAATGTGAAAACTATTGAGAAAATATTTTGGCCCATATCGAATATTAAAGAAGCTGTCCAACGTAAATTACTTAATTGAGCCGAAAGATAATCCTGGTCAAGACCCATTGATTGTCCATGTCTCAAGACTCAAACCCTATTTTGAAAGAATTGATGAGGTCAATCACGTGGACGTGACGACCTCTGGAGAGGGGGAAGTGTTGCATCATGGCTAATGTACCTATTTTATTTAAATTTGTGATATAATTTTCACATATTTTTAATTCAAAGACCAAGCCTTCCCAATATATTTTTTCATCGCAGTAAGGACAGTTGAAGTATTGTATATAAAAGAAACATTCCTGCTTGAATCCATTTATTCTATATTAAACTATAGATATTTGGCAGAATATATTTGATCTATTGAAAGTTGGAGGTGTTTATGTGAAACTCCATAAATGGTTGAAGTAAAATCAAACACAAATCGAAGTTTGTTAATAAGATAATTATTGAACTAAGGTAAAACATATAGCTAACTAATCTCTAGTCAATCGTAAATAAAATATAGCAATAGTGCATGACAGTTGGTGAAATAGTCAACAAGAGTTAATTGGAATCGAGACGTGTGTCAGAAAGTGTCCCCAAACCTCCCCAGGCAAGAAAACACCAGATAAATCTTTTTGTCCGTTTCCATTTGTATTTCAAAAGAATACCAATAGCCCCAAGTAAGTTTTGATGGCTATTTGAAATCTACTTCTGAGGGGAAGGACAAAAACTTTACGCTACTTTTTATTTCGTCCACTTTCACATAAAGAATTCATTATTCTGGACAGGATTAGGGAAAGTTTAGAGAGTTTGTGGGACAATTATAGAATATATAGATCGCGATATTTTATAAATAAGATTCAAAATGAGACTTCAATAATTATATTTTTTATTAAACTGAGATATTATTTTATGAAATTAATATATTTTGTCACAATATCATAACTTTAATAGAAGTTTATTTTATATCGGACATATTTATGTAGATTCTATATATGTGAAGTTCTGAGCTATATATTTATATTTTTATATATATCACAATTTTATTATATTCCATTTCTATGTCTTTATTAACCGAAAGGATTCCGTCTCTGATCCAGAATCTCCTTGTTGCATTTCCATGTTTGAGAATGTATGAGTCCTAATTAGCATTAATTTTATTTATACGTTTAAACCTTCGGAAGAAATGGATGAATTAAATATGGGTAAATAATGGATTAATATTAAATCTGATAAAACCAAAGTTACTTATTACAATCGAATTTAAAAATTGAAACAATCAGAAGCCACATTGGGGATGATATGCTCTATTAAAAGACATTTTCTACACAGAAAGCCAAGCGACGTTGCCAAGTTAAGTAAAGTTGGCCGCACATTCTACAAAGATATCAAATTCTTCCTGCGGAGAAACTGAACAAACTGCTTTTCACCTTATCTACAACTGTCCAAACTTTACAGAAGTGAGACATCGTTTGTTCCCTGATCTGAATAATCTAACTTTTTTACCTCAGCTACTTTGTCTATAAAATTTTTTGAACTCAGTCGAAAAATACATGTAAATTTGTGAATATTTATTTCTAAGTTCTGATTTGTTTGTTGTTTTGTTTCCTTTGTGATAATATTAAGTTTACTACGTAAGCGTTTCAGACTGTTTTCCCTCACAACGTGCTGCAAACTGTGCGTTGAAGATTAATGAAAAGATCTTAACCCAAAAATCAGTTAAACATTATGTATTTAAAAAGCGAAACTTTCAGGGTAGTAACATTATAAACATATGAGTATATAGCTAATTTATAATGATCTCATCAACATTATTATTAATTATAATTAAGGACCCATTACTATATAAGGAACGAAATCCTTTCAAAATACTATCATGTCACCCTATTGTCATATAGTCCTAGATCCTTCTACGATCCTAACCTAGGTCAGGTGACCTCAGCTGGATTCTCTTTACACGCCTAATTAAGTCAAAAATACTTTCAAATCTTTGGTTTCGCCAGGCTACCCATGAGTCTATTCCCTTTTCATTAATTTCCATTTATTCAAAATTGGTTAAGTTACCTATATATGGATTTCAGGATATTTATATTTGTAACATGCTTTGTATTTATTTATGTAAAATATTTAATTTTTCTTTGATTTTTCTTCATAGTTAGGTAACACTGTACTTTCTTTCCTTTTTCTAATTTTGCATAAGACAATTTTTTATTGTTATATATTATGGTTAAACCTTGTTGTAATTAAATATTAAAACACAAAGTATTATGACTATCCCTTATTTATAAATAGGAAGCATTACAAATATGATTATTACAGAAGTCGAAGGTCAGAAAGAAAATAGAATCTCAAAATTTGGGCATTATCAAGCCACACCTTTGGTCTAGTCATAGATATCTGTTGAAATCGGTTTAGTGACCTTAGATAAGGGGCGATTGACAAAATATTCCCATTATGAAACAAAATCAAATATTAAAATTCTTGCCTCGTCCTTTCATTCTTCGGATAGTTCTATATATAGATTCCTTTCCATTTTGTGGAAATCAATAAAGTATCCTTTTTCATTAATTGAATAATGCAACATGTTTCTGGAGTGGAGTTTCTTATCATATTTATTGTATCGTAAAGTAAGAGGCTGCCTGACCGGCGGCATCCATAGTTCACACACACACAAACCTTTATTAAGACGCACTGGTCTTACAGAGGATTCTCCTTGGGATTACAAGACGGAGAAACCCATGAAAGTGGGGAATATACAAAGGGGTGAAAATGGAGAAGGATTATATACACATGGTAAATATTTACAGATTATTATTTGAATAATCCTATGGAAAATAGGAATATGGATTTGGAAATATGGATGGAGGAAGTGGAGAGCGAAAAACAGGCGGCATTCATAGTTCTTCAAATTAAAGATACTTCGGCCAGTAAATATTTGTATTGTCTCGACGTTTCGACAAAAACTTTTGTCCTCGTCAGGAAATAAAAAAATTAAAAGATTTGGCAAAGCGTTAGAAATTATTCTACCCTTGTTTTAATTTTTTAATATCCTGACGAGGACATTTTTTTTTTGTCGAAACGTCGAGACAATAAAAAGATTTACTGGCTGAAGTGTCTTTTATTTGAATAACTATTTTCATTGTAATCTCACAAGCATTCGGACACTACAGCCATACACTTCTACAGGAATACAACAATGAACAATAATGAAACGCCGTTAGTACTATCGGCGAATGAATCTATCGTCGTTTCATTATTGTTTAATTTTGTACTCTTGTTGAAGGGCTGTGAATGCCCGAAAGTTTGAGATTAGAATACAGATTAAAAGAAACTCATCTCCAGAAAGCTATCACATCAATTGATTCAAATCTCCTGGACATTAATTAAATAATTAAAACTATTTCTGGAGATGAGTTACTTTTTTATTTTATTCAAGTGTGACAATTAAACAACTTTATTGACATCTCGTCAATCTTTACACTCAAAGGGAGTTATATTGTAATAATAATGGTAGGAATGAAGAGAGATATATACAATCTACGTAGCCCTCTCCGAGGGCACGTCCGGATCAGGAGCTTAAAGCCGCTTTGAATCTGGACAGATCCCTGCCATTTGGGCAGTTCATGTTCGGAACATGTTTGATGATAATGTCGAAGAATTTGTCGAGAAGAATCTTGTCTTCAGACGTGAGTAGCCCGAGGAGGTGCTCCGTTATTCAAGTGTGGTCCCAAGCTTAGTGCATCTCTGTCCTTCTACAGGAGAACAAAAATAAAAGAAAAAACTGACATCAGGCGACGTTTTATTCTTTTATATATGTCCTCCTGTAAAAGGGCAGAGATGTCCGGAAGCTTGTGACTACTTGAATAAAATAAAAAGAAACTCATTTCCAGAAATATTTTTAACTATTTAATTAAGAAGGCTGTTACATTCTTCAAATTAAAGATACTTCGGACAGTAAATATTTTTTATTGTCTAGACGTTTCAACAAAAATCTTTCGTCCTCGTCAGGAGCGAAAAAAAAATCAAAACATTTGGCAAAGCGCGTTAAAATTACTTCTGTTACGTTATTAAATTCATATACAGAAGACACATCTATTGTATCCTTTATTATAAAATTAACAAAATCATACTTCGTAATTTTGATAATATACTGCCCCAGATGATATACACCTATCCCCCGATTTACACGGTAGATACGTTCCTGAGAAAAACGTGTAAATCGGGGGATAGGTGTACACAGAAATAAAAATAAAATGCATTGACAGGTTAAAATATGTAGTCAGCACATAAGCTCGGGATTCCTCGTGAGATGTGTACACAGCGCATGTGTTCAATCACGGTAGCATTTAGTATAGTGCGATAAAAACAAAAAAAAACTTATTTGGAAAACCGTGTAAAAGCGAAAACGTGTAAAACAAGTACCGTGTAAATCGGGGGATAGGTGTATTAACCAACTAGTAAAATTTACTAGACAATCTTAACAAAATTTCAGGATTTCTATTTCTTTGTAAGAAGAAGAAAACACAGATGATGATCGTGACACTGAAAGTTACTGATAGCTTGCAGCATCTATCAGTATAAATGTTTACTAATAGTTAATTTTGTTTATTCTAGGATATAAATAGGAGCTCAGTCTCTGCGTCACACTGACGAGAGCCAAAAGTTTGAACAGAATGCGTTATTGTTTTTTTTTTCGATTTAGCAAGAAAGGGTATTTTCAATGATAGGCAATGATAAATAAGTGATGAAAATTAAAAGGTGTAAGGGAAGTAGTCAAGGTAAAAAGTAAAAATTGCATAATTATTTCTATTATTAATTAAAAAGGCATATGTTGGATCAAAATATCATCTATTTTACCTCTTTAAGAATTAAGAAAGGTGGAATAATTCCCGCTGAAAGACATCTGTGGTTGAAATGTAACTTCCAACTGTTGATAGAAAGTCGAAGCCTTTCTATTGTTCTTGCAAGGCGTAGGGCGTCATAACCAAAACTGGTTGAAATTAATTAAAGATTTATTTATGGATTGCTCTATTTTCAAAACTATTTCTATCATATATTGGTAAAATATTATAATAATAATTTATTAATTTAGTTAACCCAGTAGGTTCCGGGAACCACATACAGAAGTCACCAACTACCCGGGCTGACACCTATGTCTTCTTAGTTTTATTTACATTCCCAGTGGAAGTCCAGTTTATGAATTAGCGCTATGCAGATTTCTTTCTTGGGAGATTTTCAAAGGATGATGTACTTAGGCTGGAGAACCCCCCAAGAGGTTATATTATGAGATAATATATTTGAAGATATATAAAGTAATGTCTTTCAGAATATGCTTGTATAATATACCTTTTACACTGTTAAACAAATTAATTTAGGCATTATTCTAATTTGGAATTAGAAATAGCTAGAACCCCTCTTCGTGAAACATTACAAAAACGTATATTTTGAAGATAAAGAAAAGATTCTCTCTCTCCACACACACAACAAACATATTAATTAATCATTAGTATTTCTAGATATTTCTCAATTTTTAAGAAATATATATGTTATATTCAATTTATTTTTTTATATATATACAACAACAACAAAAAGCTTTATTAAGACAATTTAGTCTTATATGGATTCTCCAAGCACAGAAATGTAGGGTACATACAATAATAACAGTAGTAACAACAACAAAAGTCCCTGTTATGACATTTTGGTCTTATACAACTTGTCCACGTAGAAGAGGGTATATACAGGAACAATAGTTACAATAATTAGAAATTATATTCACAATGTGTCAAGGGAGATAGTAGCAAGAAAGGGGTTGCTGGGGAACTAGAATATTAACATGGGTAGATGTTATTATATCTCTTGAGGAAAATTACGCGACAAAAAAGCTGTTTTTTTTATATATAAATATTTTTTCAAATTTGACCAAAAACAAAAAGCTTTTTTGAAATTTTTATTTGTTCTGTTGTATATATAGATTTGTTTTTTTTTCTTTTGGGTTGGTTAAATGTTTTTTTTTTTAATAAACTCATTTGCTAAAATATAATGTTATATAGTTAAATTTGTTTAAAATAAAATATAAGCATATTTGCTAATAATTTATATTTCATTCTTTTTTTTTTTGTAAGTAAAATTTGCATTCGACAATCTAAACATTACTTAATAATTAATTACTTTTTTTTTATTCCCTCACCCCGAATATAAGATATATATGTGTGTAAACAATTTACTCAATCGTGTAAAGAGAATTCAAGCCAATTTAAAATAAATGAAATTACACAATCATAAAATAATTGCATTGATATTATATAAAATAAAAAAGAGTGTTCAAATAAATTAATGAAAATGGTCAATATACTGCAACGTAAAATGCCAAACGATGTTGTAGAATTAGAAAGAACCTTTCTGGAAGTCAATTAATTCAATTAAAAGGTCAATTTCAATATGAGACGATAAGAAATCTCGCTAATTACCATCCAAACGATATTTATATTCGCAGACGATTATGATGGAATATTGAAGTGGTTGCTAAATAGTAGTGAATATAATATCATCAGATCAGCTTTGATGTAGGTGTACCTCTTGTATCAATGGAAGCTAATTAATGTTGTATTCTAGGTATCGTATGGTATATTAGCAATATTCCAGCAAAATCAATATTTAATAATTCCATTTTACCTCAAAAACGTTTACATATACCATATTTGAATATAGTATAAATATAACCGTGTAATAATTTATTATTAGCAGTATATTATATGTTTGATAGCGTGTTGTATAGTATTGTATACCTGATTTCTTTGAAAATGTTTAAAAATATCCCTTAGATAAAAACATTGTATTTATTATCTATCTATCTATATATCTAATGTTTACTATTTTTTAAAAGAAATATAATTGGGATTAATATAATTTCGTGTTTGACAATTGACAGAGAATAATAAAAGTAGGAAAAAAGGTATTCTAGAAATATTTAAGATGCTATTTTAAAGTAGATATCTTCATTTTAATCCGAAAAAAAAATAGTTTGAAAATTCTTTCTGAGAACACAAAAAGTTGCTTCAATATCGATGAGCGCCTACTTAGTAAAAAAGGAAGAAACAAGAAATGCCATTTCTCTCCATTTGATAAAACAAACTCTTCCTATTGGGTTTACAAATTTGCATAAACCGTCGCCAGAGGGAGTTCCTTTTTCTAGGCAGACGAATGCATACATTGCAGGAAGAACTCAACAAAGTAGCAGAAGATATATTCTTGCTGAATAATTCTTTAGAAAATAATATCGGAAATTAAACTATATCGCTCTCTCTGAAAAAATAATATTATTATGATAAAATGATGTATTTATTTATCATGGATAAATATTTTTTAATCATTGATATTTTTCTAAATAAATATTTGCGAAAAATATATAAATATTAGAAAATCAACTTATAGTATTTTGGAAATGATAAAATCACTATTTTATAAGAGAGATATAATTGAAAATTAACATAAATTTATTGTCAATCAGTCAATATTATCAAGGTGCACAATTCGCATAATTATTTTTATACAATATAATGTGGCCTATGATTGTAGAACGACATTTTAAAATATCCCGCATGTGTTTCTTTTGAACGAAAAATCGAAATTTATTTTAAAGTAGAAATTTCTAACCTTAGGGATGAAGTATGAAAGGAAGAATTGTGAAGTGTAATGATAAACGGAAAAATAAAGTGTCCCATCCCTGGATTCAATTATTTTTTAAAGTATATTTTGAGTATATTATATATCACTTATATATTTTGAAGTAATAGTCGTTGTCATTTAGAAATGTTGTTAGTGCGGGGCGTTGGTGGAATGTCTTTGTAAGCGGATACTTTTGGCAGGTAGCTGCGATGTCGTACACCATTATTTATAAATAATCGTTATTTCTCCTTTAAAATAAAATTCTATTTTTCGTTCAAAAGAAAGATATGCGGGATATTTTCAAATATCGTTCATTAGATAATTATAATGTTGAATATAATTAAATGAATGCTGTGTATAGCGATTATGTACTTTGCACCAATGCCACTCTTGTAATGATCTCATGTAGATCACTAGCAGGTCTCCAGCGACACTTCACATTTCTAGGTCTTAGATAGTAAAAATGCATATATTGGATTGAATAAAATATTTATTTGCCAATATTTCGCTGGCTGAACGCCAACTTTTATCGAGGCATTACATTTTTGTTTTATTTCTACAAAGAAAACGTAGATCGCGTACTTCTCCGCTTAGGACTCTCGGCACCATATTTTGGAAAAGGGTCTTTATTCTATTTAGCAAGACTTTAGAAGGAATTTTATAGCCGCTATTCTTCAAAGTAATTGGTTTCCAGTCTTTTATTGTTTTCGGAACGGGGTTTTTGGGATGTAGAATATCATTCTGACACATTTTATATATTATGGAAGGAAGTAATTTTCATAGGCTTGCGTGAAAACGTTTTTAAATCAAACTTCTACTGCCCTTACTGCGATGAACTTATATGCAACACTGAAGGGTGGAATCTTATAAATGGAGTTTAAAGCAAAATATGGACATAATCTTTTAGGGCAGTAGAATTGCTTTTAAATATTTGCATTGAGCAATGCTCTTCCGCAAACAATAAGGACAAAGCCAGTTAGGCATAAATTAATACATAGCAATAAAATAGTGTAAAAGAAAGTATGGAAATGAGGGTAAGGTAAATTGAAAGCATGGTAGCTATACAAGGTTGTCCCAAAAGTTCATAAACTGCAAAAAAAAAGAGATACCAGTATTATTCGCCGTTATGTATAATGTCTTTGTATTATGTATTCTCCGTAATAATATTATTCTCCAAGTAATAAGAAAAATAATGTTTTAAGAAAAGCACGAACTTTTGGGACAACCTTATAATACAAAGGAGGAGAGTACTCACAGTCCATGGAGATGGATGTCCGTGTTCTTGAAGATGATGTTAATCTGCGCCAATTTCTTTATTAAGATTATTTTGTTTTTCTTGAGGTTCTTGGTTTTTTCAAGCGTAGAGAAGCTCCTGTTTGTATTTACACTTTTTTTTTTCAAAATTTCGAATGTCGGTTAGATTTAACCGTCTATTTTTCGTTTCTAGACATTCCAGTTTTCGAAATATTTCTCTTAGGACTCTCGCCATGTTTTCACCTCCTTCTGCCTGAGTATCGTCTACAATCACTTCGTTTGTCACCGAAGACATTGTTCTATTAATTTTATTCACTAGATTCACAGATTTGATTCTTAGACTATATTCATGTTAAATTCATTTATATCCATCTTCGTTTTTTCTTTCTGAAACAGGGATTTTTTAGCCAATAGTTATTCTAATAATCTGAATTGTACATTTCAACATATATAAATTATTCCACTTTCTGCGGTGTCTCTGGAGGAAACTGGAGGTGTTGATTCTTCAAAGATTTAAATATCTGAATTGAGAGAGCTTTTAGACGCTGTTTTGATGGTTCCTTTATTTTGGGGTCAGAGGGACATCTTTCTTTAATATGTCCATGTCGGTTGCATTTTGAAAAAATACATCTTCATTGATATAAATTCAAAAATTCTTGTCCAAATATGTAAGTCCAATAATTTGTGGGACTGTTGCATTTTCCTTCATCTTGAATTTATCTCTTGAGTGTGGAGAGATGCATTAGCTGTGGGCAGATCGTTGGGAAAGGAATATGTCTTGCATTTATTATTTGTCCATAGTGCAAGAGGGGATTCGTTAAGACTTGAACTATAATGAATCTTATTATTCCAGATACAATGTATTTAAGGCTGAAAAGAGATGTTGAAAAGATCTTTGTATTTCTTAATATGAAACTATTTTCAATTAGAGGTTTTCATGCTTTTGCGTCTCTAGCGATAGTATCACCTTTTATTCGTTTTGCCAGATTCCATTATATTTTCTAGTTTTATGATTTCTGCTATTGCCAGAGGGTATTCTTCAGCGGGTATATTAATGTCCACTTTGAATTGGATAGTGGCTAAGATTGTTTTGCTTCTGTTCAGGTAGGTTTTGATGCTCTTTCCAAAGATTAGCTTGCTTTCTGCTGCTTTATTATTATTTTCATCATTAGTTCAATCGTTTTTTTGTTTCATGATTTATGATGAGCAAATTGGTTTGAAGAATGATTTTATATAGATGTAAATTCGACGACCAGTGAAAGGTGATCAGTGAAATGGGATGACGGCGACTCGGCCTCCAGCCCGGCCGTTGCCATGGCGATATTGCCCATTGAATATCTAATTGATTTATATTGATATAAATTGTCAGAAATATAACGTTGAGTATATTACATAAAATATATATTAATAGAATGCTAAAATAATTCTGTACAATAATATATACATTTTTAAATGAGGAATTTGAATTTAAGCGAATTAAAAGTTAAAGAACGCAAGAGCTAGATGAAACACGCCTCTACCGGATCATTATTCTTCTTTCTCTCTAGAATTCGGGCACTACGGTGACGTAGACAACCCAGAAGAACGCCAATGAAGATTCTGTTGGGCACTGTATTGGCTGGTAGCCACTTAGACTTCGACCTCCGTACGCTTTGAGGACAAGGCGGACAATGTTTATCCTCAAAAATTCCGCCAGAGCCTCGCTAAGCTTGGATTTGACGAGAAGAATTAGAGAAGAAATCCTCAAATGCCCTGTCAGAACCCGCTATTCCAGCCAACCGTTTTCCATGTGTCAGACGGTGAATGGCAACTTCCACCTGACTCAAAGAGATATCTGCTCGTTGAAGCGGATCACTGCCTTCCTGTGCGATGCTCTTTATAAATCCCTACGCAAGGAACGATCTCCTCCCGGCTGAAGGTCATGAAGACGCAGACGCAGGGCGCTCCTAAGCAAGGCAGAGAAGAGTAGTCATCCTCTACGGTTTCGGCCTCGAGCCGGGGGCGCAAGAACAAGCTTGCTATGTCTATGTAAATCTTTGTCTTTAAAGGCGGGAGTGGAGGCGAACTTTTCTTATTCTCTCCATGGATTTTCAGGATTGATGTCTCCTATCTTCCGCGATGTTCCCCAATAATTGCCTCAACTCTCTCGACGACCGGCCTAGATTAAAGAAGCGCGGAGAAAGATGGAACAAGGGGTTAATGGAGGTCCCTCACGTGGAGAAGGATGGCACGGTTGTCCTGGTAGCGGGAAAGCGTCGACCCCGCTTCGTACCTGGCAACCCTCGTAGACAAGTGTGCAGCATCGAAGACGGTGTCGACGAGGAATTCCGGTCCAAGAATTCTGCGAATGGCTCCAAATCCGAAGTCGTTCGAAGACTCCTTCAAGTCACCAAAGACCCAAGCGTTTCCTTGATATTTATTCATTTATTTATTTTGGGATTATCTGCAGTTGGAAAACACGTTCTACAGGAGTGTGGGAAAGGTGGCAGTTGCTAACGTGGGTTTCCGGACCCAGAATGATGATGATGGCGATCGCGTTCTTGCTTGGCTCCAGGATACAGTGCCAGAGGACGATACTCCCAGCGCTACAATGACAGCGAGGCCGGATCCCCTGTAAATCGACAAGGACGCGAAGACAGCGATGTAGCTGCGATTTCGGACGCTGTACATGTGGCTAGCGTGTACGTCTATTGAACGAACGCCGCATCAATTACGTGCTGATCTCAAGAAGCAGCACAACTCCACACTCCTTTCGCGAACGGTAATTGCTCGCACATCGAAGAACGCTATGTGGAGAGTGATAGCATGACCTTATTTGCTGCAGCTCGAACGGTAATGAGCTGCTTGTATAATCTTCAGATATTATACTGTACAAGAGGAATGATCTTGCTGAGGGTCAGGCTCGATTCTTGTCGAGCCGAAAAGCCAACCATGATGTTTACCCTTCCACGACGGGAGATGAGGGCCTAGAAAATTTCATTCCGTTTCATGCCTGTTTCTTCATTGTCCTTGAACAGATTTTCTAGGGATCATTCGAAAACTTGGTCAAACTTCTTGAGAGCCTTAGACATCCTCTAGAGGAAGGAAATTCTTTTTGATTCGTCTAAAGCGGATAGTTTCATCGGCTTCGAGTAGGTGTGTAAGCTCAGGTTAGATGTAAACTTGGGCCGAATTTCCTTGAGAGGAGTTGAACAGTCTTCTGCTGGTGTTGTCACCGCAATGTTGGAAGGTACCTGTATGCAGATGGAGAAGGTGTTGGAGCAGCACCTTTGTTGGCAAAGTATCCGGCTGCTAATTGAATTACAGCCGGTTACTAGGAGGGCGATGTCAGGGTGGGAAAAATAGAAGCACTGGATTCTTGTGTTGGCTGCAGGGTGAATTAAGCCTCTCTGTCTTTCCTGAGGGGGCTGGCTCGCCGATGTCCGTTGGCATTTGTTGCATATTACACATGTGATGATGGTAGGCGTTGTCTCATCTTTAGGCTTAATATCTACTTTCCCATGGAGCTGGTGATGTTTCATACCTTAATTCGTTGAAATGAAGGCCTCCCTGCTGCCTCTAAGAATAGCCCCCTCAGTTAATAACCTCGATGGCCACGGAGATAACTCAGCAAGGTGATCGATGAGGCATTCTTCGATCCTGTCTATGAAGAAGGAAAGAATCAGATATGTAAATAGACATCAAAATCAGCTTTTTCAAATTCGAATAAAAACTAACGTGGACACTTTTTACGGGCTATGGCCCTCATCAGTACAGGTTTCGGGTTGAATTCGTTCGAATTGGTGATTCACTTGGTCACGTAATGAGATTTCTTTGACAACCTCGAATTTTGTTTAGAAATTACTCCTACGGTCTCCCACTTTAGCCCTCTTATAACTCTTTCAGAGCGCAAGTAACTAAACTGGGCTCTGAGAACATATAGATGTAGAGTCGAGAAGTTTTTTATTTGGGTGAACATGTATTTAATTGCTATATATGCAGCCATAAACCCCTAAATAGGCCCCACGGTTATTTTGGACTGTAAAATGCGTACATTTTCACTGGTAAAAATTGGTTCATATATCAATTAAATAACTAGGGCTTACTTCTCGACATCTAGTAACGCGATGGCATAGAGTTTAATGTCCATGAATGTGGCTTAGAACACTTTACTCAAACTCCAAAAGAAGGTTTCATAAAAAGCGCGAAATCATAAGGCGATTATATTATTCAAAAGGTTTCGAAAAAGAAGGTATTTGGTCTAGGAATTTTCAGCAGAATAAAGTGGATAAAATTAATATGAAAGTATTATAATCAAAATTGGGATAAAAACTTATTATCTATCAATTTCGATGATAAAATCAATAAAGCATTCCCAATCAAAATTGGGATAAAAACTTATTATCAATCAATTTCGATGATAAAATCAATAAACCATTCCCAATCAAAATTGGGATAAAAACTTATTATCTATCAATTTCGATGATAAAATCAATAAACCATTCACAATCAAAATTGGGATAAAAACTTATTATCTATCAATATCGATGATAAAATCAATAAACCATTCCTAAATCAAAATTGGGACAAAAACTTATTATCTATAAATTTCGATGATAAAATCAATAAACCATTTAACAAAATACATAACAATCTGTAGCAGAAACATCACATGACTTACCTATCCTTGCACGTAGCTTGCACAATAAGACCAATACAAGACGTTACAATCAAACCAACCAGAGGTTAAAGTTTAAAACTTCTCCCAGCTCTGCGATTGGAATTCTAATGGGGAAAATTAAAGTTCTCCAATCTCTGAGAGTGAGGTCGTATCATTAGAGAAAATCGTTCAGATTCTTTCTGTCCAAGTTTTATCATCAGACTTGGATATTAAACTTTTAGCCTGGATGTGTCCTTGCATAGATGTCCACACACACATTAAATGTAAGATTTGAACGCGTTCTCTATGAGTTAGAATTGAAACTAACACTTTAGCGCTCCTAAAAAAACCAACTTCCTACTGTTGCAACTGTAATTTGAAAGTACTGACTCATCTTAATGATAACTGGTTAAATTGGCGAAGGTGCTGGGTATGTACGGCCCTTATCGGCCAGCCCCTCTCAATTTTTTCCTCAAAGCACACAATAACTCATTTAGTTTATAAATGAAAAATAGCGTTTAACTTTTACCCATCACGATTACCATGGCCTATACCACGTGTACTAAGGATAATAAAAAATGATACATTAATTTGAAATCGCTCATGACTACGAATTGGTAAAAACACATAATGGTATAATCATAATACATATATCAATTGTGTTGATATATATATATATTTTTATCTTTTCATCTAACTTGCATACTAATTCTGTACATATTTAAAATATATTTCTTTCTTTTCTTTCAAAATTTTTGTTTATCTTTTGAGTGCAAGTGTCCCTAGGGGGACATAGCGCTCTAAGTCGAAATAAAGAAATAATACATAATATATGTTAAAGTGATTAGTTATAGAAAGGCTATGTCACCTTCAGTCAGTATATAATAATTCTGATGATTTTATAACTCTAAAATATACAAAATAGTTCATTATTTGTGTAAAATATTGGGCTTTGAATGACTTATGTTAAACTATATATTCAGCTAACTATATGTAAATTTCCAATGGTTTTTCAGTGATTTTGGTGAAGCAGAGTAATATAAATATCATTTTATTGATTCCTCACTTAATTTATTTTCTTTTGATTATTCTCTCACAGTGCAGTGATGGAAGGCTGGTCCATACCCCGGCCTGTCATTGTCATTATTTGACCAGAGATGACATTCTTGGACATCTAACGATAGGAAAACGTGGCATGATAAAACCTGATGTATCACAATAAACCTGGATAATAGAATTTAGATCAGTCTCACAATAAATATAACATTAATAAACAAGACGACTCTACGAAAGAAACATAAGTTTATCTTGAATAGATTCAGTAGTTTCTGAGAATTTATTTCATGATAAAGATACATTTCAAATTTCACATGGATGATAATGGTAAAATTTCAGTCAGATTGGTTATATATTGAGGGATAGTATGAAACACAAATATATAAATATACATACGTTGACTTTTATATAGAAAGATATATTTTTAAAATGTATCTTCATCTATACACCTACTTGTTATATTTGATGATATTTATTGGTAGTTTGAATAGAAAAGGAGTTCCTTATATATATTTATATGATTTGGCTTCGCCCGTATTCTTCTCGAGTGAATGTTCCTCGAAAAATAATTTTTGCCCATCAAAAAATGATTCAACAGAATTATTTTTTATTTAAGATGATTAAATTATCCCAGTTTTTGGTTAATTTGAAAATTTTCTTGAATTAAAATATTGTAACAAAGTATTTATTATTTTATTAGCAGAGTATTATTTTTTATGTTTATATTTTGATACTATGTACACTTCCCTCTTTTGTTTATCACTCATAGTTTGTTCTTGCCTGAAATAAATTGTTATCTCATCCCGAAGTTGGTCTTCCCTAATTTTCCATGTGGCAATATGAAGAGAATTCTTCATACTTACCTCTAAATCCAGATTGGTCTCTCTCTCAAATATGGAGAAAACGTATACTGAACAAAGTAATATATTTTGATAAAATCAATAAGAAATCTAGGGCTAGGTTTCTTCTCACAACTTTTTATTTCTTGAGTTCTCGGGTTAACATGCCCTTCAACACGGGAGACCTAGAAGTTGTGTGTAGATAAAAATAAACCTATAGCCCTAGATTTCCTATTGATTTTGTCCAAGTGTATACGCAAGGTAGAACTTTATTATAAATTAATACACGCTGCCTTTTTATATATAGAGTGATTTTTGTCTTACTCACCCCCCGCATACGTCAGGCGCTCTATGTAATTTCTACCAGACACATCAGTTTGTTTATAATATAGTCTTAAAATATCTCTTTTTTATTTATTTAAAGACAATTTTATATAAGAAGAATTTTTAGAGATTTGTGTTTCACCGAAATTCTATACAAATATCATTTTCCAAAAAGTTTTAGTTTAAGAAATCTCAGCTCAAATAGCATCCAACGACCAAACGTCCTATTGAAGAATTATCTGATTGTCATTTATCGAGATGATACCCTTCGAACATAATGCTTCCTTCACTTGTGCTTTCCCGGATTGTCACCGATGTTTGACACGGGTCAACGCCACCTATGTGGACGGGGAACCTCTCTGTTCCTTCTGTCTACCCAAGGCAAGGAAGATCACGCTCAGACAAGTTGAAGCTGGGGACCGGCCGGTAGACACGTCCAAATAAGAACAATGTCTCCTTGATTCTGTCAAAGAACGAAAGAAAAAACTCCAAATTCTCCAATGGGAAAACAATTCATATTTTTGATAGAGTGCATCGTACTCTAAATAATTAAAAAGGTTTCTGGATAAAAAGATATCATCTAGATGTATATATACAATTTAAAGTTAACATTAACCATAAAATAAATAATATAACTTTCAAACAAAAAATAATAATATCGCTATTCACACTATGCACATTAAAGATATATTCAATTAATAAAACAATTGTATAATTTCATAGAGTTTAGAGTTTTATATTTATAATAAATATCTGTAAAAATATCTTTCAATAGCTATTATTTCTGTTGATTTCTAGGTCTCATATCTTGTCTCTGTGAAGCTCTATTCCCAATATGGATGGTCATATGAGACATCTTTTATGCTATAGGTATATTTTCTTTCTTGAAAATTTATTCGAATTTACAATAGTCTTTATTAAACATCTAATTGCTATTAATTTGAAGTTATGATTTATAAAATATTTAAAACTTCGATTTAATAATGAATTCTGAATAATATTATAAATACAGATACATTTTTAAATAATTATTTTATAAATATATTGACATAGATTATAATTTATTAAGTGTGTGTGTAGCAGAAAATGAAAAACTAAAATTTTTAAAACCTATCTCGAGCATCAATAATAAATCAGAAAATTATTATGTTAATAATTTTAAAATAATTCAGTGAAATGATAAATTGTCGTATTTGACCACGGGGCCAATATCGAATGAAGCAGTAAAATTTTATATTTAAAAGAGAGAGAGTGTGGACAATTTAAAATTAAAATGAGGGTAAATTGAGGCACGTTTAGGGTTATTCAATTGTGGGGCAGCCGAGAGTTATTTAATCAAAATATTTAAAGATGGCGTCACAGCGTAGCAAACAACTTAAATGAACCAATTAATGAAGGGTTGAATTTATCGATTGGCTGGTAGTAGTAGCTTAGCTTAATAGATTTTACAAAATTGTTTTTGTTTGCAAACTTCAGCTATTAGATGCGGTGGCTTTGGTAAAAACGGCGACCTATGATCTTAGTTTTTAATTAAAGTAATTAATTAGACCAATTAAGAAGTTTCCCGCAAGCAATTTCCGGCCCTAACTTTGCCCTAAACTAATTTGAGTGCTTATAGGTTGGGCTCATAATGAAATTATACCTTCATCTAACTACTTTGACTGATGCTCCTCTATATGAGGCGGCAAAGTTATCTTGATGGGAAGTCAACTTATTATTGGCCTGGGTGAACTACCTCTTTGACTTCTTAACATACTGTAAGTTTATAGATAAAATAATCCCTTGAATTAATATTAAAATTAAAACATAAAGCCTCCAGGGAAAATATACTTTTAAAAATATTTTTTATTTAAAAAATATCTCGAGCTTTCGGGCAAGTAAGCCCTTCTACGGGAGAAAATGCTTTACATGATTAATATCATAATATCCCTATCAGAACCAAAGACCCATTACTCCAACATCCCCAATAGACTACAGAGACTTATCATAGAATCCATCACATCCAGAAAGCACAATAGCTTTAACAGAAGAATAGATATTCCGGAAGTTTATAACATTATATTCTCTGAGCCCAGCCCATAACCCCCAAGTGAAGCACGTGCAACAGAAGCCCGCGTTGATTATGCCTTGAAACAAATGTAAACAATCAATGGACTTTATTTAATTTTAAATATTATTGGCGTATTAATCATGTAAAATACTTTCTCTTGTAGAAGGGCGTACTTGCCCGAAAGCTCGATATATTTTTTAAATAAAAAATATTTTTAAAAGAATCTTTTCCCTGGAAGCTTTATGTTTTTATTTTAATACTGTAAGTTTCTTCAAATTAAAGATACTTCAGCCAGTAAATCTTTTTATTGTCTCGACAAAACTCTTTTGTGCTGATCAGTAGCGAACAAAAATTAAAACATATGGCAAAGCGTTCAAAATTGAACAATTTGCCATATGTTTGAATTTTTGTTCGCTCCTGACGAGGACAAAAGATATTTGTCGAAATGTCGAAATAATAAAAAAGATTTACTGGCCGAAGTGTCTTTTATTTGAAGAACTATGAATGACGGCCAGGCAGCTTCTATCTTTACGAATCTGTAAGATTGTACTATCCTATCTTATCTTGTTTATTGGGGGTATGCTGAATAGGTGTACGTAGTAGCTTTACTACAAAGTAATAACGCGCCATCTATATATATAAAATGAAAGGATTCAAGCACGAATGTTTCTTTTATATACAATACAAACTTCTACTGTCCTTATTAATTCATGCCTAACTGACTTTTCCTTATTGTTTACGGAAGAGCATTGCTCGATGCAAATATTTATATATAATTCTACTGTTCTATAAGCTTATGTTCATAGTTTTCTTGGAAACCATTTCTGAGATTCCAACCTTAAGTATAGAATATATAAGCAGAATGATCCAATACAGTATTTGAGTTCTGAGAAGCGATCTGGTAGATTAAATTGACAAAACCGTTGGGAGGGTTCACCACTCATGAGTCAAGTCCTCCCAATATATTTTTCATTGCAGTGAGGATAGTAGAAGTTTGTATTGTATATATAAAAAAAGATTCGTGCTTAAATGCTCTCATATGATACACGTAGTAGTTTATTGGTATTGAGAAATGGTCGAAAGTCTTTATAATTGGTACATCGAAGATGATGAGGGCAATGATTGCTGTGTTAGAATAATTTTAGGTTCTATTTTATTTTAAAATTAATACGTACGATTTTTAGTTAAATGAAAATAGTTTATTAGAAATTAAAGGAACAAAACAAAAGATACAACTTATACCTTCGAGTTATTTACATTCTTAAATTTACAGCAATGTACCAAGGTATATATTTTAAAACATTTAAAAGAAATAATTATTAATTAATATTTTATAAAATATTAAAGTCTAAAATCGAATCCATATATTCAACATTCAGGATATCTACCACAAGTGGGATATTTATTCTATATATAATATTAGCATTTTTATAAGTTGTTTTTCATAGATTAATATATTTATATTTTGACCAGATGACCAGGTTTCTTTGTTTGTATATATTTGGCTTTAGAATGGATGTAAATTAGTAAGTTAGTTAGTTATGAAAGGAAATTAAAAGTATTAATTTCTTCGAGGTGTTGGTGATTACTCTGCTCGATGGTAGAATAGGAAAGTCTTAGCTCCTAACATATAAATATGATGGAAATTTTTTCACGAAAAATTGATATTGGGCTTTTATCAATGTATATAGAACATGCTAGCTATGAAAGGGTGGTAGTTATCCCATATAATAACTTCCTGATGAAGGCTTGATATAAATATAAAATATTTTTAAGACAAGGCTTATTTTGGAATCAATAAGTGTTTTTATTTATCCAATATTTCGATGGACCAATCGTTCATCTTTTACGAGGTTTTTGTTTTGAAGTACACAGCAGGTAGCGCGCTTTTAGTGAGCCATGGACGTCTTACAAGTTTGTTGGGCTATAAAACTATCCATGGCTCACCTGGTGCACGCGACCTGCTGTGTACTTCAAAACAAAAAAAAAACACGTAAAAGATGGACGATTGTTCCATCAAAATATTGTATAGATAAAAACTCTTATCAAAAACGAAATAAGTCTTATTTTTTAAAATATAGATATAATGGATAGATCTATATTCGGAAATATAAAATATGTTCTCGAAAATATTATATTCACAATTATTTAGCATAAATTGGTACAGCCTACTCTATGATGACGAGAGCCAACACCCCGAAACGCGTTCGTGGATGGCTTTTCTTGATTTATCAAGAAAATGGGTTGGCCAAATATCAGGGAACAGTTAAAATCAACGTTTAGTTGATTTCTGTTCTACTAGATGGCGCTCTGCCATCTAAAAATCACATGTGCTTTTGGTCAGGATATGCCTTCTTTATTTTTAAATATTTAACAATTATTTAGTGTGGATCTTTTATTTTAATAAACATATTTATAATAATTAATCATATACCAAATATTATATTCGCAATTATTTAACATAAATTGGTACAGCCTACTCCACGCTGACGAGCGCCAACAGCGCCAAACGCGTTCGTGGATGGCTTTTCTTGAATTATCAAGAAATTGGGTTGGCCAAATATCAGGGAACAAGCTAAATCAATGAATAGTTGATTTCTGTTCCACCAGATGGCGCTCTGCCTTCTGAAAAGCACATATGCTCCTGGTCAGGATATGCTTAATTTTTTTTTTTATTACTATTATAATTTTAGTTATTTTAAAATCTATATATAACAGTAGGCATATTAACATTTTATAAATAGATAATAATTAGTTATAAGAACACACATTTTATAATAATAGCTAATAAAAAAAAAATTGAAAGTCATACTTAATAGTTTGGTTAACAAACATAATATGATTATACAAAAAACAATCATTACATGTCAAAAACTAAAGAAATTGATATTGAAAAAGTACAAATCCTATTTATTTTGTAACTAAGATATTTTTCTTTAGAAACAAAAGATTGTATTTTAATTAAATCAGAAAATGTTAATTAACTACATGTTGGGATGGTAGTTTGCTGATGCTAGAAAAATTTAACTCAGACGACTATAGAATTTTTAAAATAAATACCAAACGCGAGAAATATTTGTTTTTTAAGATATTCCATGAAGAGTATATGTTTTTTATTTAAATTTTAATTAATATAAATTTTATTTTTATATTATGTTATTTATATAAAATTTGAATACAGCATTTAATGTATATAAACATTTTGTCTTATTGTTTGAAAATAATATCTTCAATACAAATTAAATTTCTTTCAGCACACATATTGATATAATTAATTAAAAAAAGACATATATTGGATCAAAAAATCATTTATTTTACCAATATTTCAGTTGGCTGAACGCCAACATTTATCAAGGTATTATACGTATATGACGTTCAGCCAACTGATATATTGGTAAAATAAATTATATTTTGATCCATTATATGCCTTTTTAATTCAAGATTTATTTATGGATTGCTCTATTTTCAAAACAAATTGACATAGCATGAATTAAAAATATATTTTTTATATTTGTGTTTTGTGTGTGTTTTGTTGTGGATATTTTGAATAAAAATATGTATTTAAAAAAATTATAATAGCCTGGCTTTAGAGAAGAAGTTATTAATTTCAAATTCAAGACTGAATAGTTCAATGTTTACAGGAAATAGCAAGGCATTAATAAAACATGCACCAAGTACAAAAATACTAGTGCTAGACCGCAACATCTTCTAAATCACAGACCGGATATTTGAGACAATATAAGAAATAAAATTATTAAAGCACAATGGTTTCTTTACACATAGAAAACAAACTTCTACTGTCCTTTCTGCGATAAAAAAATATATTTTAGGAGACTTGGCTCATCAGTGGTGAACCCTCCGGCGGTTTCACCTATTTAATCTACCAAACCGATTTTAGAGCTCTAATACTGTATTGTACGATTCTGCTTACATATGCTACACTGAAGGATGGAATCTCAGAAATGGAATTCAAGAAAACTATGGACATAAGATTTTAGGACAGTAGAATTGCATATAACTATTTGCATCGGGCAATTCTCTTCCACAAACAATCATAGCAGTAAGGACAGTAGAAGTTTGTTTTATGTGTAAAGTAACATTCTTGCTTTAATACTTTCATTTCCTATATATATATATATGGCGTGTAATTGCTTTACACAAGGTTGTCCCAAAATTTCCTAAACACTTCCAAAAAACTGAAATACCAATGTTATTCGCCGTCATGTATAATGTCTTTGTATTAGGTATAAAGTAGGTGTATTATTATGTATTTGCCGTAATAATATTATTCGACAAGTAATAAGATATACGTTTTAAGAAAAACACGAACTTTTGAGACAATCTTGTAATTAATTTGAGACAATGAAAATATTTCCTTGGTCTTCATCAACTTATGAAGTTGGCCGTACTTCCATCATATTTTGTGAATTAATCACAGCGACCACAATTTGTACAGTATGTAAATACAAGGGTATTCGTAGTATACCGCATATGTGACCGAGAATTTCAAATATATTGAAACAAAAGTGCTAAAGTAGTTTATTCAGAATTTAAAATGTATAAAATATCTATTCAAAGCAACATTAATGAAATAACTAGCCTTCAAACTGGAAGCAGCTAAGAGCTAAATCAATAACCTAATATTTTTATAATTATAAGAATATTTTTTTAAATCTCATGTACTTGTGGTTAGGATATGACTTTTTGATTTGAATACCAACACCTGACCTTTTTTATTATTTAGTTATTTTTCTCATGTTCAACGTATTTATGCAAGTTTGGTTTTAAATACCCATTTTTTGGTTTCTCAAGAAACCTCTGGGACCAATACATTCTTAGTCGCAGTGGTACAGATTGCACCAGACTGACGAGGGCCAACACCTCGAAACGCGTTCGTGGTTGGTTTTCTTGATTTGTCAAGAAAGTGGGTTGGCAAAATATCAGGGAACAGACTAAATCAACGTTTAGTTGATTTTTGTTCCACTAGATGGCGCTCTACCATCTAAAATGCTCATGGGGTCAGGATATGCCTTTTTTGAGATATAGGAAAAAGGTCAAGACGGTGTATATAAAACTGGGATCAGGACTTTATGTGTTATTGAACTATTATATTACCAATCTGCCATCAAAAATAACCAAAGTCTCCGTTTAATTTTAGATGTGTACATTTATTCTACATTTCTAGTGTTATTTTTAATCCATTCATTTATTTTATGTTTTTACTTTGGAATTTTGACGAATCTTTTTTTGCAATGACATTATAAAAAGTATAGCTGCGTTTTTATGTAAATATTGGTTTTATTGTTGTCCATTCGCTGTTCTTTGGCTAAAGAGCTGTCTTATAGACTTTGTAAAATGTCAATGCGAATTTTATTGATATATATGTGTTTATTTTAAAATAAAAACATATATATATCTTGTTGAATATCGAGAAATCCATTTTTTCTATATTAAACTGACGGCATATTTAGGATCAAATAGGTTTATTAAAATTCGATATTTCGACGAGGCTGTTCGCCTATTTTCTTCTAGGATTGATGTTAAATCAATTTAAATGGTTTAGTCCCACACCAACCTATGTTATATAAAACAACACCTCTCGTGCATCACGCGGATAATAAGCTTAAAGGAGTAGTCTAGATGTTTAAACACCAGAGCATCTTTTGTTAGCTTGCCCTCTGACTAACCAAAACTTATCCAGAATCAGAATTATTATTTCCTCTGACTAACCAAATTGTACCTGCTTACTTTGATATTGTTCCATCAAGGCTAATGAACCTATTTTATTCTAATTTGTAATATATTTTTCATATATTTTAAATTCAAATTTATATTTTGTATTCACTTATTTTATTAAACAGAATACACCTATCCCCCGATTTACACGGTAGATACGTTCCTGAGAAAAACGTGTAAATCGAAAATTAAAAATTTTTAAAAATTAGAAATACAGACACAGTGTGCGTGTGCAGCAAGTCAGCACATAAGCTCGGAATTCCTCGTGAGATGTGTACACAGCGCAAGTGTTCAATCACAGTAGCATTTAGTATAGTGCGATAAAAACAAAAAAAACGTATTTGGAAAACCGTGTAAAAGCGAAAACGTGTAAAACAAGTACCGTGTAAATCGGGGGATAGGTGTATATATATTATAAATATACTATGTATTATAGAATCATCATTTGTATTTAGGCAAACTGTGTGACTTCACAGCTCTCTTTGATGTGAGAAATGAATAAATAATTCTGGAGGCTATTTAAAGTAGAGTTATCTCATTATTCCCTTATATAAATTTGTAGGATCGTTGGAACACGCTCTGGTGAAATGCAAGACCCGGAACAGGAGAGAATCAAGGTTGAAGCCACAACCTGGTGAAACAATATAATGTCAAATCATCTTTCTGTATATACTCAATCTTATGAAACTTTGGCAAGTTTAGAGCTATTTTTACACAAATTTATAAATCACTACTAATTCATCGTGTAAATAATTAAATATATATATATATATGTCGGATCCTGTCGACTATCTGTTGGATCCTGTTGTTACCTGTGTAAGATCCTGTTGACTCCTGTCAACTTACTGTGGGATTGGTGAATTGTGGTGAATCCTATGTCGGATTCTGTTGAATTGATTATTGATGGCGCAGTCTTGGTCGAATGGTGGGTTTCCACAGGGGAAATAACGAGCACCTGGATGGGATAGAACCTGGACTTCACGAAAGGGAGAGAGTGATTGAGACTGGAGGAGGTACCTTGCCTTTCACATGATCGAGAGGAATTTTACCTTGGTTGGAGCCTAAGTTGAGCACGCCTTGCTTCTAGCCCGGTCACCTACCTTCTCCCTAACTTCTTGTCCGAGATAATCGTCATTAACTATCTCGGCTTCTCATTGGTCGAGATCGTTCTACGTCCCTGCTTCTGGTTCACTATTAGTGTGTCATGCTTAACTGTGATTGGCTTAGCACCTCCATTGTCGCCACAATTGCAATATTCCAGGAAGAAGAAGGTTCTGGGAACTCTAGTTTTATGGGTTCTGGGCAGTGACCTTTACTTCCTGGATGATGCAATCCTGTTAATGGTTATTCCTTCTATCGCGAAGCCTAACTTTTATTAAATCTTTTGACGATACATTGCATAGGTTGTGTTGGGGTTACATATTGCTATATACAAATTATCACATGTATTGTGGCGAAGAAATAATTTATTATTTAATTTAATTATTCAATTAAAATATTTGAAAACGGATTTGATTTAATTATTCATTATAAAATAATGATCGAAATATTTCTTTGCGTGCTTGCTCAAGATTCTCTAGCTGTAGATAGTTTTGTTGATAATTGTTAATAATTGTCGACTTGTCGTGCCGACGTCATCAATAAATACTTTCACATCCCCAGATATACTAAGACTCAATTTTCTACACTACAATATATATTGAAAATAGAGCAATCTCTCTCTCTCTCTCTCTCTCTCTCTCGGCCGTGCGGCCACGCGGCGCGCGAGCTCCGCGTTTTCTAGAGATTGAGATGGAGGCGATGGAGATCTCCAATGTATTTTCGATACTGGCGGAGAGCCAGGATGATGACAAGTTTGATGGTGGCACTCCCACCCAGAAAAGACCTACCAATGCCGAGAAATCGGCGGAAGAAGTTTTTAAGCCTGATTCGAAGAATACATTTTCAATCAAGCAAACAACCGGCGACTATGTAAATCAGGCCGCCGGGAAAAAACAAGCCGATGCAAATTGAGCGGAAAGAGTGGAAGCTTCGGAGAAGCAATCTGCTTTGGAATCAGATTGGAATATTCCTAAATCCAACAAAAGAAAAGGCCGGGATTCTCCGACCCAGCAAGCAAAAGTGGCAAAGGCTGAAGCCATCGTAGCCGGGCCATCACTACAACCGAGGCGGGAAGTAAGGGATGCTGTCACGCATATAAGAGCTAGCAGACAGCAGCAAGATCTAGCCAAAGCGAGGTCGGCAGCGGCTACATTCGATCATTGCTGCTTCATTGAATGGATCCCGGACTTCCACCAAGTCCAATACATGAAAGCACTGGAGCAGATGCTGGGGAAATCTTCAGTTCACCAGCTCATGAAGATGTCCGGCCATGTCCTGGTGACACTTCCCAGCGCTGAGAAGGCCGAACGCCTAATCGAGGAGGGCCTCACCATCGGCAGCACTCTCCTGAGAGCCTTCCCTTACAGGAAAAGGGCCGAGAAGATCATCATAGGAAACCTTCCTATCGCCGTAAAGGATGACGACATCGTTGCGACGCTAAGGCCTTACTGCAAAGTGGCCTCGATGGCCTACGAAATAGTAACCTGCGAAGGTTACTCCTGGACCACGGGCAGTAGGGAGGCCTTCATCTTCATGAACGAAGGCCTTAAGATCCACCAGCTCCCGGTGAAACTGGAGATCAAGTCAAGGGGTGAAACGACGCCAGCCTACATCTCCTACGGCGTCAAATGTAGCAAGTGTCATCGCCAAGGACATCGGCGTGCCAGCTGTCCCAGGAGAGACTTGGAAGAGCGCTCTACTCGACAACCTACCTCCCAGCATGGATCTCTTCCTCCTTCCACCCAGACATCGCCCTCGTCCCAACCTGCTGCAACTACACCGGCTGCAATTGGCCACAATGGTCCTGAGAAGGCCCCGGCCAAAAACGTTCATATTCTCATGAAACCTCCTCCGGCCAACAAAACCAGCGGTACCAAAGCTCTACCAGCGGCGGCAGAAGTGGCCACATCAAGCAAAGAGAGACCGCCCAACATTGCCGCTCCTATCTTGACCATTGCCCCTGGATCCCGGATTCCGTTGAAAACCAATCCCCTTAGTAAGGAGGATGAATCATCAACTGACAAAAGATCTACAGCCCTCCGACAACTAGAAGAGGTACTTAAACAGCTCCCAGACACCGTGTTCGAGAATACTGAAGCAGCGGGTATGGAGAAGGAAAAGATCGTGCAGGCAATCATTTCCGAACGCAATTTGAAAAAGTTTTTGCCTGACCAGAAACCTGAACAGCTGGACAGCCTGATCAACCTTATCGGGACATTCGTCGACCGTGTAGAGGACAAAGCCTGCCACCTCTACAAGCGACTCACCCATCTCCGGTCAGTTGCCACCAAAGGTAGGACCACGCAATGAGCTTCCGCATTGCGTCCCTTAATGTGCGCGGCATTGCCGTTCGCGCCAGGAGTGTGGAGATGTGCTGCTTCTTTAGGCAGCATGCAGTTGATGTCGCGTTTGTCCAAGAAACGAACGTGCTGGTTCTAAACAACATCCGGGACCTGTGCCTTGGCTACAGCGCCGTCTTCGCGCCATCATCGACACCCAGGGGCTCCGGCCTCGCCGTCGTCGCAGCGCCGGGAGTCACCGTCCTCTGGCATCGCGTTCTGTGGCCAGGCAAGATTGCCATCGCCAGCGTCAAGATCCGGGGTCTCGAGACCCGCGTCATCAACTGCCACCTCTCCCACACTCCCGAAGAACGGCATCTCCAACTGCAGATCATCGCAGAGGAAGCCATCAGAGAAGATGCGTGGGTCCTCGGCGACATCAACATCTCCGAGGAGTCTTCGAGCGACATCGGGTCTGGAGCCGTGGAAGCTTTCGCGGAACTCCTGGACCGGACCGCCCTCGTCGACATCGCCGCCATCTTCGATGCCGCGCACCTGCCTACCAGGGTCGCCAGTTACGGAAGCCGGGTTGACGCCGCCCGTCTGGATCGAGTCCTTATACCATCGAGACTCTCTGGGCGCGTCACCCGTTACTGGACCCTCAATTACCGCAACTCGGACCACCGTGCCATCCTTCTCCAAGTGGGGGATCCCCCTTCACCGTCTGCGCCATCCATCTCCGCGCTACTGCGATCAGCCCCAGTCATCGAGAGGATTGAGGCGCTTCTTAGTGAAGCTTCGCAGGAAATCGAAGGCAACCCTACTGGAGATCTATGGGGAAAATGGGGAAAATTGAAGCGGGAACTCGTTGAAGACATCAAGTGCCTCTACGTTCCCCGCGTTGAAGATGAGGACTACGTCACCAGGGCAAGTCGGTTTCTTCGCTCCAGGCTCGAGGCTGAGACCGTGGAGGCGGACTACCCTTCACTGCCTGAACTTGGGCGTGCCCTGCGTGTCCGACAACATCGCGCGGAACTGACGACCGTCTTCGACGCCCAGGGGAACCTTTTCGAGGGAATGAGCCTGAGGCGCTACGTCTTCAACTCCTTCAGAGAGCGCTCCAACGGCTCTACCTGCAGCCCGGAGGACATCGCTGGGTTCTTGGAGGGAGCTACTGAATGCATCACTCTGGAGGACAGTGACCCGCTTCATCGAGCAGATATCTCCTTGAATGAGGTGGAAGTTGCCATCAGCCGTCTGCCTCAAGGGAAAGCGGCTGGTTGGGATGGCATACCCTGCGAGCTTGTCAAGGGCTTCGAGGACTTCTTCGGTGGAGTCATACATCAAGTCCTCGCCGAATCCAAGCTTCGCGGGACTCTTCCAGAATCATCGAGGAGGAATATCATCTGCCTCGTCCCCAAAGCGCACGGTGGTCCGGGCCTAAGCGGTTACCGGCCCATTTCACTTCCGACGGCGGACTACAGAATCGTCAGCGGCGTTCTTCTGGGTCGTCTACGTCGCCACCTTCCAGCTATCGTGCCGGATTGCCAGACCTACGCCGTTCCGGGAAGATGTCCCTCCTGGAACATCGCGTGCGTGTCTGACGAGGTGGCCCTGGCCTTCAAGAACAAGACGCCGCTGGCAGTCATCTCCACCGACCTGCAGTCCGCCTTTGACAACGTGGACCGAGAGTTCCTGGCCTCCCAGCTACGCACCATCGGCCTGCCTCCGCCCTTCATGGAATGGCTCCACCTGCTCTACGCGGAGGCCGACGCTACCATCAAGGTTAATGGAAACTTCACCCGCCCATTCAAAATGCGCAGAGGGCTTCGGCAGGGTTGTGCCTGCAGCGCAGCCCTTTTCTCCATCTTTACGGGTCCCCTCCTGCGCCACTTGGAGAGAATTCTCGGAAGAGGAAACGTCCTGGCGTACGCCGATGACATTCTCCTGCTGATCCGCGATAATTGGCAGTTTGAGAGAGTCAAGACCATCTTTGACGAATTCCGGCGTGCGTCGGGAGTCAGCGTCAACTTCCCGAAAAGTAAAGGACTGTGGTGCGGCGCCTGGAGGGACCGTGCCGACTCTCCGCTGGGCATCTCGTGGTCCGCATCCTCCATCACGGTGCTGGGCTGCGAAATAACATCAGGCCATGGAACCTCGGTCCAGGAAAATCACCTGCTGGGCATCTTGGAGAGGGCGATCTCCAGATGGTCCCCATTTGTCCGCGGCTTCTCCCTGGTGGGGCGGGCGAGAGCGGCCAACTCGCTAGTACTGGCGGCGGTGCTCCACCATCTGCACGGCTACCTGCCCGGTGATGCCACTATCGCCAAACTGCAGGCCAGGCTGACGCGGTTCGTCTGGGGATCCTGCCATCACGCCGCCTGGCTCCCGGGAGGTCTACTGGCACGTCCTGTGTCCGTCGGTGGCGTTGGACTCCTCGACATCAGGACCCAACTCCAGCTCGCCTGCTTCAAGGGGGTCCAGGCTGCATCCAGAAATGGAGGCAAGAACGCCTACTCTTGGCTGGTGGAGTCTGGAGCCTGGATGACCCCCTTGTCCTCGGGTTCCTGGTTGCTGCCTCGCCGCCGCCGGCTGCTGGATCTATGGGGGCAGGCCTCCTCCATCCTGGGCCTGAACCATCGGGTGTTGCCTGCTCCCACTCTACTGAACCTGCCCCTCGTCGGTGCCTGCAGGTTCCTGGCGACGCCATCGCTTCGGGCTCCCTCTAGATGGAGAGGAGTTTGCGTCCGCGACCTGGCAGGCCCTGCTCCGCCGCCCATCGCCAGGCTTACAAGAAACGCCTGCGAAGATGCAGCTGCTCTTGGGGATTTTTGCCAACGCCTGGTGGCGGACAACGCGTCGAGCGTCTAAGGGAGCGGACCTTGGAGGAAGCCGTGGTGCTGCGCGGGACGGCCACGCCGTTCTTGCGCATCAGCACACGCACTGCGCGTCGCATGTTGGAGCGTCCCCGCCTGGCCGCCGTTCCCATCTCGCGGTATCTCCGGCGCTGGGCGCCTGTCGTCGACGTGCCCTCCACCAGCCTGGCGTTCTCATCTCACCGTCGCTGCTCCTTCGGGGGCCATGCAGCGGACATCGCTCTGCGGCTAGCCCTGCACGCCCTGCTTCATCCGGGGCACCCGGCGTCGAGCCAGCCCGTCTGCATCGCCTGCGGCTCCAGCGACCTGTCGCTGGCTCATCGCTACTGGTCCTGCAGCGCCGTCCGCCCTCTCATCCGAGAGGTGTTCTCCATCATCGGGCGGCCGCCGGACCTGCAATCCTGGATCTTCGCGGTGAACCTCGAGAACCACGCCATCACCATCTCCTCAGCGGCAAAGCATGCCATCTACGTTTTCTTCGAAGATCGCGAAATGCGTGGTATCGCTGGGGACCCATTGGCGATCTTCCATCAAACTCTGCAGCGGTGGCAGAGGTGCCATGTACATAGTTGTATTTTTAATCATTTTTAAAATCATTTCTTTTACTATAACCATCATCCTCATTGTAAATTTCTCATTTCCTCATAATTAGTGCGGACTGTGCACTTTACATGTATTGACAAGATGTCAATAAAAATATGTCAATTGTCAATTGTCTCTCTCTCTCTCTCTCCATAAATAAATCTTTAATATGAAGGCTTAGTAGATGAGTAAAATAAATGATTAATTTAATTGATATATATATATAAATATATATTTATATATATATAAATAATTCTAATATAACACAATAGTCTGATAGACTTCGTGCTTCTGTAATAATAAATTTAAAAAAAAATGTAGTTTGATTTTCCTAGAAGAAGATAGACGAACAGCCTCGTCGAAATAACGAATTTTAATAAACTATTCGATGGAAATATTTTTTGAGTATTTATGTATTCACTTCATTTTTCTCAACTTTGTAGATATGTCTAAAGAAGGAAATTAAATTTTTAAAGCTTTCTATACAAACAAAGAAACATATTGCTAGCGTTTTTATTTGATATTTTCTGAATGTTTTATAGTAAAGATTTGTTACAAAATCCGCGCCTATCTTAATGTACAAAACATTTTCACTGCACATATTAGGAAGATTCGGTTATTTAAAATCAAAGACCAGTTTTCAATAAATTTAGTAATCTTAACAGGTGGTACACTAGAGTTTAGTATTTATGGCGTTTATATGTGAGAATGAAGAAAAACGAGCATACTATAGTTAATCATAATATTTATAAATAATAACATATATGTGGAATATAATAATATATATATTAAAGGTTAGGTGTGTTGATATTAAAAATAGAAAAGGCATTTCCTGACCGCTCAAATGAGTATTTTTAGATTTCAGGACGCCATCTAGTGAAACAAAATTACACTAAACGTTTATTTAGCTTGATTCCATAATATTTGGCCAACCTATTCTCTTGATTTGTCGAAGTCAGGAAATGCTTTATTAATTTTAATAACATATATATATTATACAAATGAAAATTAATTCTGTTGATTTCTGATTATCTTGGGATTATGATATGTTAATGTAGTCGTTGATGAAAATCTTGAAAGTATGATAAAAATAGTTTTGATCAGTAATTGCTTTAATTAGCTCATGAAATATAGAAAAGAACATAATTTGACTAAAGTACTGCCTGGCTTAAGGCGTAAGAATGAAATAATGAAAACGTATTTACATAATGTACAAAAGGTTTGAGCCGGCCATCGGGAAACAACAACAATGAGTTTTTATAGGGGAAGTCCCGACTTCTGGTGGTAGATAAAAACAGAGTGAGTGAATCTATGAAATATAATTCTAAATAAAATAATATTTTAATATAACATATATAAATATTTTATATGAATACTTCTTCAACCTAAAGTAGAGGCGATTGCTAGTAGATCCAAGTTACAATATGGTTTTCTCTATAATATATGTTTTTTCTAATCTGTTTTATAGGATTAGTTTTATTCGCCCGTTGATTGGTGCTCTTCAGCCTTTCAAGGTGAAAATGCTGAAAACGTCTTTTAGGATTGTGGTGGCACTCATGAGATGGGTAATCAGCAATTCGGGATGTGAAGTCATCGCGTCTTATGCTAAATATATTTCACTTTTTTTTTTCACTAAAAGTCTTCCTTAAAAATATAGCTCATAAGGTTCTTTAAAATAGTTATATATTTTATAACAAAAGGAGCTATCTCATATATTTTATAAAATGTCTATGTGAAGTTTAAATAAATATGTTTTTATTTTAAAATAAAAAAAATATATATATATATATAGTGTAAATACTATATAACAAAATTATAACAGTGATTCCAAATTTAAAACTAAAGGAGTTTCATAATCAAACAATAAAAGATAATTAAAATTTGTAAGGAGTTTTATTTATATTAGAATATCTAATATAATTTAATTTGTATATTTAATAGATTTAATTTGTATATTTAATTGATAAAAATAGTGAAGATAATTTTAAAACAAAACTGGACTATAAAATTAAACAACTATTTATTATTATATATATATATTTGAAAACAATAAAAATAAATAAAAAGTGGGTATGGAAGTGATATTAAAAATAAAAAAGGCATATCCTGTCCTGGGGCTCGTGTGCTTTTCAGAAGGCAGAGCGCCATCTGGTGGAACAGAAATCAACTAAACATTGATTTAGCCTGTTCCCTGAAATTTGGCCAACCCAATATTTTGATAAATCAAGAAAAGCCATCCACGAACGCCTTCGCGCTGTTGGCGCTCGTCAGCGTGGAATAGGATGTACCACTGCTCCTAAAAAGATTTGTGGTCCCAGAGGCTTCTTGAAAAATCAAGAAATGGGTATTTGAGGCCAAAACTTGCGTAAATACGCTTAGCACATGAAAAAAAACAATAGTAAAAAAAGTGGGTCAGGTGTTGATATTAAAAATCAAAAAGACATATCCTGACCAGGAGCACATGTGCTTCTCAGAATGCAGATTCGTGGATGGATTTTCTTGATTTATCAAGAAATTAGGTTGGCCAAATATCAGGGAACAAGGTAAATTAATGTTTAGTTGATTTCTTTTCCAATAGATGGCGCTCTGCCATATGAAAAGCACATGTGCTCATGGTCAACATATGCCTTTTTATTTTTAATATACAGGGTGATCCAAAAGTCCCGCACAACTTTAAAAATTAATAAATCCGCGAATATTTGCGCTAGAGCAAATGCGGTAAACACCATTGTGTTCAGGATGCAATGGGATTTTTATGGCAAATAATGAAAAATTCGAAATTGATTTTAGTTACAACTTTATTCGCTAGATGGCGCTCTACCAGAATCAGATATTCAGCGGCCAAATTGTTTGATAAATTGAAAAATATAACTGAACGACACGTATTTTTCCTTTTTGAATACCAGGAAAGAACCCTAATAATATCAAATGATAAATTAATAAAACACCATTTCGCCAAAAGTTAGAAGAATTGGTTGACGATTTTTAAATACAATCTGAAATATGTAAAATAGGTATATGCAAATTAAAACATGTAGCAAAAAATATTTATATTTTAGATGGAGTTTTTTTTAAATAGATTGAATGTTTGAAAATAACTACTGATATCAATACACGATTTTTGAAATGTTAATATAGTACCAAAAATTATGATGGCACTACTAATAGGATTTCGTGGCGACACTTGACTATTTAACTGGATATTTATCATGATCCAAAAATGAAATATAGAGGGGAGTGACAAAATATATTTGTCGTACTTTATTCCAAATATCCTATGGGTTTGTCAAATGTTATCATTGTTTATTATACTGTACATAATTTTGAAAATGTATCCCCTAAAAAAATCATTTTTAAATCGACCTTTTGTGTTGAAAAACGTGGTAGTAAAATCATTTTGTATTATTTTTCGCGCAAAATTTCTAAAGTTGGGGGGGGGGGATACAGAGAATATTCCTTATGCTATTTCTTCTAATGAGCGAAAAGCGATAAACTAAACATAAGGGGTAAAATTGTGTATACCAGTGTTATTCGAGAAGTTATAACACTTTGGCATGCACGACATAATATAAAATGTGGGCAAATGACAAACAAAAAAATTACCGTTTACAGGAAAAAAAAGAGTCAAGATGTGAGGACAGCATTTATTATTCCCATAACCCAAAACAAAGAGCTGCAAAATATAACACATCAGGTAACTGCCTTCTCTCTTGTATTAGGTCACAATCCTTGCTCAATGTGGCGCCCTTCATTCTCAAACACCGCCTGCAGACGATAGATGACAGAATGGTCACAATTAAATAGTTGAAATTTAAAAAACGTGCCATCTGATAGAAGCCTTCAACATGGCCAATGTGGTATGCCAGCATCGATAAAAAAGCGACTTAATGTACCCCCATAACCGAAATTGTAAGGCGTCAAGTCTGGTGATATTGGAGGCCACTGGTATATAAAGAGGCGACTTATCAACGAATTTCACCGAACGTATCCTTCAGCAATTGTTTGGCACCGCGGGAGATATGAGGAGGTCCTCCATCTTGCATGAATGTTATTTCGCTTAGTGCTTTTCTGTCCTGCAATATGGGAATACCCTTTTCTCTCAAAAGTTGAACATAACGTTCACCAGTTAGAAAAACGGTTTTTAAAATTCTTCCATTGATTTTTTCAAAGAAAAATGGCCCAATAATAAAAGGAGAAGTGAACCCACACAAAACTGTAACTCTGTGCTGATGAAGTGGTATTTCTGTGAAAATCCTAGGGTTTTCTGTTGCCAAAATGAGGCAGATTTGAATGTTAAATTCCTCCTTTAAATAAAAGTGAGCATCATCTGTTCTTAGAACATTTGACAGCTAGTTTTCTTCAATATCAATTTGCCGGAAAACCCATGCAGCGAATTCTTGACGCTTCTCAAAATCGCACACTTTCAACTCGTGAAAACTTTGAATTTTGTTAGGGTATTTTTATAGAAAAATCCTAAATGTGTGTTCTCTCCAAACTGTTCCATACGAAATCCCTGTTTGTCGAGAAACTTGTCTAGCACTTACTTCTCCATACGTGGATAACGTTTCAATAGCTTCAGCATTCTGAAAAACCGTAACAGCCACTGACTTGCATGTCGATGGTCTTCTACTCCGAGGTTTTGCTTCCAGAGATCCAGTTTCCTAAAACTTTTTATCAATCGCTTTAGAGAGTAGCAACTCATGGGTCCTTTACCGCTTCGAATATATTTAAAGGAACGAAACGCTCGTAAAGCTTCAGTGGCAGATTCTGAATCACAATTTAAAAAATTCACCAAGAGTGCTTTATCCTGTAGTGACGGCATTCCAGGGGGAAGGGGAGAAGTCCGACCACACCTCCTTGCGGTCCCCCCTGGACCCTTGGAATATTTGACCAAATTCTGGTTCGTTTCCAAGATGACTAACGTTGCAACGGCACCCATTTTCAAATGAAGAGCAAAACTGATATCTCCAGTAATGCTACCGCGTCCGGGGTAACCGCCGCGTCAGGAGCTGCAGCTCGAGCTCATGATGAGAAATCTACTACGAGGACCCAATTCAATCTACTACAACTCAATATAAATGGTACCCAGAGGAAAATAAAGAGCTGACTTGTCTTCTCTGTGACAACAATGTACAATGAACTTCTTAAAACAAATAAAACAGAAGAAATCATAAAGTACTCATTGAATTTGTCACAAAATAGAACAAGAAATTCGGATATTCAAACAAGAAAAATGGGCAGAATTCTGCGAAGAAAATGGATCCAAAAAAAGAAAGCCATCACTGGAATATAATTAGTGTTATTAAACTCAAAACCAACACTAATCCTTCAATACTCTAACCGATATGAACAGCGAACACGAACAAACAGATGTGGCTGACATAATTTCTGAATATCTTTAAGCACTTCCAGACTCAGCTATACGAATGAAGGCAGGACTCTAAAAAATAATATAAACAAGTTAGTTAACAAGCAAGAAATTACCATCAACAAGATATTTACTCGAGAGACTTCACACTGAATGAGCTAAATTCATCAATAGGAAAGTTAAATCCAAGATGTCACCTGGAGATGCTCTAATCTTTGGTCAAATGATTAAACACTTTGGAGACGAAGCTAAAACTCAACTCCTACGAATACTGAACATTTCATCGCAAACTGGTAAACTACCAAAGAATTGGAAGATATCAATTGTAGTGCCAATACTGAAACCAAACAAAGATGCCAAGGAATACAAGACTATCGGCCAATTGATCTCACCAGCATACTTTGTAAAACAACAGAATGAATTATCCACTCTAGGCTCATAGTCTGGCTCACTAACAATAATAAAATAAACTTCTACCAAACTGCCTAAAGATCCAGACACTGTACAACTAATACACTGTTCTACTTCTGTCAATCAATTATAGATTTCTAGGAAAAACCGCCAAAGAAGACAACGGCCGTATTCCTGGATAAGACCTCAGCTTTTTATCGAGTGTGGAGGGAGAAATTATTTAAAGGCTGCACAACATCGGAGTAAGAGGAAAAACCATAATCTGGATTACAGACTTATTAAGGGGAAGGATGAAGGTTCGGGTCAATGGAACATTTTCCAAGGACCGAAGAACATGGGCTGGTGTACCTCAGGGATCTGTGCTCAGTCCTCTACTCTTATCGCTATATATTAACTGTTGTTTATGTAAATAGAAGAATATTATTCGTATTATTTAAAGCCTCATTATGTAAAAAATATATGTGTATATAAATTGGACATTTGTTGTTGGCCAAACGAAAAGAATAAGAGCTAAAAAAGAGTCATGGTCAAGTTTGAGTTGTTGTACATCTAATTACGACACAACCTTAACAACATCCATCCTCACTGAAGACACAAAAGTTGCCTGTTATGCAGATTATATAGCCATAAGGCACACAAGTAGCAGTACAGAAATATCAGAAAAATACTGAACACATCAATGATAGGACTGGAGAAGTGGGCAATGAAACTCAAAATGACAATAAACCCAATAAACACAAACCTATAGGTCTCCTTCACTGACAGGAAAAAAGGCATGAATTCAACTCCAAAATAAGCATAAACAATCATATAAGATTTTTGCACAAGAGAACCTGATTATGTTTCTAGTGTAACTTTTCATGCTGAACTCAAAAATCTCATCAGAAATTTCCCATCACCTATGATTTTTGCGTGACGGTCTTTTTTTAGTATTGGGATAAATACAGTAAAAAATGCAAACAATGTTACGTAAGCAGTTTTGCATAACCCTTATTACATTACACTGGTTTATCAAAAATATTTTTATTTGTCCACAAAGAAATAGCATCTTATCTACATGTCCTGAATCCAAATATACCATTAGGTTTTTTCTATTACGCAAAATTTCTGAGATACACCTACTTGAAATTTGGAAATATTGTTAATATATAGACATATATGAACCCAAACATATTTATTTATTGAAAAGCAGTGACAGTGGATTTTCTTCTATACTTTGCTTGTGGTAGATCCCTCTTGAGTGTCCAGCAGTAGTCGGCAAGCATAGCGGGACTCCATTTACCTTGGTACCGCTTCTCCATGCTTGATATATCTTGATGAAACCTCTCACCGTGCTCATTGCTAACTGCGCCAAGATTGTCTGGAAAGAAATCTAGATGTGAATGCAGGAAATGGATCTTGAGGGACATGTTACATCCCAGTGCCTTGTAGGAAAGCAACAGATCATTAACTATGTCTCGGTAATTTTCAACCTTGACACTTCCTAAGAGGTTTTTGCAAATGTTTTTAAAGGAATTCCATGCTGCTGCTTCAACTTCATTCAAACTATTTTGAAAATTTCCATCCTGCTGCAATTCTCGAATCTGAGGTCCAACGAAAATGCCTTCTTTAATCTTCGCTTCACTTATACTAGAAATTTTTGTTTTAGGTAGGCAAATCCACTGGCATTTCGATCCATTACCTTAACAAGGTTCTTCATTAATCCCAGTTTAATATGTAATGGTGGTAAGTAAATATTTTCTGAATCGATCAGGGGTAGATTTGCAATATTTTTATATCCTGGAGTAAAGATTTTACGGTTTGGACAGATTTTTTTTAATGTAATGCCTTTCCCTATCTCTGCTATCCCACTCACACAGAAAACAACAAAATTTTGTATATCCAAGCTGTAAACAACGCAAAAGAGCAATAACTTTCGAATCGCTGCATATTCTCCAACCGTATCTTTCATATTCTATCTTTTTTCAAAAGCAGTTCCATGTTTTCGTAAGTCTCTTTCATGTTGGATGCATGTGCTATTGGCACTGATGGGAACTTATTTCCATTGTGAAGGAGAAAAGCTTTCATACTAATTTTTGAAGAATCAATGAATATATAAACGCCACTCTTCTGTATCATGGTCATGACCAAGTGCTTCCAGTAGACTAACAACATCATTGCAATATACTAAATCATTCTCTTGTGAAAATAAGTCTTGAAATTTATCTTGACGCTTGCGAAAAAAGCATACTTTTGTGCCTTTATGCAGCAGATTCCAGCCTTTTAACCTAGAGCCTAAAAGTTCACTCTGTTTTTTGGATAAATCTAAATCACGTACGAGGTCGTTCAAATCTCCTTGGGTTAATAAATGAGGTTCAGATAAAGCACCTGCTTCAAAATTTGTGTCATCCCACTGTTGCTCTCGTCTATCTGAATCATCGTCACTAAATATTACATTTTCAGGAGGCTGTGGAACAGGTAAAATATCACTATGAGGAACCGGTCCCATAGCAGAAGGCAAATCTGGATATTAAACTGTATGTCTTGATTTGGATGTAATACCTGTAGTCTTTGTCAAACAAAAATAACAGTCTGAAGAATGGTCTTTAAGTTCCCTCCATATCATTGGAACCGCAAAAGGCATATGACGTTCACCTTTAATCCACCCTGTAAGATGTCGAACACAAATTACACAACAATGGTGAGGAGCCCAAGTCTTATCTTGGTCACCGACTTTAAAGCCAAAATAAAGTTCATAGCACTTTTTGATGAGCGGTGTAAAGTTTCGCCTTTGAACTTTGAAAGTTAATTCCCCACAAATATAACAGAAAATATCAGGAATATTAATGCAACGCCTCGGCATATTGACACAGTCTAGTACACACGATTTATAAAAGCAAATCGATAGAGAAGAATAAACTAATCAATTCAAATTTAACTGTCATTTCTGCTGCAAATCTATTAAACAAATCGTTAGGTTCAATTTAAATATATATATTATTTATTTAAGTAACCCAGGTTCCTGGAGCGTACAGAAGTCGCCAACTACCCTGGAAATATATGTAGTATATTTTGAGCTAGTTAGATCACAACCTTCTTATAATAATTATAATAACCCCATATCTATATAAAATATGTATCGAACTTGTAACAAAGTGACAATAAAATAAAGATGTAGAGGTAGACGACGCGACAAAAGCCAGACGACAAAGACCAGACGAACAGGTGTTTATGATAATGAGTTCAATCCCCCGTCAGCAGGTGGCCAGACATAATTAATAACCCAGCGCTTGACAGGTGGCGTGATTACGAGAACCAATCAGAACTCGCCGCCATCTGCGAGCGTCTCATATATAAGCCCCCCAAGATTGGGACAAAAGTAGTTGTTTCAGTTGTTTCAGAGCGACGCTGTCATACGGTCAGTCAGACTTCTCACCCCTATCCGCGATGTAGACTTAGGGCATCCGTGACGTCCGTGGTCTACCTCTACCTTCTTGGAGTACCATCTAGACCTGCCCCTGTCTCTTGCTGTCCCAGTGCGGGAATCCCATCACGCACCCACGACTACGACTGCCCAGTACATTCCACCTCGGGATTACTACAGAACCCGTTAAAGTCGACAGGATGACTGAGGACAGCAGTATGCAGAGGATGACGGAGGTCAGGGACGACTACTTCGCGGATGCCCTCACCAACATGCAGCCCCACTGCGACGACCTAGTAGGCCGCCTGGCAGACGCCATGCGGGGACAAGCCGTGCCTCGTGCGGAGGAGGCCATTATCTCCTCTTTCGACGGATCCCACACAACAAGCAGCCTTCTTCCATACAGCCATCTCCAGAGATCAACTCCAGCCAGCATCAATCATTTCAAGGTACTTTAAACTTTGCATCCATTAGCAGAGACAGTCCTTCTTACTGCAACACTCTTACCTCTCAATCAATCAATTTTAGGCCTTCCATACTTCTCTCGTCTCTTGATCATTTTCCATTGGCCTTCTATGCCTTCGTTCTAACCACCCCTCGTCCATCGCAGAGTTCCTGTTTGCCGATTTTTTTTATTTACACCCAGGTCACCGTCCCAGCATTCTTTATTTAATTCTTTTTTCCTCAAACTCAGGTTCAATCAATCAATGGCAACAGTCGAGCCCTGTTTTCACAATCTACCTCCACCCTCTAACCTCTTCAACGGTTCCTGAGACTCCTGCTCGTCAACCTTTTTTATTTTTTTTTAATGATTCATCGACCTGGTACACTCTTCCTCCCCATGTTAACTCCACACGGAGAGCTTGGGTAACCAGCAAGATTTTTTTTTTCTCTAACGCTCGACCCAGGCCATCACAGCACGATGCGCCCACTCATTTTTCGTTTAATTTTATTTTTCATCTTATCGAGCTCAATCACCGACAGCAGTGCAGCTTTTGAGACACCATCTCTTTTTAACCTCTCTCAGAAAATATTTCTTTCCCATATTCTCCCATTACCTACCTCTCCTTCGATCTTCACGCCTTTTGCCCATCTGATCTAATGCTACTTACAGAACATCTTGAGATTGATGAACCCTGAAAACAATACTTCGCTTCTAAGCTCGTATTGCAGGGCAGGACTCCTGAGATGTCCTTTGCAGAAACCGATTCAGACCTTCTTCCTTTATTCCTCACTGCGTCACTACCTATCACATACCTTTTGCTTAAGTCAATTTTCTTTTATATTTATTTTACTTTTATTATCTCTACTTCTCCTCCTTCCTGTATTACATCCCTGAAACTATGTTGTAAATACTCAAGGCACCTTAAGTAACAAAAAAACTGTAAATAGTATACCAACTTTCCCAAATATTTACTTTAGCTATTGTGTGTTCACTTTATACTTATCCTTCCTATGTACTCCTCTTATATCTTTTTTATAGTTTTATAATATTATATCAGTGTGTCACCACTATTCCCCTTTATCTTTATTTTTATTCTAGTAACTAATTTGTGCCCCAAAGTGTTTCCCATTTAATAGGTTTGCTAGCTTTTCTCTCATTTATTTGTAAATAGACTTACAGTTTTACCTAGTTTTGTGGTGTTGGACTTTGTTTTTTAACTTACAGATGTAGATAAAACATTTCACTATTAATCGATAATATCATTTTGTTTATTAATGCCTTAAACTACCAATCAACCCTTTATATATTATTACCCTTTAATATTTTTATTTTATTTTAAATTTTTTTATATGTTTAGACTTAGCATTTTACAACTTCAACTATTTTAGGCAACATTTTAAAAAACCTACACCTAACAATATTTATACTATTTTTTTAACAGATAAAACATTTATCATTTTATTTTTCTTTGTAGATTTCAAAATGTTATTTTTGACGCTTTCCTTACAACCTCTTAACTCTAACCCATGAACCTTTCCTCCCAACCTTTCCCTCCATCAAGAGTTTATTGTTCGTCAGCCATTTTCTTTTTTTTTTATTGATTAACCTAACTAGAAGACCCTTCCTCGCTGTACATCTCCCAACAGTGAGCTCAGGAGACCCAGTTAGTTTTTTATTTTTTTCTCTCATCGTCCGGCTCATCATTTTTTTTTTCATTTTTCAACTTTTTCTTTTCACCACACAAGCCGGACACAATCAAAATTGACAGCAATAATTCTCTTACACCCACCTCTCCTTTTCCGCATCCTTCAAACCTCCAACCTTCCAAGGGATTCCAGTTCGCCGAACATTTTTGTTTTTTTTCATTGATTAATCCGACTGGAACAATCCTTCCTCGCTATACCATTCCCGATAATGAGTTCAGGATATCCAGCGCGATCTTTTTTTTTTTTTCTCATCGCCCGACTCATCATATCAATTCATCATATTTTCAACTTTTCACTTTTTTTTCTCTCATCATTCAACTGGGCATAATCATTATGGACAACAGGGATCCCTCTTACCACTACCTCTCCCCTTTACCTCCATCAATCTTCCCACCTCTTTCCGCTGTCTGAGCTAATGATGCAGACGGAGTGTCTTAGGCCTTCTGTTAATGAAAACAATGCCTCACTTAATCAAGTTCGCATTGCATTGCAGGATGCTTGGGATACTACTTTTGCAGAAACATGCTCAGATACCCCCTTTCCCTTTTTCAACCTTAGCGTCACATTATAAGTTCAGTCAATAAACTAACTTCATTTTTTTCTCTCATCTTTAATACAATAAGATATTATTTTCCTTGTACGATTCATTTTACCATAGTTACCATTTTGTATTATATACCTTCTCTTAATCTTTTGTCATTCATTTTGTACGTTTTTATTGATACACCACCCTTACAACATCTTTCTCTTTTTAACTTGTAACTTCATAATAATTTTAACTAATTTGTATACAAATTATTTCTTTTATTTTTTATAATAGGTTTGTTAGGTCATCATTCATTACATGTCATTCCCCCAACCAAACCTTCATCACCGGGGACACATTCTGTAGTATATTTTGAGCTAGTTAGATCACAACCTTCTTATAATAATTATAATAACCCCATATCTATATAAAATATGTATCGAACTTGTAACAAAGTGACAATAAAATAAAGATGTAGAGGTAGACGACGCGACAAAAGCCAGACGACATAGACCAGACGAACAGGTGTTTATGATAATGAGTTCAATCCCCCGTCAGCAGGTGGCCAGACATAATTAATAACCCAGCGCTTGACAGGTGGCGTGATTACGAGAACCAATCAGAACTCGCCGCCATCTGCGAGCGTCTCATATATAAGCCCCCCAAGATTGGGACAAAAGTAGTTGTTTCAGTTGTTTCAGAGCGACGCTGTCATACGGTCAGTCAGACTTCTCACCCCTATCCGCGATGTAGACTTAGGGCATCCGTGACGTCCGTGGTCTACCTCTACCTTCTTGGAGTACCATCTAGACCTGCCCCTGTCTCTTGCTGTCCCAGTGCGGGAATCCCATCACGCACCCACGACTACGACTGCCCAGTACATTCCACCTCGGGATTACTACATATATATATTAAAACTGTTAATGAGCAAATAGCATTACAGAGCTTGTCGTTATTTTTGAGTTGAAAGCAAAACAGATTATAATATTATATAATAATAAATCATATATATTCAATTAAAATTCAATAATTTGTTATTTAAATTAATATTAATGATTCGTAAAGAGCAAAATTTAATTAATAACAAATAAAATAAAAGGTTTGGCTCCACATACCAACTCTTCTTGTCAAAAATAAAGCGCTAGCTTAGTTAATGATGTAACTTTAAAAATGCTTACGTAACATTGGTTGCATTTATTACTGTATTTATCCCAATACTAAAAAAGACCATCAGGCACAAACCATGGGTGATGAAAAATTTTTGATTAGATTATTGAGTTCAACATGAAAAGTTACACTAGATACACCATCAGGTTCTCTTGTGCAAAAAAAAAAGTTTTGTTTTTTGTAGACCTGTGTAATTTATAAAATTTGATCTGCAAATTACCTAGGTGTGATACTTGATGAGGAATTGCGATCTACAGAACACATAATTAGCACCTCAAATAGAGCTACCAGAAACCTAAACATTCTGAGAAGGCTATGTGGAACAAATTGGGGAGCAAAACCCAAAATTCTCAGAACAACATATATCAACTTAATAAGGCCAATAATGGAATATGCAACACCTGTTTGGGCTCCCTCAAGTTCATCACTAAAAAGAAGACTAGACAGTGTTCAAGTAAAAGCGGCCAAATTGATCACTGGTTCTATTTCAAATACCAACAATTAGAAAATTCAGAGAGAATGTGGTCTAGACCTACTTGAAAGCAGAAGACAATTAAAAACAATAAAATTCACCAATAGCTTAAAAACTAAAGAAACCGAACACATATCCCATAGAACCTATTTAAACTGGACACAAAAAGAAAGGCTCAAAAGATCTTCAACACTTCAGTACAACAACAATATTAGAAAGAGCATAAAAATGAAACATAATGAATTTCAAATTCGAGAATAATCAATATTTCCTACCCCATTGCCATCAAATGTAATCATCAATCTTAACCTGAATGAACCCTGCAATAAAAAAAGAAAACAAAAACATACCTAAAAAGAAAGGACTTGACACAATTGGTTTATGCGATCAGATAAATTATTTAACAGCATATACAGATGGATCATCAGACCTTACCATAAGTAATGGAGGGGCTGGAATTAACATAATACTGCAAGATGGAACATACATCAAAATCAAAGAAGGAGCAAGAAAGATTTCGTCAAACTTCACTTGTAAACTGACAGCTATCTGGAAAGCTCTTGATGTATGCCTAAACCAACCATCCCTGCATCAAGCAGAAGGAATTATAATATACCGTACAACGACTTCATATCCGATCTAGAAGCAATTCAGAAGGACAATACTATAATCACACAGAAAATACACTCGTTACTTACTCAACTGATATAATTGGAGAATAACTGCATTCTACAATGGATTCCTGCCAGTGTTTGGATCGGGGGTAATGAAATGGCAGTTGAATTTGCAAAAGAAGCCAGAAAGTTGAGCCAAAGGAAAGAACAAATGTTTTAATTGACGCTAATGCTTTTGCAAAATACAAGATAATTAAACAAAAAATAAAAAAAGATCAAAATGTGAAATAAACTCCGAGAGAAAAATGACAAAACTATAACAAGATTTAGAACAAAACATTATAAAGGATGACAATACATCCAGATGGCACAAGAACCTATAGAACATGCAACAACTGACCTGGTGTGGAACTAACACCTACCCACATATTCTCATGCCCGCAGCCTTGCAGAAAATTGACATAGACCCAGAGCAGCTGCTTTACACACCCAAGATATTGGACAATGCTGCTGCTGCAGTGATAGAGATGCATGGACAATCTGAGGCTCTTTATTGGACACGACAAAAACAACAACGGCATGCCAGAGTAAAATAAATCATCACAGATAGATAAATATTTTTCAAATGAATTAAAATAAATATAATCGATACTGAGAGAAAGTTGAATTAAAAAAAAAATAGAAAATTATTATTTTCAAAATTTAAAAAGCTGAGAGGATTCCAGCAAACCGCATCTAAAATATCTTTTTTTTTTGCTACATGTTTAAATTTGCATATACCTATTTTACATATATCAGATTGTATTTAAAAATCGTTAACCATTTCTTCTAACTTTTGGCGAAATGGTGTTTTATTAATTTATCATTTGATATTATTAGGGTTCTTTCCTGGTATTCAAAAATAAAAAATATGTGTCGATCAGTTATATTTTTCAATTTATCAAACAATTTAGCCGCTGAATATCTGATTCTGGTAGAGCGCCATCTAGCGAATAAAATTTTAACTAAAATCAATTTCGAATTTTTCATTATTTGCCATAAAAAATCCCATTGCATATTGAACACAATGGTTTTTACCGCATTGCTCTAGCGCAAATATTCGCGGAGTTATTAATTTTTAAAATAGTGCGGGACTTTTGGATCACCCTGTACATATACAGTGTACTCCGCTTATAACGAAGTCGCATTATCCATGACAATCACTTTGTTATATCCGAAGTTTGTTATATCCGCAGTTGGAAAAAAAAATGTTTTGTACCAATAATTTTATTTACTATTCAACTCAAAAGAGCAACACAAAGATCAATAACAACCTCATCAGGTGTTTTTGGAGAAGTAGTTTGTGATTTTCTTTTGACATTTAGAAGTCAGTAACAAGTGCTGAACACTCTTTTCGATGTTGTCCAAGTCTGACAGATGCCTATGAAGAGACTTGGACTCATCCTGACATTGAAGAAACAATCGCAGAGTTTGAATGCTCTCCAAGACCTCTTTTGGATGCGGAATGTGGACAATTGGGTCTACTTCTTCATCAACTTGGTCCGTTTCTTCTTCTTCTTTTGCTTGAAGAATGCTCTCGACAATTTCTACATCGGATAACATGGCATTTGTAACGACGTCATTGTCAGCGTCAGCATAAGAATCGAAATCCATCTCTAACGGTATTTTTAAAACTTCTTTCATGCGATCGAAGAGGCTTTGTTGCTCCCACATTTGTGTTGCAGGCTGTGGTGTATCCAATGGAGAACTGACATCGGACTTAATAATTCCACTATTGTGCCAACAGTTGGAAATTGTCGCTGGAAGCACATCATTCCATGCTACAGATATAATATCCACAGCTTGCTTAAGATTGATTGTTAATGCTGTTCCAGCATCGTATGCCGTCAAATATTTCCTCATTAAACGCGTTCGATAAATCATCTTGAAATTGCGAATAATGCCTTGGTCGCATGGTTGCAGCATTGAAGTGGTATTTGGCGGCAAGAATGCTATACGAGTATTTGTGAGGCCCTGCATGTCTGGGGGATGAGCGCCGCAATTGTCAAGCAGGAGGATAATTTGTCGATGTTGTCCAGCCATCTTCTTGTCGATGTGCCGAACCCAGGATTCGAAGAGTAGTCCAGTCATCCAGGCCTTCTGATTTGCTTCGTACTGAACAGGTAGGTGCTTGATTCCTCGGAAGCATCTCGGCTGTTTCGCCTTTCCAATGACCAAAGGTTGCATCTTTTCAGAACCATCCATATTGCAGCATAGAAGGATTGTGATCCGTTCCTTACTAGCCTTTCCGCCGGTGCAAGTTTCTCCCTTAAAGTGAAGTGTCTTGTCAGGAAGAAGACGCCAGAAGAGACCGGTTTCATCGGCGTTGAAGATGTCTTTGCAAGCATAGTTACTAATTATGTTAGGCATTACATCGGTCAACCAGTTCGTCATTGTCTCACGATTGACATCAGCTGATTCTCCACAAATGTTGCGCAGCTTGATGCCATGCCTTGCCTTCCAACGCTCGATCCATCCACCACTCCCAGTAAAATCCTTTAATCCAAATTCAAGATCCAGGGTCTTCGCCTTTTCGGAAAGCAATGGACCATTAACTGGAAGCGCTGCACTTCTTGCCTGCTTGAACCACTGCAGCAGAGCCTCATCAACATCAGCATATGTAGATCCACGTGCTCGTTTCCGACTGCTTTCTCCCGCATGCAGAGCTTGTTGGTGGATCTTCTCAGAGTTCTTTATTATGGTGCTGAGCGACGACTGTGGGATATTATGTTTCTGGGCAACATCTGTCTTTTTCTTCTTCTCCACTTCAATCTCTCTTAGGATTTACAGCTTGACTGACAGAGATAGTGAGTTTCTTGTTTGTTTTCGTTCTCCTGCCATGGTAAACGTTAATAAAATATAAGCGTTTATTAAACAATTTAATTTTGTTTAAATAATGTAAAAAAAATACTTATAATATGTTTGCATATTTTAAAATTGTATATTATTAACTTATTTGTTGTGTATCATTAAATTTGTGTCATTCACACGGTGTAATTTGATATATATTATGCATAATATATTAGTCAATTATAATGGTAAATGAGAAAACTTCGTTATAAACGGATAAAATAAAAATGTATACATGCAAATCACTTCGTTATAAGCGAAAATTCTTTATATCCGACTTCGCAATATCCAGAGTTCTTTTAATGGTTTAAGCCCTTCTTTTCTTTCGTGCAGACAATTTCATTCGCTATATGCGGAATTTCGCTATAACCGACTTTGTTATAAGCGGAGTACACTGTATATATATATCTTGTTGAATATCGAGCAATACATTTTTGACACATTAAACTGACGGCATATTTTGGATCAAAGAAGTTTATTAAAATTCGATATTTGGACGAGGCTGTTCGCCTATCTTCTTCTAGGATTGATGATACTTTAATTTAAATGGTTTAGTCACACATTAACCTAGGGTATATAAAACAGCACCTCTCGTGCATCACGCGGTTAATAAGCTTACAAGCAGTTTGATTTTCCTAGAAGATAGGCGAACAGCCTCTTCGAAATATCGAATTTTAATAAACCCATTTGATCCTAAATATGCTTTTATTTCAATATATATTATATGTATATCATTTTTTGATTATTTTTGTATTCTTTTTATTTCTCTCAACTTTGTAGACATGTCTACAGAAGAACAATAAATTTTAAGGAGGTTTCTATACAAAGAAGGATATTGCTAGAAATTTTGTTTGATATTTTCTGAATGTTTTATAGCAGAGATTTATTACAAAATTCGCGCCTATCTTAGTGTACAAAACAATACATTTATACTGCATATATTAGGCAGATTCAGTTATTTAAAGTTAAATGTCAGTTTTCAATAAATTTAGAATTAGGTAGAATTCATTAGAGTTTAGTATTCATGGCGTTTATATGTGAGAATGAAGAAAAACGATCCTACTATAGTTAATCATTATATTTATAAATAATAACATATATGTGGAATATAATAAAATATATATTAAAGGTCAGGTGTGTTGATATTAAAAATAAAAAAAGACATTTCCTGACCGCTCAAATGAGGATTTTATTATGGCAGATTGCCATCTAGTGGTACAAAAGTAGACTAAACGTCATTTAGGTTGTTTCCATAATATTTGGCCAATCATTTTATCGATTTGGAAATGCCATGAAATTATCTTTTTATTTTTATAGAACATATATATTACAAAAAATATATTTTGCTTTTTATTTTGGAAATGGAGTTATATAACTATTACTTGTTGATGTTGATTATTTTTAGATACATGAGTATTTTATGATATTGCAGTCGTGGTAGAAATAATAAATCTATTTAAATCATTATTTGCTAGTTTGTTTTAATTAAGCTTATAAAATACATAATTTGAGAAAGTATTGCCTGATTTAAGGCGTAAGAATAAAGAAAATGACTTATTTATATATGTATAAAAAATTGAGCCAGCCAACGGGAAACAACAATGGATTTATATAGAAAAAGCGGCGAGATCAGGCGGTCGATATAAACAGAGTAATTTGATCTGGGAATTATAATTTCGAAATAAAATAACATTTTTATATAGAATATATATATAAATAATTTATAATTTACAAAATTATAAAAAAGAATAAAACGTCGCAACCTTTTTTTTATTAATTGTATAAAGTAGCTTTCGGGAAAGTCCTTTCTCAGTAAACTGAAACAAAAAAGGTAATTTTGAAAATAGAGAAATCCATAAATGAATCTATATAAAAAGGCATATATTGGATCAAAATTTTAAAAAATAAATGGTAATGGAGAGAGATCATATAGAATTTTGAAAATATATCAATGCAAATATAGGACATAAGGACTTAAGAATTTGCATAATTGGAAATTTTGAAGAACGAACTATAAAAAGGCTGATGAACTTAGTGAATAGAGAAATGGACAGATTATAGATATGAATATCAATGTACATACACATATATCAAAAGAGTAAGTATTAAGATAGAAGAGGACATATTGTAGCTGTATACTTTTGTTTATTGTATTTGGGTTCTTGATGGTTTCTATTTCATCAAGGATGAGTCCCAAATAGATGAGTTACTCTAAGGTAACAGCGATTGTTTCTTGATCTAAGTCCCAATATAGGTTTATCTACCATTTTACAGCCAAGAACTGAAAATACCTAGTGAATGGGCAGTTTTTATCCACAAACGACCCATTCAAACATGTTTACTTTGCTGACTGTAGGTACTTTTAACACCTTATACTTCAACAGTCTCCAATTGTTGATTGTCACAACCATTTTTTAATCTATGCTCTCTGTTGGAAGGCTATTGTATAAATAATTCGGTTTTAAAAGAATTTATTTCCGGATTACCTACATAACATGAGCATTATATAATTACTCTTACAGATAAAACCTTTATTCATACAACTATGGAAATAAGCCATTACATCTACAAATATAGTGTAGTGTATTACAATATATGTCCTAATTTGTTTTATGGGGTTAATTTTATTTTTCCGTTGATTGGTTCTCCTCTGCCCCCCTTGTCTAATTTTACCTGAAAATACTGTAAAACGACAATGGCCCTCAATATGAACCATCAGCAATTCGAGGCGTGACGTCATCGCGTATTCTGCTAAATTTTATTATGTTTTATTCTTAGAAGAGAGAGATTATTCCTTAAAATTATAACTAATAATTATAACTTATATATTTCAAACAAAAATTTCAAATATTATATGAATACCTACTTTGGTCTTTTTTCACCCAGTATTTCAATCAGTAACAGTCCACACAAACCAACTTCACATGAAGTTGTTTTTATAAAATATAAAAAATATTTCTTTGTGGGATTTGTCTTTCATATATTTAAAAATTGATTTCTGTTTCCAAAACCACACCCTCTCTTGTCTTTCTATGATCTATTTGATTAATTAAAGTATGTTTATCTATAAACACATTAAATTTTTAAAGCTTTCTATACTAACAAAAAGTATATTGCTAGAATTTTTATTTTTTGAATGTTTTATAGCAAAGATTTGTTACAAAATCCGCGCCTATGTTAATGTAAAAAACATTTTCATTGCACATATTAGGAAGATTCGGTTATTTAAAATCAAAGGTCAGTTTTCAATAAATTTAGGAAACTTTATATAGGGAACACTAGAGTTTAGTATTTATGGCGTTTATATGTGAGAATGAAGAAAAACGAGCATACTATAGTTAATCATAATATTTATAAATAATAACATATATGTGGAATATAATAATATATATATTAAAGGTTAGGTGTGTTGATATTAAAAATAGAAAAGGCATTTCCTGACCGCTCAAATGAGTATTTTTAGATTTCAGGACGCCATCTAGTGGAACAAAATTACACTAAACGTTTATTTAGCTTGATTCCATAATATTTGGCCAACCTATTCTCTTGATTTGTCAATGTCAGGAAATGCCTTTTTAAATTTAATAACATACATATATTATATAAATAAAAATGATAATCTGTAGGTTTTTGATTATCTTGGGATTATGATATGTTAATGCAGTCGTGGTTGAAAATCTTGAAAGTATGATAAAAATTGTTTTGATCAGTAATTGCTTCAATTAACTTATGAAATATAGAAAAGAACATAATTTGACAAAAGTACTGCCTGGCTTAAGGCGTAAGAATGAAATAATGAAAAACTTATTTACAATTTGTACAAAAGGTTTGAGCCGGCCATCGGGAAACAACAACAATGAGTTTTTATAGGGGAAGTCCCGACATCTGGTGGTAGATATAAACAGAGTAAGTGAATCTATGAAATATAATTTTAAATAAAATAATATTTTAATATAACATATATATATTTTTTTTTATATGAATACTTCCTTAACCTAAAGTAGAGGCGAATGTTTGTTGATTTAAGTCACAATATGGTTTTCTCTATATGTTTTTTTTTTTTTTTTCTAATCTGTTTGATAGGATTAGTTTTATTCGCCCGCTGATTGGTGCTCTTCAGCCTTTCCCGTGAAATGCTGTAAAACGTCTTTTAGGATTGTGGTGGCACTCAAGAGATGGGTAATCAGCAATTCGGGAAGTGAAGTCATCGCGTCTTATGCTAAATATATTTTGCTTTTTTTTCACTAAAAGTCTTCCTTAAGATTCTAGCTCATAAGGTTCTTTGAAATAGTTATAAATTTTAAACAAAAAGAACTGTCTTATAGATTTTATAAAATGTCTGTGTGAAGTTTATAAATATATTTTTATTTTAAAATAAAAACATATATATATATATATTTGAAAACAATAAAAAAATAAAAAGTGGGTATGGAAGTGATATCTATATATATATAATTGAATGTCTGTCTGTCTGTCTGTGTGTGTGTGTGTGTCCTCTATGGATTCAAAAACCATACATCCAATCGCCGTGAAAATTTGGGATATTATTAGGCATATCCCCGGAAAAGTTTACGAAAAATAATATCTTGAATATCTTTAATATCCTTAGAGTTATTTGCAGATTTGTAGCTTTAACTCGCAAGCAGCGCCACCATTGAGACGGAGATAGGCTTAGGTTTGCTGCTCCTGATGACCTTGGGTCTGCCCTACCCCGTGAGAGAATGGATTCGCCCGGCCGCCGGCCGACAGTCCAAGTACCCACCGACCAATCAGGGCAGAGTTGGTGACACAGCTATGCCAAGTAGACAAGAAAAAAAGCCTCGCGGGAGCTTGCCCAAGATGACCTCCGGGAACTTCGTCCATCTTCCATAAACGACCATGAATTTATTCAACCTTATCGAGTTTTTTTCAAGGGACCGGGAAAAAATGTTCACTAGATAAAACGATGATTTTGTAATGTAGAAAATTAGGAAAGACAAAATTCAGAATGAAACGGCACACAGGGACCGGGAAAAAATGATCACTTTATCAATTTCAAATTATCGAAATATATCTATTTCTTTTTATAAGTTTATAGAGAATTGTTTTAACAAATGTTCGTTAGACAGACCTTTACTCGGGTACCGATTAATATTGATTTTATTCAACTTATCAAGTATTTTTCAAGGGACCGGGAAAAAATGTTCACTTTATCGAGAGATTCGTTAGACAAACCTTTACTCGGGTAAAACACGGGCGAAGCCGGGTACATCCGCTAGTTAAAAATAAAAAAGGCATATCCTGTCCAGGAGCTCGTGTGCTTTTCAGAAGGCAGAGCGCCATCTGGTGGAACAGAAATCAACTAAACATTTATTTAGCCTGTTCCCTGATATTTGGCCAACCCAATATTTTGATAAATCAAGAAAAGCCATCCACGAAAGCCTTCGCGCTGTTGGCGCTCGTCAGCGTGGAATAGGCTGTACCACTGCGCCTAAAAAGATTTTTGGTCCCTGAGGCTTCTTGAGAAACCAAGAAATGGGTATTTGAGGCCAAAACTTGCGTAAATACGCTTAGCACATGAAAAAAACAATAGTAAAAAATAAGTGGGTCAGGTGTTGATATTAAAAATCAAAAAGGAATATCCTGACCAGGAGCACATGTGCTTCTCAGAATGCAGATTCGTGGATGGCTTTTCTTGATTTATCAAGAAATTAGGTTGGCCAAATATCAGGGAACAAGGTAAATCAAGGTTTAGTTGATTTTTTTCCAATAGATGGCGCTCTGCCATATGAAAAGCACATGTGCTCATGGTCAGCATATGGCTTTTTATTTTTAATATATATATATCTTGTTGAATATTGAGCAATCCATTTTTGACACATTAAACTGACGGCATATTTTGGATCAAAGAAGTTTATTAAAATTCGATATTTGAACGAGGCTGTTCGCCTATCTTCTTCTAGGATTGATGATACTTTAATTTAAATGATTTAGTCACACATTAACCTATGGTATATAAAACAGCACCTCTCGTGCATCACGCGGATAATAAGCTAACAAGCAGTTTGATTTTCCTAGAAGATGGGCGAACAGCCTCTTCGAAATATCGAATTTTAATAAACCCATTTGATCCTAAATATGCTTTAATTTCAATATATATTCTATGTGTGTCATTTTTTGATTATTTTTGTATTCTTTTTATTTCTCTCAACTTTGTAGACATGTCTACAGAAGAACAATAAATTTTAAGGAGGTTTCTAAACAAAGAAGGATATTGCTAGAATTTTTATTTGAAATTTTCTGAATGTTTTATAGCAGAGATTTATTACAAAATCCGCGCCTATCTTAGTGTACAAAGCAAAACATTTATACTGCATATATTAGGCAGATTCAAATCGTGTATTTAAAATCAAAGGCCAGTTTTCAATAAATTTAGAATTAGGTAGAATTCATTAGAATTTAGTATTTATGGCGTTTATATGTGAGAATGAAGAAAAACGATCCTACTATAGTTAATCATTATATTTATAAATAATATAACATATATGTGGAATATAATAAAATATATATTAAAGGGCAGGTGTGTTGATATTAAAAATAAAAAAAGACATTTCCTGACCGCTCAAATGAGGATTTTATTATGGCAGATTGCCATCTAGTGGTACAAAAGTAGACTAAACGTCATTTAGGTTGTTTCCATAATATTTGGCCAATCATTTTATCGATTTGGAAATGCCATGAAATTATCTTTTTATTTTTATAGAACATATATATTACAAAAAATATTTTGCTTTTGATTTTGGAAATAGAGTTATATAACTATTACTTGTTGATGTTGATTATTTTTAGATACATAGGTATTTAATGATATTGCAGTCGTGGTAGAAATAATAAATCTGTTTAAATCATTATTTGCTAGTTTGTTTTAATTAAGCTCATAAAATACATAATTTGAGAAAGTATTGCCTGATTTAAGGCGTAAGAATAAAGAAAATGACTTATTTATATATGTATAAAAAATTGAGCCGGCCAACGGGAAACAACAATGGATTTATATAGAAAAAGCGGCGACATCAGGCGGTCGATATAAACAGAGTAATTTGATCTGGGAATTATAAATTTGAAATAAAATAACATTTTTATATTAAATATATATATAAATAATTTATAATTTACAAAATAATAAAAAAGCATTAGACGCCACAACCTTTTTTTATTAATTGTATAAAGTAGCTTTCGGGAAAGTCCTTTCTCAGTAAACTGAAACAAAAATAGGTAATTTTGAAAATAGAGAAATCCATAAATGAATCTATATAAAAAGGCAAATATTTGATCAGAATTTTAAAAAATAAATGGTAATGGAGAGAGATCATATAGAATTTTGAAAATATATCAATGCAAATATAGGACATAAGGACTTAAGAATTTGCATAATTGGAAATTTTAAAGAACAAACTATAAAAAGGCTGGTGAACTTAGTGAATAGAGAAATGGACAGATTATAGATATGAATATCAATGTACATACACATATATCAAAAGAGTAAATATTAAGATAGAAGAGGACATATTGTAGCTGTCTATTTTTTAAATTGTATTTGGGTTTTTGATGGTTTCTATTGCTTCAAGGATGGGTCCCAAATAGATGAGTTACTCTTAGGTAACAGCGATTGTTTCTTGATCTAAGTCCCAATATAGGTTTATCTACCATTTTACAGCCAAGAACTGAAAATACCTAGTTAATGGGCAGTTTTTATCCACAAATGACCCATTCAAACATGTTTACTTTGCTGTCTGTAGGTACTTTTAACACCTTATACTTCAACAGGCTCCAATTGTTGATTGTCAGAACCATTTTTTAATCTATGCTCTCTGTTGGAAGGCTTTTGTATAAATAATTCGGTTTTCAAAGAATTTATTTCCGGATTACCTACATAACATGAGCATTATATAATTACTCTTACAGATAAAACCTTTATTCATACAACTATGGAAATAAGCCATTACATCTACAAATATAGTGTAGTGTATTACAATATATGTCCTAATATGTTTTATGGGGTTAGTTTTATTTTCCCGTTGATTGGTTCTCCTCTGCCTCTCTTGTCTAATTTTACGTGAAAATGCTGTAAAACGACAATGGCCCTCAATATGGACCATCAAAAATTCGAGACGTGACGTCATCGCGTATTCTGCTAAATTTTATTATGTTTTATTCTTAGAAGAGAGAGATTATTCCTTAAAATTATAACTCATAATTATAATGTTTTGTTGTGTTCAAATCAATAATCATAATTATAACTTATATATTTCAAACAAAATTTTCAAATAATATATGAATACCTACTTTGGTCTTTTTTCAACCAGTTTTTCAATCAGTAACAGTTCACACAACCCAACTTCACAAGAAGTTGTTTTTATAAAATATATAAAATATTTCTTTGTGGGATTTGTCTTTCATATATTTAAAAATTGATTTCTGTTTTCAAAACCACACCCTCTCTGGTCTTTCTATGATCTATTTTAGTAATTAAAGTATGTTTATCTATAAACATAATTCCACATCAAAACTTCTTGGAGTTCCGAGAGGTCCAGGTCCCCGGACTGAAGGAAAGGCGCCATATTTTATTTAGAAGGACTCCATTGATCACAGTGTCTGCCGATGGACACGCTGTAGAACATATTGCCCTGACCCCCTGCTATAACCTGTTTACAGGGGTCGTCTATAGAAAGCCCTGGCGAGGCTTTTCGCCTATCCTCTTCTAGGATTGATGTTGATTCAATTTAAATGGTTTAGTCACACACCAACCTATGTTATATAAAACAACACTTCACGTACACTACGCGGATAATAAGCTAACGAGTAATTTGATTTTCCTAGAAGATAGACGAACAGCTCGTCAAAATATTGAATTTTAATTAACTTATTTGATCCTAAATATGCCTTCATTTCAATATATATTATATGTAAATCATTATTTATGTATTTATGTATTCTTTTCATTTCTCTCAACTTTGTAGACATGTCTATAGAAAGACATTAAATTTTTAAAGCTTTCTATACTAACAAAGAAGCATATTGCTCTAATTTTTATTTGATATTTTCTGAATGTTTTATAGTAAAGATTTGCTACAAAATCTGCGCCTATCTAAATTTAGGAAAATTAAGATGAAATACTCTAGAGTTTAGTATTTATGGCGTTTATATATGAGAATGAAGAAAAACAATCATACTATAGTTAACCATAATATTTATATATAATAACATATATGTGAAAAAAATTAAAATATATATTAAAGGTTAGGTGTGTTGATATTAAAAATAGAAAAAAGGCAGATCCTGTCCAGGAGCTCGTGTGCTTTTCAAAAGGCAGAGAGCCATCTGGTGGAACAGAAATCAACTAAACATTGATTTAGCCTGTTTCCTGATATTTGGCCAACCCAATTTCTTGATAAATCAAGAAAAGCCATCCACAAACGCCTTCGCGCTGTTGGCGCTCGTCAGCGTGGAATAGGCTGTACCACTGCGCCTAAAAAGATTTTTGGTCCCAGAGGCTTCTTGAGAAACCAAGAAATGGGTATTTGAGACCAAAACTTGCGTAAATACGCTTAGCACATGAAAAAAACAATAGTAAAAAAAAAGTGGGTCAGGTGTTGATATTAAAAATCAAAAAGACATATCCTGACCAGGAGCACATGTGCTTCTCAGAATGCAGATTCGTGGATGGATTTTCTTGATTTATCAAAAAATTAGGTTGGCCAAATATCAGGGAACAAGGTAAATCAATGTTTAGTTGTTTTCTTTTCCAATAGATGGCGCTCTTCCATAAGAAAAGCACATGTGCTCATGGTCAGCATATGCCTTTTTATTATATATATATATATATAATAATAATAAATAGTTATTTAATTTTATAGTCCAGTTTTGTATTATATTAGAATCACTGTTATAATTTTGTTATATAGTTTCTACACTATATATATATATATATATATATATATATATATATCTTGTTGAATATCGAGCAATCCATTTTTGACACATTAAACTGGCGGCATATTTCGGATCAAAGAAGTTTATTAAAATTCGATATTTGGACGAGGCTGTTTGCCTATCTTCTTCCTGGATTGATGATACTTTAATTTAAATGGTTTAGTCACACACCAACCTATGTTATATAAAACAGCACCTCTCGTGCATCACGCGGTTAATGAGCTTACAAGCAGTTTGATTTTCCTAGAAGATAGGCGAACAGCCTCTTCGAAATATCGAATTTTAATAAACCCATTTGATCCTAAATATGCTTTAATTTCAATATATATTATATGTGTGTCATTTTTTGATTATTTTTGTATTCTTTTTATTTCTCTCAACTTTGTAGACATGTCTACAGAAGAACAATAAATTTTAAGGAGGTTTCTATACAAAGAAGGATATTGCTAGAAATTTTGTTTGATATTTTCTGAATGTTTTATAGCAGAGATTTATTACAAAATCCGCGCCTATCTTAGTGTACAAAACAATACATTTATACTTCATATATTAGGCAGATTCAGTTATTCAAAGTTAAATGTCAGTTTTCAATAAATTTAGAATTAGGTAGAATTTATTAGAGTTTAGTATTTATGGCGTTTATATGTGAGAATGGAGAAAAACGATCCTACTATAGTTAATCATTATATTTAAAAATAATAACATATATGTGGAATATAATAAAATATATTTTAAAGGTCAGGTGTGTTGATAATAAAAATAAAAAAGACATTTCCTGACCGCTCAAATGAGGATTATATAATGGCAGATTGCCATCTAGTGGTACAAAAGTAGACTAAACGTCATTTAGGTTGTTTCCATAATATTTGGCCAATTATTTTATCGATTTGTAAATGCCATGAAATTATCTTTTTATTTTTATAGAACACTAGCCGAATGACCCGGGCAACGCCCGGGTTTTACTCGATTAAATGTTTTTATTCAAATACTATTCGTTACAATTATAAATTGGCACCGTGGATGTCACTTTTGTGAAACGTCCCGCTCCAAACTCTGTGTGTTTTTAAAATATAAAATAAATATGTAAATTTTCACAACGATATTTGAAAATTATATTATTTTGATTTTAAATACTATTCGTTAAAATTATAAATTGGCGCCGTGGATGTCACTCTTGTGAAACGTCCCGCTCCAAACTTTGTGTCTGAGAAGCGATATTTTAATAGAAAGATGATCTGGCTTTTGTTTTCTGCTCGAATGAATGTTTTTCTGTTAGAATTTTGTTCCTGCGTACAAAATAATGAACTGGTTTCACCCGTGGTCTCTGCTTTTTGGAATTTTTCCCGATATAATTTTGTATCTGATAATCAAACATGATACAGCAATATCGTCATCATCATTTTCTGACTAAAAATATATAGTTTTAATAATTGATTTCTATATTTTTTGAATTAGCCTATCGTCTTCCCCGTATTTTTTTACCTATGTATGGAAATTTTGGTTTGAATTAGTGAACTACTGCGAATTTGTATACCGGACATACAAACCAACAAACAGACAAACATACAAACATTCATTTTTATATATATAGATAGATACACTACGTGACATTGAAAATGGAACACCAAGAAATAGTGGCCAGAAAGTGATGAAACTCGGCAGACAGAGAGAGACAGGGACGAACAATAAGTGATCTTTATTTCAAAATGATAGTCATAATACAGAGCGAGAACGGCGTCGGCTTAGTAGCAAGTAGGACCACCGCGGACGGCGATGCACGCAGCAACACGTCTAGGTAGAGAGTCAATCAGAGTACGGATGGCGTCCTGAGGGATGGCTCTCCATTCCCTCTCAACCATTTGCCACAGTTCGTCTTCTGAACGCGGCTGTGGCAAGGCATGCAAACGGCGTCCAATGATGTCCCAGACGTGCTCGATTGGTGAGAGTTCAGGAGAGTACGGTGGCCAGGGAAGCATCTGTACATCTTGCAGAGCTTGTTGGCTAATGCGAGCAGTGTGCGGTCGGGCGTTATCCTGCTGATAAAGAGCATTGGGTACCCCCTGAAGGTAGGGGAGTGTCACCGGTCGCAGCACATCATCAACGTATCGTTGGGCCGTCATAGTGCCCTGAATACGAAGTAAAGGTGACCTGGAATCATACGCGATTGCGCCCCAAACCATGATTCCACGTTGTCGCACGGTGGGGCGTTCCACAATTGCTGCCGGATTGGACCTTTCTCCACGTCGACGCCACACGCGTACACGGCGACTATCACTGGACAAGCAGAAACGCGACTCATCTGAGAACACGACCCTGTGCCATTCCGTCATCCACGTCGATCTAGCCCGGCACCATTCCAAACGTTGGCGCCTATTCGGTGGGGTCAATGGCAGTCTTCTTAGCGGACGGCATGAGTGCAAGCCATTAGCAACCAATCGACGGGAAATGGTTCTGGTCGAGATGGAATGATCTAGGGTGTCTTGCACATGTTGCAGGATGGCGGTACAAGTGGCTTGTGGGGCCGCCACTGCTTGTCGAAGGATACGCCGATCCACACGTGCTGACGTCACTCTGGTTGCACCGGCATTCCTATAAATTGCCACATTTCCTTGTTCCAACCATCTTCTCCACAGTCGGTGCACCGTGGACGCACCAAGGTGTGTACCAGCTGCGATTTGACGTATGAACCAACCTGCCCTTTTCAGTCCGATCACCATGCCCCTCGTAAAAGCGTCTGTCTGCTTGAACTGCCTCCGTTTACGATGACCTGGCATTCTCTGTTATAAACGTGTCTTTTGACACAAGAAAAAAAATTCTACAATGATTTTCCTTGAAGAAATAACGACACGAATACTGTCCTTTCTGCAAGTTCCTTCCCTTATATCTTACTCCATGTGCGCACGAGAGCTGCGCATTTTACATCATTTGCATAACTCGGTTAGGCGCGTCTACCCTGAAATTTGCATAATTTTCTGGCCACTATTTCTTGGTGTTCCATTTTCAATGTCACGCAGTGTATATATTACAAAAAATATATTTTGCTTTTGATTTTGGAAATAGAGTTATATAACTATTACTTGTTGATGCTGATTATTTTTAGATACATGAGTATTTTATGATATTGCAGTCGTGGTAGAAATAATAAATCTGTTTAAATCATTATTTGCTAGTTTGTTTTAATTAAGCTTATAAAATACATAATTTGAGAAAGTATTACCTGATTTAAGGCGTAATAATAAAGAAAATGACTTATTTATATATGTATAAAAGATTGAGCTAGCCAACGGGAAACAACAATGAATTTATATAGAAAAAGCGGCGAGATCAGGCGGTCGATATAAAAAGAGTAATTTGATCTGGGAATTATAATTTTGAAATAAAATAACATTTTTATATAAAATATATATATATATAATTTATAATTACAAAATAATAAAAAAGCATTAGACGCCACAACCTTTTTTTATTTATTGTATAAAGTAGCTTTCGGGAAAGTCCTTTCTCAGTAAACTGAAACATAAAAAAGGTAAATTTGAAAATAGAGGAATCCATAAATAAATCTTTATAAAAAGGCATATATTGGATCAAAAATTTAAAAAATAAATGGTATTGGAGAGAGATCATATAGAAATTTGAAAATATATCAATGCAAATATAGGACATAAGGACTTAAGAATTTGCATAATTGGAAATTTTGAAGAACAAACTATAAAAAGGCTGATGAACTTAGTGAATAGAGAGATGGACAGATTATAGATATGAATATCAATGTACATACACATATATCAAAAGAGTAAGTATTAAGATAGAAGAGGACCTATTGTAGCTGTATACTTTTGTTTATTGTATTTGGGTTCTTGATGGTTTCTATTGCTTCAAGGATGGGTCCCAAATAGATGAGTTACTCTAAGGTAACAGCGATTGTTTCTTGATCTAAGTCACAATATAGGTTTATTTACCATTTTACAGGGGGGTCGGTGGAAGGCTGGTTGAACCGTTTGGTTTTCGACCACTACGACCCGGGTTCGATTCCCGCATTGGACACTTTTTTCTGTTTAAAAAAATGCTCCAATGGCCCTCGATTCATGCAAAAGTCCAACCCCACCAGCGAGTGCAAGTAACCAAACGGGGCTCTGTCACATTCGTAAGTGCAAAGTCGAACTGCTTTTCACATGTGTAGACATGTGGTGCGCTTACAGTAAAAGCAGTCGCTAACTACCCACCATGATTATCATGGTTTTGAGATAAGAAAGAAGAAGACCATTTTACAGCCAAGAACTGAAAATGCCTAGGGAATGGGCAGTTTTTATCCACAAATGACCCATTCAAACATGTTTACTTTGCTGTCTGTAGGTACTTTTAACACCTTATACTTCAACAGTCTCCAATTGTTGATTGTCACAACCATTTTTTAATCAATATTCTCTGTTGGAAGGCTTTTGTATAAATAATTCAATTTTCAAAGAATTTATTTCCGGATTGCCTTTATAACATGACCATTATATAATTGCTTTTACAGATAGAACTTCTTATCATACAACTATGGAAATAAGACATTACATCTACAAATATAGTGTAGTGTATTACAATATATGTCCTAATATGTTTTATGGGGTTAGTTTTATTTTCCCGTTGATTGGTTCTCCTCTGCCTCTCTTATCTAATTTTACGTGAAAATGCTGTAAAACGACAATGGCCCTCAATATGGACCATCAAAAATTCGAGACGTGACGTCATCGCGTATTCTGCTAAATTTTATTATGTTTTATTCTTAGAAGAGAGAGATTATTCCTTAAAATTATAACTCATAATTATAATGTTTTGTTGTGTTCAAATCAATAATCATAATTATAACTTATATATTTCAAACAAAATTTTCAAATAATATATGAATACCTACTTTGGTCTTTTTTCACCCAGTTTTTCAATCAGTAACAGTTCACACAACCCAACTTCACAAGAAGTTGTTTTTATAAAATATATAAAATATTTCTTTGTGGGATTTGTCTTTCATATATTTAAAAATTGATTTCTGTTTTCAAAACCACACCCTCTCTGGTCTTTCTATGATCTATTTTATCAATTAAAGTATGTTTATCTATAAACATAATTACACATCAAAACTTCTTGGAGTCCCGAGAGGTCCAGGTTCCCGGACTGAAGGAAAGGTGCCATATTTTATTTGGAAGGGCTCCATTGATCACAGTGTCTGCCGATGGACACGCTGTAGAACATATTGCCCTGACCCCCTGCTAAAACCTGTTTACAGGGGTCGTCTATTGAAAGCCCTGGCGAGGCTTTTCGCCTATCCTCTTCTAGGGTTGATGTTAAATCAATTTAAATGGTTTAGTCACACACCAACCTATGTTATATAAAACAACACTTCACGTACACTACGCGGATAATAAGCTAACGAGTAATTTGATTTTCCTAGAAGATAGACGAACAGCTCGTCAAAATATTGAATTTTAATTAACTTATTTGATCCTAAATATGCCTTCATTTCAATATATATTATATGTAAATCATTATTTATGTATTTATGTATTCTTTTCATTTCTCTCAACTTTGTAGACATGTCTATAGAAAGACATTAAATTTTTAAAGCTTTCTATACTAACAAAGAAGCATATTGCTATAATTTTTATTTGATATTTTCTGAATGTTTTATAGTAAAGATTTGCTACAAAATCTGCGCCTATCTTAATGTACAAAACATTTTCATTGAACATATTAGGCAGATTCGATTATTTAAAGTCAAAGACCAGTTTTAAATAAATTTAGGAAAATTAAGATGAAATACTCTAGAGTTTAGTATTTATGGCGTTTATATATGAGAATGAAGAAAAACAATCATACTATAGTTAATCATAATATTTATATATAATAACATATATGTGAAAAAATTAAAATATATATTAAAGGTTAGGTGTGTTGATATTAAAAATAAAAAGGATATTTCCTGACCGCTCAAACGAGGATTTTTAGATGGCAGAGCGCCATCTAATGGAACAAAAGTAAACTAAACGTTTATTTTAGGTTAATTCCATAATATTTAGCAAACCATTTTTCATGATTTGTCAATGTCAGGAAGTGCTTTTTTAATTTTAATTAAATATACATTATATAAATAAAAATGATAATCTGTTGATTTCTGATTATCTTGGGATTATGATATGTTAATGCAGCCGTGGTTGAAAATCTTGAAAGCATGATAAAAATAGTTTTGAAGAGTATTTGCTTTAAATAGCTTATGGAATATATAAAAACATAATTTGACAAAAGTACTGCCTGGCTTGAGGCGTAAGAATGAAAAAATGAAAACTTATTTACATAATGTACAAAAGGTTTGAGCCGGCCATCGGGAAACAACAACAATGAATATTTATATAAACAGAGTAAGTGAATCTATGAAATACAATTTTAAATATAACAATATTTTAATAACATATATATGAATAATTTATATGAATGCTTCATTAACCTAAAGTAGAGGCGATTGTTTGTTAATATAAGTCGCAATATGGTTTTCTCTATAATATATTTATAAATATATAATTTGATCCAATATATACCTTTTTAATTATAAACTTCACTGTAATTCATTCATGCCAGAACGATACTTGTCAGGGAATCTGTCCTCGAAGATAATAGCCTTCATTGCACGGACTAGAATTACTTCAACTCTAGATAGAGAAAGTCATATTCTCATCATCATAAGGAAAATATTCACTGCAGGATTTGTGGAAATATGATATCTGATCAAATCTCCCACTATATCATAGAATGCAAATATTTAGGTGAAGAAAGAGAAAAAACTCTTTAAAAAATACCTTCTGGAGGTTTAGCAACCACTGAAGACTCTGATAACTATTTCAGAAAAGAAAAATATAGGAATAGAACTCTATAATTTCTACAGATCAATTGTAGATAGATTCACACACAAAAGAGGTAGTGAGGTAGGTTTTAGAACAGATATGTAAATAAATCCCTTTTCAAACAAAGGCTCACGCGCACATGGGGAAAGGGAAAAAGATTACTGTATTATTTTGTTGTGGCATGGCGAATCCATACAGGGCAATGGGCCCTAATAAAAACTTTTCTGTTGTTGTTGTACATTGAACTGTCAGCATATTTTGAATCAGATGAGTTTATTAAAATTCGATATTTGGACGAGGCTGTTCGCCTATATTCTTCTAGGATTTATGATGAATCAATTTGAATTGTTTGGTCCCACCAACCTATTATATATGTAGGTTATATAAAACAACACCTCTCGTAAATCACGCGGATAATTAGCTTACAAGCAGTTTGAATTCCTAGAAGAAGATAGGCGAACAGCCTCGTCGAAATATTAAATTTTAATAAACCTATTTGATCCTCTCTAAATATGCCTTCATTTCCATATATATTATATGTAAATCATTTTCAAAGTATTTATGTATTCTATTCATTTCTCTCAACTTTGTAGATATGTCTATAGTAGGACATTAAATTTTGAAGTTTTCTATTCGAACAAAGAAACATATTGCTAGCGTTTTTATTTGATATTTTCTGAATGTTTTATAGTAAAGATTTGTTACAAAATCCGCGCCTATCTTAATGTACAAAACATTTTCACTGCACATATTAGGTAGATTCGCTTATTTAAAATCAAAGGTCAGTTTTCAATAAATTTAGAACACTTAACATGGAGAACGATAGAGTTTAGTATTTATGGCGTTTATATGTGAGAATGAAGAAAAACGAGCATACTATAGGTAAAATTGTACACAAATAAATTCACTGGCAATGCGTTTCTTTTTCTAAACATTTAGAAAAAGAAACGCATTGCCAGTGAATTTATTTGTGTACAATTTTGACGATAGATGGCAATAAAATTTAATATACTATAGTTAATCATAATATTTATATATAATAACATATATGTGGAATATAATAATATATATATTAAAGGTTAGGTGTGTTGATATTAAAAATAGAAAAGACATTTCCTGACCGCTCAAATGAGTATTTTTAGATTGCAGATTGCCATCTAGTGGAACAAAAGTACACTAAATGTTTATTTAGGTTGATTCTATAATATTTAGCAAACCATTTTTTATGATTTGTCAATGTCAGGAAATTATTTTTTAATTTTAATAACATATATACATTATATAAATAAAAATGATAATCTGTTGATTTTTGATTATCTTGGGATAATGCTATGTTAATTCAGTCGTGGTTGAAAATCTTGTAAGTATGATAAAAATAGTTTTGATCAGTAATTGCTTTAATTAGCTTATGAAATATAGAAAAAAAAACATAATTTGATGAAAGTACTGCCTGGCTTAAGGAGTAAGAATGAAATAATGAAAACCTTTTTACATATTGTACAAAAGGGTTGAGCCGGCCATCGGGAAACAACAACAATGAGTTTTTATAGGGGAAGTCCCAACATCTGGTGGTAGATATAAACAGAGTAAGTGAATCTATGAAATATAATTTTAAATAAAATAATATTCTAATATAACATATATATGAATAATTTATATGAATACTTCCATATAACCTAAAGTAGAGGCGATTGCTAGTTGATCTAAGTCACAATATGGTTTTCTCTATAATATAAGTTTTTTTTTTTCTAATCTGTTTTATAGGATTAGTTTAATTCGCCCGTTGATTGGTGCTCTTCAGTCTTTCCCGTGAAAATGCTATGAAACGTCATTTAGAATTGTGGTGGCACTCAACAGATGGCAATAGCAATTCGGGATATGAAAGTCTTCGCGTCTTATGCTGAATATATTTTGATTTTTTTTTCACTAAAAGTCTTCCTTAAGATTATAGCTCATAAGATTCTTTATAATAGTTATATAATTTATAACAAAAATAGCTGTCTTATAGATTTTATAAAATGTCTATGTGAAGTTTATAAATATTTTTTTATTTTAAAATAAAAACACATATATATATATGTTATAAATATTTTGGTTGTTGTGGTTAGATAAGGCTTGATAAGACAAAGGATCGATAAGATAAAGGGTTGAGGTGCAGTCGTAATAAAAAAGATAATTATTTACCGTCAAGTAGCTTTTATTTTCAATTACTTGAGGAAAGATTACACATTAGTTAGTTTTCACATTATATAGAATTTATAAGTTAATCCTATATTAGTGATTTAAAAGGATTGATTGGTTAACTACGCATATTTACAACAAAACTGAAAGTCTTTTTAAAAACGATGATAACAAAAGTAAAATTATCAATGAATAAAATAAAATATATATATTTTTAAAATATAGGAATATTTGAGTTTTTAGATTATATAATATTTTTAGATTATATAATATATATATATATTTGAAAACAATAAAATAAAATAAAAAGTGGGTATGGAAGTGATATTAAAAATCAAAAAGGCATATCCTGACCAGGAGGACATGTGCTTCTCAGAATGCAGATTCGTGGATGGCTATTCTTGATTTATCAAGAAATTAGGTTGGCTAAATATCAGGGAACAAGGTAAATCAATGTTTAGTTGATTTCTTTTCCAATAGATGGCGCTCTGCCATATGAAAAGCACATGTGCTCATGGTCAGCATATGCCTTTTTATTTTTAATATATATATATCTTTTTGAATATCGAGCAATCCATTTTTGACACATTAAACTGACGGCATATTTTGGATCAAAGAAGTTTATTAAAATTCGATATTTGAACGAGGCTGTTCGCCTATCTTCTTCTAGGATTGAGGATACTTTAATTTAAATGGTTTAGTCACACAATAAATTATGGTATATAAAACAACACCTCTCGTGCATCACGCGGTTAATAACCTTAAAAGCAGTTTGATTTTCCTAGAAGATAGGCGAACAGCCTCTTCGAAATATCGAATTTTAATAAACCCATTTGATCCTAAATATGCTTTAATTTCAATATATATTATATGTGTGTCATTTTTTGATTATTTTTGTATTCTTTTTATTTCTCTCAACTTTGTAGACATGTCTACAGAAGAACAATAAATTTTAAGGAGGTTTCTAAACAAAGAAGGATATTGCTAGAATTTTTATTTGAAATTTTCTCAATATTTTATAGCAGAGATTTATTACAAAATCCGCGCCTATCTTAGTGTACAAAGCAAAACATTTATACTGCATATATTAGGCAGATTCAAATCGTGTATTTAAAATCAAAGGCCAGTTTTCAATAAATTTAGAATTAGGTAGAATTCATTAGAATTTAGTATTTATGGCGTTTATATGTGAGAATTAAGAAAAACGATCCTACTATAGTTAATCATTATATTTATAAATAATATAACATATATGTGGAATATAATCTATATTAATAAAATGCAAATTTCATAAGAGGACATCACTAAAAACTTTCGTTACAATGCATCAATTTCAACCAAATTTTCAACATTTATGTAAAACGAGATGGAGCAGGTTTTGCTTAACATCAAAATATTTTTCCCTAACATTAACATGCGTAACTTCGCTGTTATCGATTAAATACAAAAAAAAAATCAACAGAGTTAATTTTATTTATATATAAATACAAAAAAAAATTCAGCAATTCATTCAACTCAATCTAAAAAAATATTCAAAACAAGCAATTTTAAGATAACACCATATGTAAAACAGTCGGCCAAGAAAACAACAATATAATATAAAAAGCCAACAATTAAGAATAAATGTAAGATAAAAAGCCAACAATGAAGAGCAAATATAATATAAAAAGCCAACAATGAAGAATGAATGTAAGATAAAAAGCCAACAATGAAGACTAAATATGATATAAAAAGCCAACAATGAAGAGTGAATGTAATATAAAAAGCCAACAATGAAGAATGAATGTAAGATAAAAAGCCAACAATGAAGAGTGAATGTAAGATAAAAAGCCAACAATGAAGAATGAATGTAAGATAAAAAGCCAACAATGAAGAGTAAATATAATATAAAAAGCCAACAATGAAGAATGAATGTAAGATAAAAAGCCAACAATGAAGAGTAAATATAATATAAAAAGCCAACAATGAAGAGTGAATGTAAGATAAAAAGCCAACAATGAAGAGTAAATGTAATATAAAAAGCCAACAGAGTGAATGTAAGATAAAAAGCCAACAATGAAGAATGAATGTAAGTTAAAAAGACAACAATGAAGAGTAAATCTCTATATATAAAAAAGTCAATTTCTGTCTGTCTCTCTGTTTCGCGATAAACTCAAAAACTACTGAACCAATTGGTACCAAATTTTGCATGTCGCTTTTTATAAACCTGAGGAAAATTTTCGGCTGCATTTTGATTAATATTTTTGGCTATTTCTTTTTTTCATTTGAAGAACTTTTTTTTTACGCGGACTAATCCGGAATGGAATGAATACCTAAATATGGCCATTTTTTTAAGCATCGGTGGTTCAGTGGTAGAATGCTCGCCTGCCACGCGGGCGGCCCGGGTTCGATTCCCGGCCGATGCATTTTTTTTTTACAATTTTTAAAACTCATTTATATTATCTTATCTTATCTATATATATAAAATTGAATGTCTGTCTGTCTGTTTGTCTGTACTCTATAGATTCAAAAACCATACATCCAATCGCCGTGAAATATTGGGATATTATTAGGTATATCACCGGGAAGGTTTTTGAAAAATAATTTCCTGAATATCTTGAATATCCTTAGAGTTATTTGCAGATTTGTATATTTAACTCGCAAGCAGCGTCCCCATTGTGACGATGATAACAAGTTTTCTTATCACTAAGAGTGTTATCTTAAATATTATTTATCAAAAGTAAGATTATCTCAGGATGACACGGCAATGTGACACGGGAAAAAATGTTCACTAGATAAAACTATGATTTTCTAATGTAGAAAATTAGGAAACACAAAATTCAGGATGACACGGCACACAGGGACCGGGAAAAAATGTTCACTTTATCGAGAGATTCAAATTTACGAGTTTCAAATTATCAAAATATATCTTTTTTTTTTAAATAAGTTTTTAGAGAATTGTTTTAACAAATGTTCGCTAGACAAACCTTTACTCGGGTTAAACCCCGGGCGAAGCCAAGTACGTTTTATAAGTTTATAGAGAATTGTTTTAACAAATGTTCGTTAGACAAACATTCACTCGGGTAAAACCCGGGCGAAGCCGGGCACATCTGCTAGTAAAATATATATTAAAGGTCAGGTGTGTTGATTTTAAAAATAAAAAAGACATTTCCTGACCGCTCAAATGAGGATTTTATTATGGCAGATTGCCATCTAGTGGTACAAAAGTAGACTAAACGTCATTTAGCTTGTTTCCATAATATTTGGCCAATCATTTTATCGATTTGTAAATGCCATGAAATTATCTTTTTATTTTTATAGAACATATATATTACAATAAAGAATTTTTGCTTTTGATTTTGGAAATAGAGTTATATAACTATTACTTGTTAATGTTGATTATTTTTAGATACATGAGTATTTAATGATATTGCAGTCGTGGTAGAAATAATAAATCTGTTCAAATCATTATTTGCTAGTTTGTTTTAATTAAGCTTATAAAATACATAATTTGAGAAAGTATTGCCTGATTTAATGCGTAAGAATAAAGAAAATGACTTATTTATATATGTATAAAAAATTGAGCCGGCCAACGGGAAACAACAATGGATTTATATAGAAAAAGCGGCGACATCAGGCGGTCGATATAAACAGAGTAATTTGATCTGGGAATTATAAATTTGAAATAAAATAACATTTTTATATTAAATATATATATAAATAATTTATAATTTACAAAATAATAAAAAAGCATTAGACGCCACAACCTTTTTTTATTAATTGTATAAAGTAGCTTTCGGGAAAGTCCTTTCTCAGTAAACTGAAACAAAAATAGGTAATTTTGAAAATAGAGAAATCCATAAATGAATCTATATAAAAAGGCATATATTTGATCAAAATTTTAAAAAATAAATAGTAATGGAGAGAGATCATATAGAATTTTGAAAATATATCAATGCAAATATAGGACATAAAGATTTAAGAATTTGCATAATTGGAAATTTTGAAGAACGAACTATAAAAAGGCTGATGAACTTAGTGAATAGAGAAATGGACAGATTATAGATATGAATATCAATGTACATACACATATATCAAAAGAGTAAATATTAAGATAGAAGAGGACATATTGTAGCTGTATACTTTTGTTTATTGTATTTGGGTTCTTGATGGTTTCTATTGCTTCAAGGATGGGTCCCAAATAGATGAGTTACTCTAAGGTAACAGCGATTGTTTCTTGATCTAAGTTCCAATATAGGTTTATCTACCATTTTACAGCCAAGAACTGAAAATACCTAGTGAATGGGCAGGTTTTATCCACAAACGACCCATTCAAACATGTTTACTTTGCTGTCTGTAGGTACTTTTAACACCTTATACTTCAACAGCTCCAATTGTTGATTGTCACAACCATTTTTTAATCTATGCTCTCTGTTGGAAGGCTTTTGTTTAAATAATTCGGTTTTCAAAGAATTTATTTCCGGATTACCTAAATAACATGAGCATTATATAATTACTCTTACAGATAAAACTTTTTATCATACAACTATGGAAATAAGCCATTATGCCTACAAATATAGTGTAGTGTAGTACAATATATGTCCTAATTTGTTTTATGGGGTTAATTTTATTTTTCCGTTGATTGGTTCTCCTCTGCCCCCCTTGTCTAATTTTACCTGAAAATACTGTAAAACGACAATGGCCCTCAATATGAACCATCAGCAATTCGAGGCGTGACGTCATCGCGTATTCTGCTAAATTTTATTATGTTTTATTCTTAGAAGAGAGAGATTATTCCTTAAAATTATAACTCATAATTATAACTTATATATTTCAAACAAAAATTTCAAATATTATATGAATACCTACTTTGGTCTTTTTTCACCCAGTATTTCAATCAGTAACAGTCCACACAAACCAACTTCACATGAAGTTGTTTTTATAAAATATATAAAATATTTCTTTGTGGGATTTGTCTTTCATATATTTAAAAATTGATTTCTGTTTCCAAAACCACACCCTCTCTGGTCTTTCTATGATCTACTTGATTAATTTAAGTATGTTTATCTATAAACATAATTCCACATCAAAATTTCTTGGAGTCCCGAGAGGTCTAGGTCCCCGGACTGAAGGAAAGGTGCCATATTTTATTTAGAAGGACTCCATTGATCACAGTGTCTGCCGATGGACACGCTGTAGAACATATTGCCCTGACCCCCTGCTATAACCTGTTTACAGGGGTCGTCTATTGAAAGCCCTGGCGAGGCTTTTCGCCTATCTTCTTCTAGGATTGATGTTAAATCAATTTAAATGGTTTAGTCACACACCAACCTATGTTTTATAAAACAACACTTCACGTACACTACGCGGATAATAAACTAACGAGTAATTTGATTTTCCTAGAAGATAGACGAACAGCTCGTCAAAATATTGAATTTTAATTAACTTATTTTACATCAATAATTCCTAACTATGTTCAACGCAACTTCTATAACGTTCAATTTTTTACCGGTCATGGTGACTTCAACACATATTTGTTTAGAATTGGCAAAATTGGTTCACCTGCATGCACTTGTGGAAACGAACAACAAACCCCTGAACACGTTCTGATAAACTGTCCATTAACTTCTGATCTAAGGGAAGAAAACCAACTTTACCTGACTAATACAAAACAAGCTGCTTGCAATAAAGACCAATACATCAAGTTTAATAGATTCTGCAGGATGTATATTTTGAGGCGAAAGTGTTAACTGTACATATTTCAAGCTACTACTTATAATTACTATATGCAAAATTTAACATCGAACGTATAATTTCAATGATTCCCAATGTTCAATTGTATTAATTGTATATAATTTAAAATATACACGCAATTATCCAAATTGTGGATATGGCGTGTCTCTCCCAACTGTTAAATAAATAATTAACTTATTTGATCCTAAATATGCCTTCATTTCAATATATATCAAAATCATTTTAAAAGTATTTACGTATTCTTTTCATTTCTCTCAACTTTGTAGACATGTCTATAGAAAAACATTAATTTTTTAAAGCTTTCTATACTAACAAAGAAGCATATTGCTAGAATTTTTATAGCAAAGATTTGTTACAAAATCCGCGCCTATCTTAATGTACAAAACATTTACATTGCACATATTAAGCAGATTCGATTATTTAAAGTCAAAGACCAGTTTTCAATAAATTTAGAAAAACTAGGATGAAATACTCTAGAGTTTAGTATTTATGGCGTTTATATGTGAGAATGAAGAAAAACGATCATACTATAGTTAATCTTAATATTTATATATAATAACATATATGTGAAAAATATTAAAATATATATTAAAGGTTAGGTGTGTTGATATTAAAAATAAAAAAGATATTTCCTGACCGCTCAAACGAGGATTTTTAGATGGCAGAGCGCCATCTAGTGGAACAAAGGTAGACTAAACGTTTATTTTAGGTTAAATCCATAATATTTTGCAAACCATTTTTCATGATTTTCTAATGTCAAGGAGTGCTTTTTTAATTTTAATAAAATATATATTATATAAATAAAAAGTATAATCTTTTTCTTTTGATTTGAACAAAAAGTATAATTATAAAACTATTTTAGAGGCGTAATATTCTTTTTAAAATAAAACAATTTCTACTGTCCTTACTGCGATGGATTGATGGATTCCATCGCAGTAAGGACAGTAGAAATTGTTTTAATTTAAAAAGAATATTACGCCTCTAAAATATTTTTATAATTTGATAACAGATGGCGCTCTAGTACATTGTAAAAAGTATAATCTGTTGATTTCTGATTATCTTGGGATTATGATATGTTAATGCAGTCGTGGTTGAAAATCTTGAAAGTATGATAAAAACTAGCCGAATGACCCGGGCAACGCCCGTGTTTTACCCGATTGAATGTTTTTATTCAAATACTATTTGTTACAATTATAAATTGGAGCTGTGGATGTCACTCTTGTGAAACGTCCCGCTCCAAACTTTAAATGTACATTAGGTCAGCTGGTATTACCCCTCATTTTCACCGCTAGAGGCGCGAGCGAATTGACTTTTTGTAATTATACATAATTATAAAGATAGAAGCTTCTATAGAAGATAATGATCATAATGATGATGCGCACGCATCCGTGACATGAGGAATTGAGGAATTGAGGAAAGACGGTCGTGACTATATATATTAATAATAATAATAATAATAATAATATAATAATATTAATTATTATTATTATCATTAGATAATGATAATGATCATAATGATGATGCGCGCGCATCCGTGACATGAAGAATTGAGGACAGCGATGAGGAAAGACGGTCGTGACTATATATGTTGATAATAATAATAATCTATATATATAAAATTGAATGTCTGGGTGTGTGTGTGTCTGTGTGTCCTCTATGGATTCAAAAACCATACATCCAATCGCCGTGAAATTTTGGGATATTATTAGGTGTATCCCCGGAAAGGTTTACGAAAAATAATTTCTTGAATATCTTAAATATCCTTAGAGTTATTTGCAGATTTGTAGCTTTAACTCGCAAGCAGCGCCACCTTGCGACGGAGATAGGCTTAGGTCTGCCCCCTCCCCCCCACCGAGAAAATGTAGTCCGGCCGCCGGCCAAAGTTCCCAACGACCAATCAGAGGGATCAAGAGGTCCTGGCGCGCGGGGGCAGAGTTGGTGACACAGCTGTGCAAAGTAGACAAGAAAAAAGCCTCGCGGGTGACCTCCGGGAACTACGTCCATCTTCCATAAACGACCATGATTTTATTCAACTCATTGAGTATTTTTCAAGGGACCGGAAAAATATGTTCACTAGATAAAACGATGATTTTGTAATGTAGAAAATTAGGAAAGACAAAATTCAGGATGACACGGCACACAGGAACCGGGAAAAAATAATCACTATATCGAGAGATTCACGACCATGATTTTATTCAACTTATCGAGTATTTTTCAAGGGACCGGGAAAATATGTTCACTAGATAAAACGATGATTTTGTAATGTAGAAAATTATGAAAGACAAAATTCAGGATGACACGGCACACAGGGACCGGGAAAAAATGTTCACTTTATCGAGAGATTCAAATTTACGAGTTTCAAATTATCAAAATATATCTTTTTTTTATAAGTTTATAGAGAATTGTTTGTTAGACAAACCTTTACTCGGGTAAAACCTCGGGCGAAGCCGGGTACGTCCGCTAGTATAATAATAATAATTATTATTATTATCATTAGATAATGATAATGATCATAATGATGATGCGTGCGCATCCGTGACATGAGGAATTGAGGAATTGTTGACGGTGGAAAGACGGTCGTGACTATATATGTTGATAGTTTTGAAGAGTATTTGCTTTAAAAAGCTTATGGAATATATAAAAACATAATTTGACAAAAGTACTGCCTGGCTTGAGGCGTAAGAATGAAAAAATGAAAACTTATTTACATGATGTACAAAGGTTTGAGCCGGCCAACGGGAAACAACAACAATGGGGAAGTCCCGACATCTGGTGGTAGATATATACAGAGTAAGTTAATCTATGAAATATAATTATAAATAGAATAATATTTTAATATAACATATATAAATAATTTATATGAATACTTCCTTAACCTAAAGTAGAGGCGAATGTTTGTTAATCTAAGTCACAATATGGTTTTCTCTATAATATACTAGCGGATGTACCCGGCTTTGCCCGGGTTTTACCCGAGTAAAGGTTTTTCTAACGAACATTTGTTAAAACAAATCTCTATAAACTTATAAAAAATAAATAAAATATATATTTTGATAATTTGAAACTCGTAAATTTGAATCTCTTGATAAAGTGATCATTTTTTCCCGGTCCCTGTGTGCCGTGTCATTCTGAATTTTGGCTTTCCTAAGTCCTAATTCGTAAAGGTTTGTCTAACGAACATTTGTTAAAACAATTCTCTATAAACTTATAAAAAAATAATATATATATTTTGATAATATGAAACTCGTAAATTTGAATCTCTCGATAAAGTGATAATTTTTCCCCGGTCCCTGTGTGCCATGTCATTCTGAATTTTGGCTTTCCAAATTTTCTACATTAAAAAAAATCATCGTTTAATCTAGTGAACATTTTTTCCCGGTCCCTTGAAAAATACTCGAAAAGAATAGATATATTTTGATAATTTATGAGTGTGGTGGCACTCGAGAGATGGGCAATCAGCAATTCGGGATGGGAAATCATCGCGTCTTATGCTAAATATATTTCACTTTTTTTTTTTCACTAGAAGACTTCCTTAAGATTATAGCTCATAATATTCTTTATAATAGATATATATTTTAACTAAAATTTCAAATATTATATGACTACCCACTTTGATATTTTTTTCACCCTGTTCTTCAATCAGTAACGGTCCACAGGAAGCCAACTTCACATCAGGTACAACTGTATAATATTTTCCGTCCAAAAAAAATGAAAATAATTAGTTATTTATTATAAAGTAGTGTATTTTCAACTATATTGGTGAAATACACAATAAAATTTTTCATAGTTAATATAGAATTTGTTACGTTAATCCTATATTGTATGAATGAAAAAACAAAGGACAATTATCTACTTATAATGGCTCAAAAAATAATTAAATTAACCAACTGAATTATTTTTTTAAAATGGCCTCTATAGAAAAAAAAAGATGAATATTTTTATAATTAATAAAATTAATTCGGGGTCGGTGGAAGGCTGGTTAAACCGTTTGGTTTTCGACCACTAGGACCCGGGTTCGATTCCCGCATTGGACATTTTTTTCTGTTTAAAAAAAATGCTCCAATGGCTCCCGGTTCTTCCAAAAGTCCAACCCCACCAGTGAGTGCAAGTAACCAAACGGGGCTCTGGCACATTTGTAAGTGCACAGTCGAACTGCTTTTAACATGTGTAGACACGTGGTGCGCTTACAATAAAAGCAGTCGCTAACTACCCTCCTTGATTATCATGGCCTGTACCACGTGTACTAGGAATATATTGATATGAGAGATCGTAAAAGGATAATTTGGGTAATCATAGAAAATGGTTTGTTAACAGGATCAATGAAGATTCTTGCATATAACAAGGTGAAACAAGACTATGGTAGAACTCCATATCTATAAAGCAATATGTCATATTGATACAAGTATGTATTATATGTTTAAATTTCAAAATTCACAATTTCAATCACATGGTGTCAGATTTAAAGACAATTCACTTTGGTATTTTTTTATAATAAAGTATCCGCATGGATTCATACAAAGATTGTGAGAATCTGTAGCTGAATAATAAAAAATAATAAAAATAATAAAAAAGATCAGATGTAGGTATTAAACTCAAAGAAGACATATCCTGACCACGAGCACATGTGCTTTTTAGATGGCAGGGGGTCATCTAGTACAATAGAAATCAACTAAACCTTGATTTAACCTGTTCTTTGATATTTGGCCAACCCATTTTCTTGATAAATCAAGAAAAGCCAGCCACGAACACGTTTCGGGCTGTTGGCCCTCGTATATAATTGTTGAACTAACGGATTTGGAGAATCTCTAATTTAATTTATAATCTTTCGGTCCTGAATTATTCTACCTTTCATTTTTCTTTTCAACAATGAGCTCATGACTCTGGGAATTCTAATTTTATCTATAAATATGTTGTTTTAACAAACTCTACTACAAATCATTATTAATGTCATTGTTGCGCTAACCAGATGTGGAGGAGTAGATTTCTTATACTTTATCATCAACTAGCCGAATGACCCGGGCAACGCCCGGGTTTTACCCGATTGTTTTTATTCAAATACTATTCGTTACAATTATAAATTGGCGCCGTGAATGTCACTCTTGTGAAACGTCCCGCTCCAAACCTTGTGTCTGAGAAGCGATATTTTTATGAAGAGATAATCTGGCTTTTTGTGTCTTCTGCTCGAGTGAATGTTTTTCTGTTAGAATTTTGTTCCTGTATACTAAAAATGAACTGGCTTCACCCGTGGTCTCTGCTTTTTGGAATTTATCACGATATAAATTTGTATCTGATAATCAAACATAATACAGCAATATTGTCATCATCATTTTCTGACTAAAAATATATTTTTGCCCAGAACCTGTCAATTTCATTTTTTTGGCTAAAAATGCGACAAATATCTCTTTCAGACTTTTCTCTATGTCCTGTTAAAACACGTTTCACATGTACATTAGGTCAGCTGATATAACCTCCCATCTTCACCGCTAGAGGCGCTGCTTGCGAGCGAAAGGGCGAATTTGCAAAGCAATTTGCAAATAACTCGAAGAATATTCGGGATAGAGACCTGGAATTTTCACTATAAGTTTTTCTAGATTCTACTCTATATACTGTTAAGATTTCAGTCAGATTAGTTACGTATTGTGAACGTGTATAGCCGACTTAGGAACAAACACACATACATACACTGACCTTTATATATATAGGGATATGTTCGTTCAAACTCTTTCCATTGTCTTTCATTAGTACGACAATTTTGTAGTCATTAGCTTTGTAAGACAGAAATTATTTATTATAAACACTGATTTCGCACAATATCATATAAATTCCGTGTTAAAATGAAGAGGATTATAAAAAGATTAATTTACAAAGTGGGTTTTATATCCAGAGAACTCCTACAGTATTTGTGAAATATAATACTGCCACGTGGAAAATTAGGGTAGACAAAAACATCAGGAGGAGACAATAATTTATTTCAGGCAAGAACAAACTATGAATGGTAAACAAAAGATAAGTAAAGAGGGAAGTTTACAGAGTAGCAAAATATAAACATAAAAATGACCACTCTGTTAATAAAAATAATAAAATTAATAAATACTTTGTTACAATATATTGTAATACCTCTCATTGTTGCCCTTTGCCATTAAAATACATTTTTGCTCTATCCATTAGATATTTTACAAATTATTTAAAAACACATATCACCATTGACCCCTCATGATATATTTTATTGAGGTGCTTTTGCTTTTGGAGAAAACAGAATCATATATTGAATACATTCAAATTTGTCTGGCAAGGCATAAGTTTATCCATTCTGTTCCAGCTAGTGAACATGTCTTTTATTTATTGATGTAGGCAAATAATTTTGATAATTATCAATTACTAAGATTTTGATTCATCCATTTATTATTTACTAAGGCATCATACCTTCTAAAACATGACATAGTAAACAGCTTCTTTTTATTGTATGTCCGATTCAGATATTTTTACTCTTTTTCATTTCATTATTTCTATTTTCTTATCGAGCTCGCTTCTAATTTCACTTAGAACATCTTATGTTCGAATTCCACCTTGTGGTCTAATCTACATATTTCATTCACCTCTATTTTTTCACAAACATCTTAAACCAATTTTTTTTATTCGTACATTGACACATACATTACATACTTATGTTTCACCATTTCTCTTTCTGCTCCCTCTCATTGATATGATGAATATGATATTATAAAATTATTTCTTATTTTGAATATTCAAAGCCAATTGTGTGGTGATTATTCGTCTTTCTACATTCATATACAATTATATCTAAAAATTGAGATGCGTTCTCAAATTCACACACACTCTCATCCCTCTATATTAATTAAAGTATGTTTATCTATAAACATAATTCCACGTTAAAACTTCTTAGAGTCCCGAGAGGTCCAGGTTCCCGGACTGAAGGAAAGGCGCCATGTTTTATTTGGAAGGACTCCATTGATCACAGTGTCCGCGGGGACTCCAGGTTACAATTCTGTTGTCCAATTAGGGACCGAGCGCTCCCTCGGGAAGGGGCTTAACCGGCGTCCAAGTTGGTATTTGGTTGTAATCACTGTCCATCGCTCGATATTAATATTGTTGCAGAGACAGCCAATCCTAACTTTCGGTTAATCACTTCTGTACGTACACTTTGAATTATCGGATTGACCAACAAGAGTATTCAACTTACAGGCGTGGGTAGAAGTAGTTTCAATTCAACATAAAAATTAACGTCGAAGCAGTTTCACAATATTCTTTGCAAGATTTTCCGTGAAATTCATAAACAATTGCAAAAAATGTAAATACCAATATTATTCGCCGTTATGTATAATGTTTTGTATTAGGTATAAAGTAATTGTATTATATATTATTATGTATTCGCCGGAATAATATTATTCGCCAAGTAATAAGAAAAACACGAAATTTTAGGCCTCTTATAAGAAATAAAGTTCAATTTTGATTGTCTAGTGTAGCTGTCTGACATACCTTTTAATGTGGGAATAACATAAGCCCAAACAAGAGTACAATACATTACTAGAGCGGTCTGGATATCAATTTGGCTAAACCGCAGGAAGGATTCACCACTAACTACATTTTACCCGCTCATTTCAAGTAAAATCTGTAGATGTAATAATATATAATTATTGAGAATAAATGCTGTTGTTTTAATATAGTTTTTACCTTTTTAATAGAGTGCAATAATATTTGTAATAACTTTTATTTTTCTGTGAACAATACGATTAAAGTTCGAATTAGAAAACAATATATAGAATTTACAACATATACAGGTACACACTCAAAGTCTTAGAAATTGCTATAATTTAATGATGTACAGACCGAAGCAGGTAAATTCTTACTTGAAGTAGTTTATTCATTCTTCCAATATTGGTAGTTATTCACCTACTGATTAATTTCTTCTTTTGTTGAGTCCAGGATTGTTCCAGGGTCAATCCGATAATTTGTCTAATTTGATAAGTCTTCTTATCTAGGAATATATATTAATCTTTCCATTCAATCTAATGAACAAAGATTTTCACCAGGGATTCCCCTTTTCATCCCATAATGATATAATCATCCAAATCGAGAAAGCCATGTGAAAAATCTGAAAGCAGAAGAACTAAATTGCCTACTATGCGGTAATAAAATCAAGGTAGAAATAGAACACCATATATTTGAATGTATATTTCTGAAGACGGAGAGAGAAACTCTTGTTTCTGAGATAGGCCGCCTGAACGTCACCGTACATTATCTTCTATCAAGTCTGATGGACAATATTGCTTTATCTGTATATAAATTTTCAGAAGAGTTATGAAAAAAAGCGGATCTGATAAATTAGTCTTTCCATTATAATAATGATAATTAATCTTCAAAACCTTTTTTCTTCTTTTTTCTTCTTTTGTTAGACCATGCTTTTTTACTGAATTTCATGTAATATTGTACATATAAAACCCCACTCATCCTGATCATGGTTGTCTACACTCTAGAGAATAAGTGTAGGACCGATAGGGTCTTAATAAAGGCTTTGTTTGTGTGTCTATATCAAATTTGAAGCTTCAATGTTTTGAATAAAGGCCAGTAAAAGAGCCAAACCTTCAGAATGAGTAACATGTCACACCAAAGGGTGTTCCATTGAGGAAATTGTTCGCCAAAGAACATTTACAAATAAGGAATTCTCGACCACAATATTCCGATATCGTCGTTATTTAAAAGATTCTGCAGGAAATAAAGTGTGTATCTCGAAATTAGAGCTGATAAAGATTAATAAACAATATAAATAAAGACAATTCTCTGAGAGAAGTGTTTCCTTTATAAAAAAGAAACTTTTCCTTCAGCGAATAGTCTTTAATTTATAATTTTACCGAAGAGATTATATTATCAACAAGAACTATATAAATCACATATAAATCATAAAGAGACAGATCCATTGGTGGTTCAGTCTATTCACTACAAGTCAGTTACACCAGGTATAAGCTTGGAGGGTTCATCAAACTTAGCTTCCTCCTATTCTGTTTTATACACGTTTTCTGAAATAGTTTCCAGAATTGAAACAAATTTTTAAAAATTATAAATAAATTCCCTTCAAAGCTGTTAAGTTTATTAATTTGATGACTTCTTCGTAGGTGATGATTCTAATTCTTCTGGTCCGTGGTTCCTCTCAAAATTGGAATGTCTTCGCGCCAGCCCTCCCACCTTTGAAAAGGCAGGGATGTCCGAAATCTTGATTTAATATTAATTTTAAAAAACTCATATCTCAATACAACAGGTTGGTTACACAGCAAGAACAAAATGAACAGATATAAAATATAAAGAATATATACAAAAGCACAAAGAACACACGTGTATACAAAATATAATGAACATATATAATAAGCACCTATACTGTTACCTGCCCGGAATTCCTCCTCTACGTGACGAGCGGGAGAAGCAGTACAAGTAAGGGACTGCCTTGTAGGGTGAAGTACGGTGTCGTGAGCCCCGAGCCGCTACGGTAACCGTGAACAGGAAACTGAAATGTGGCTGACTAACGGGGCAATGGCACCCCTCCTTTCCGTGGAGTGGACAAGACACCACCACCTATACTGTTATTCTAGTACAAGATTCCCAAGTTTGTAAATTTATTCCAGGGGGCACTATACATAAGATTCAAAACTACAACTGATATAGCTGAAAGCCTTCTGATATTCTCCTTAGCTCAACTTTTCTTGCAATGCCAATGTATCTAGCATTCCAATACTTACAATCTCAGAAGCCCACAGCCGTCAATAGAATTGAGCAGTGGATGGAGGAGTATCATTCATGTCTACTGAATCTCCATATATTTGTAGAATTACTTATACTACCCTTTCACACACATATTTGTGAAATTATAATATGTTATGCAAGGATCACTCCAAAGGTTTCTGAAATCACTTATTTTTATTAAAGCTGCAACTTTAAAATATTTATAGTTTCTCAAAGTATTCACCCTTATCATCTATGTAAGATTTTATCCGTGAAAACCAATTATCGAAGTACTCACACCAGTCATCTTCAGGGATGGAATCTATACGGCATTGATAAAGGCTTGCAGTGCTTTATCATCAGTGTCAAATTTTATCCCTTTCAACAATAACTTAACTTTATAATGAATCTTTTTCTTAACACTAAAATTTTAGACCTTTATTTGAAATATTTATATACTTATAAAATAAATAAAGCTACCAGGACTAAGGTTCTTGTACAACCTTTTTATTTTCAAGCTTTCAGACTTGTCAGTCCTTCAACAGGAGTATCACGTTAATAAATTAATGATAAATACTATTTTATATACAAATTATTATTTACATAATATAAATATTTATGATATTGAAAGAAAGAGATAAAATATATTATATTCTTTATGTGTGAAAACAACTTTCTGAAAATATGCGTGCATGGTGGATGATACGTGCTGGTTGAATGATATCTCGAGACTTCAAATTAAATTTAATAACTTCGTGAACTATTGTGGTATATATAGAAGAGTGCCTACATCTATGGAATAGTATTTGTCCATATTGTTTCATATGTTTCTGATCTTTCAATGCATATGTTTATGCTTTTTTGCTGTTTGGTTATCATAGATTCTATTAAGAGTATTTGGTATTTACTATGGATAAAATAATAAACTCTGGCCGAAGAACGCCCAAGCTAAAGATTGTTGGGTAAATTTAACGAAGTTGGCCGCAGAGAGCGGGGTAATTTATTCATCTGGAGATAAATTTATCGGTTTCTCCACCTCCTCCGGAATTTAATTCAATATTTCACCTCGATAGAAAAACTTTTTTTTTCCATTTCTCACCCTTCCCCTACCGAATTCCTTCGTCGTTTTCTTGGATGAAGAGAGTTGATTTTACTTAAACTTGTTGAAATATCTTTCCTCATTGAATAGGAAATTTGTATTTATTGGTTTTAGAAATAATGATTTTTTTAGCTTGTGTGTGTTCAAGGTATCCAATGGAATTCTATAAAAGTAATTATAATCAAGTATCATATTTATTGGAAATATATACACTTTTTATATATCACTGCTATGCCCAAGATTTTAAATGATTTCAAACCTTAATAGGTTATATTTCTGAATATAAATAACTAGATGGCGCTTTGCCATCTAAAAAGCACATGTGCTCCTGGTTAGGATATGTCCTCTTTATTTTGAATATATATAAGTGAGTCGATATTTTTGTCCGGCGAAAACCCAAGATTTTACATGGCCAATTCAGATTCAGTTTTTATTACATATCATAACGAATCTTCAGATATTTGAAAGTAATACCTGGCATTTTTAGAAACTGAAATACGACATTGTGCGCCTATGAGAGAGTTACTTTTATATTCTATATTTTGTTACATCGATTTACTTTTTTGCTTATATCTTGATTATTATTAATTTTCTAAAATTTGTATTACCTTATCCAAAGTATACGCTTCTAATAGGAGCCGTTTGATTTTTATTTGGTGGATTGGTGGAAGTCCATAAAAATAGCCTTGTTTATTTATTAAAGGGTATTTAAATAGCCTCCTAGTGTATCATTAATTGGAGTTAGTTCGTGTTTTCAAAATTCTATTCTTAAGATCATCTTAAATCTATAGAATGCTAAGGCGGAAAACAATACAAGCAAATAAATGATTTTACAAGAGGCAGAATCATAGGCCTTATAGAAGGTGGAATTTGGACTAGAGAAATTGTTATGAAAGCAGACTCTAATCAAAGTACTGTTGTAAGGATCGGGTCTCAGTGGTCAGAGGAAGAGAAAGGTTTCTAGAAAACCTGGATATTAGAAGATAGAATAATAAAAGAGAGAGAGAAGATAGGAGGATTCGAAGGATGGTTGTAGCAAACACAACAAATGTACCAATGATGCAAGCAGATTTACATGTGCAGAATGAATCTGTACCCTATCTGAACATCATTAATAACTGTCTTATCCTTGTTCTCACAAATATGGAATGAAATCGTTTTTAATGGAATTTGGATCCACTACATATAGTAAAGGAAATTCTAATTTGTGTGGTGAAACTAATTGAAGGATTGAACAATTTTTCTATTTCCCGTATTGATTTTCGAGGTAACTTTGGGTCTGTTCATCTTTTAAATTCCGACGACACCAATTATAGCAACAATCCATATTTATTTCATCTAACAGCAATGTACAAACTGTAGCAGGCGGTCTGCTGATTGGTCTCCAGTTCTGCCGTCACGTGACACGGTCTAGCTCTATGAAGAATTCGCTGAGACTTTAAGAAATTCTTAAGTTATCTTAACGAGTGCAAACATGTTTGCGTTGACAATTCACACGCAACGAAATAATTAAAATTAATCTAAAAAGTTATAATATCTCAAATATCTTCAAGGCCGCAGTCACCGTTCGGAGGAGATTAATTGATTCGCCGAATGTCGTGGTCCATTTGGATGAGGAAAGCGAAGACTAGAACGCGGCTGATTTCACACTGGTCTTTTCAGTGATACGTTAACCTTGACGTATGCACAGTGGAATCTTTGACTACTGGACATGCATCGGACCAGGAGGCTGTTGTTGAGTTCTGTGCAGCCTGGAGTATAGAAGCTCTATCTGTGCCTCCTTTCTGTGGTGAATCTGTATAAAATTTGTGGTCTCAATAAAGCTCTATATGTGTGTGATATTATCACAAATCCAATATTTTATAAATAGGCGGTACCTTTAGGGCATATGGATTCCCAATCCTCTACTCCAACAAGATCCTGTTTAAACCTTAGTTTTGATAGACCTGGTAGATAATCAATTAAAATCCTTCACCGCTAATATTTAGTCTGGCCAGCTAATTAGATTGCTGTATATGACGCCCCTATATGTGTGTACAGTCATACATAATTAAGCACTAAACCAATTACACATCTTAGATTTATTCAAATAAACTCACCTAAATTGGTTAATTAAATTATTCCGTCTGACTCTATATAGTAAATGAGAACTAATATTCTAATAGGTTGAATTTTTTAATACGATTATTGCAAATATTCTTTCTAACCCTCAGCATTTTATCTTGGTCCCGTTTGTCTTTTTTTTTGTCTCCCTGTATATTCTTTTTGGCCGAAACACTGGTATAGCATTTAAACATTATATACATGCTATATAAAAATTATATCTAAATATCGATTATCTAAAATTAAAATTATAATCCCCAGAACAAATAACTCTGTTTATATCTACCACCAAAGGTCATGACTTTCCATATATAAATCTATTGTTGTTGTTTCCCGTTGGCCGGCTCAAATCTTTCTGTAATTATGTAAATAAGTATTTTGTTTTCTTTATCAGAAAGCTCAAATCAGGCAGTACCTTTCTCAATTTATGTTTTAAATATTTTTAAAAATAAATTAAAGTGATAATAATCTAAATTGTTTTTATTATCTTTACCACGACTGCAATATAACGAACATTCATGTATCAAGCAAATGATGAATACTTCTATAAATAATATTCAAAAATCACAGAATTAAATCTTTTTTTAAATAATATATATATATCGTATATTTTAAACTCTCTCTGTATAATAATGACACTTTTAGTACATGTCACATATCTTCCAATTAGTTAAAGCCGATACCTTATAAGATCCTACCCTTCTACACTGCGTGACATTGAAAATGGAACACCAAGAAATAGTGGCCAGAAAATTATGCAAATTTCAGGGTAGACGCGCCTAGCCGAGTTATGCAAATGATGTAAAATGCGCAGCTCTCGTGCGCACATGGAGTAAGATATAAGGGAAGGAACTTGCAGAAAGGACAGTATTCGTGTCGTTATTTCTTCAAGGAAAATCATTGTAGAAATTTTGTTCTTGTGTCAAAAGACACGTGTAATAACAGAGAATGCCAGGTCATCGTAAATGGAGGCAGTTCAAGCAAACAGACGCTTTTACGAGGGGCATGGTGATCGGACTGAAAAGGGCAGGGTGGTCCATACGTCAAATCGCAGCTGATACACACCTTGGTGCGTCCACGGTGCACCGACTGTGGAGAAGATGGTTGGAACAAGGAAATGTGGCAATTTATAGGAATGTCGGTGCAACCAGAGTGACGTCAGCACGTGTGGATCGACGTATCCTTCGACAAGCAGTGGCGGCCCCACAAGCCACTTGTACCGCCATCCTGCAACATGTGCAAGACACCCTAGATCATTTCATCTCGACCAGAACCATTTCCCGTCGATTGGTTGCTAATGGCTTGCACTCATGCCGTCCGCTAAGAAGACTGCCATTGACCCCACCGAATAGGCGCCAACGTTTGGAATGGTGCCGGGCTAGATCGACGTGGATGACGGAATGGCACAGGGTCGTGTTCTCAGATGAGTCGCGTTTCTGCTTGTCCAGTGATAGTCGCCGTGTACGCGTGTGGCGTCGACGTGGAGAAAGGTCCAATCCGGCAGCAATTGTGGAACGCCCCACCGTGCGACAACGTGGAATAATGGTTTGGGGCGCAATCGCGTATGATTCCAGGTCACCTTTACTTCGTATTCAGGGCACTATGACGGCCCAACGATACGTTGATGATGTGCTGCGACCGGTGACACTCCCCTACCTTCAGGGGGTACCCAATGCCCTTTATCAGCAGGATAACGCCCGACCGCACACTGCTCGCATTAGCCAACAAGCTCTGCAAGATGTACAGATGCTTCCCTGGCCACCGTACTCTCCTGATCTCTCACCAATCGAGCACGTCTGGGACATCATTAAACGCCGTTTGCATGCCTTGCCACAGCCGCGTTCAGAAGACGAACTGTGGAAATGGTTGAGAGGGAATGGAGAGCCATCCCTCAGGACGCCATCCGTACTCTGATTGACTCTCTTCCTAGACGTGTTGCTGCGTGCATCGCCGTCCGCGGTGGTCCTACTTGCTACTAAGCCGACGCCGTTCTCGCTCTGTATTATGACTATCATTTTGAAATAAAGATCACTTATTGTTCGTCCCTGTCTCTCTTTCTGTCTGCCGAGTTTCATCACTTTGTGGCCACTATTTCTTGGTGTTCCATTTTCAATGTCACGCAGTGTATTAAAATGTACACCGTTTCTATTTACGACCACCCCATATTTTGTATACAAACTATTTGTATTTAAACTAAAAATGTTGACGTCAAAATAAAGATCCAAAGAGCGGTCAGCTGGGGACAGCTGCGGGTCAGAGGGGATGAAAAAGCTAACGCCCAGTCCAGATGGGGGCCCCCTCCCTCTAGGGCTTTATATAGACGACCCCGGTAAACAGGACAGGTTTTGAGCAGCAGTATGTTCTAGAGTGTGTAGACCGCTTCTGTCTCTCTCGTTCTCTCTCTCTCTCTCTCCATGTCTCGGTGATAGGCATCCAAGTTTGTGTCATGGCCTCTATCTCTGTCCCGTGGGCTGTCCCCGATCACTCTCGGTGCTATCATCTAGCCCTGCCTCTGCTTCTTGTTGTCCGCGTGTGGGAAGAACATCAACACTCGCCTCACGTACACGACTGCCAGCTTATCCATACGTCGGCAGGATCACATTTGCAACATTATATATATTTAATATTTTATTTTAGTTCGACATAGAGCGCTATGTCCCCCTAGGAACACCTGCACTTTAAAGGTAAACTAAACATTGAAATAAAAGAAAGATATTTGAAATATGTACAAGAATTAGTATGCAATTTAGTTAGATGAAAAGAGAAAAATATCAACACAATTGAAGATGAACAAAGGGTTGGTATGAAAATTTACTTAAATGAAATCAAATTGTGAAGGAAAACAATTAACAGATTGAAGAAAGTATTAAATAATATTTTAGAATAAAAACATGGAAGATACTAGAGAATTATTGAATAAAAACTATGCTAATCAGAGTTAATTTCTAAATGAAAGCGTATGTATGCTGATCCAAGCCTCCTAATATTTTTTCATCGCAGTAAGGAGAGTAGAAGAGAGTTTCCTTTATATTTAAAAGGAACATTCGGGCCTAAATGCTTCCATTTCTTATATATAGATAGCACGTTATCAACTTATAATATAATATAATATATATACATATAGGTGAAAAAATAGTGCAAAAGTGAAATTGTACTGGGATCAGGTGAATAAAATTGAGAAAAAGGCATCTCTTGTTCGTACAGATAAAATTTGCTGATGGCTTGCGCCATTTTAAAAAATTAATATCATGAATGGGTAGTTGGGCAATTCTATTATAATGAAAATTAACGATTAGTTAATATTTATTCCGACAGATGGCGAAAGCCATCAGCAAATTTTAGTTACACGATCAGATGATGCCTTTTTTTTTTTAAATATTTTTATATTTTAATATGATTTATACAGTAAAACCATCAAATATTCATGTAATATAGGTTTCTCAGGCGCCATTTGTGAGAATTCTCTAAGAACCGAGATCGGAATTGGCATTGAAGTAGTTTTAAAAAAATCCCTTTATAATTCTGATTTTGTACAAGTTAACACTAATCAGTAAGCTAAGAAACACAGTAATCATATAAGTGCAAAGTATAGGTAATATTTTCAAATTTGTATTCTTTCAGTAAATGATTAATAATGTTAAAGCTCTAGATTTCATAACGAATCGGATTCAATACTAAGAAATTATAGTTCTTCGATTTGAGAATACATGTTTTGCCCTTATTAATTATAATTCCATATTTTGCGTTAAGTGAATAATTGGGAGTTGGGGAATGTTACTTTCATACTCTGCTTACTGGACCATTTTTAGTCTAGATTTACTGCGCACTCGTAAAGAAAATCCTCAGACTTTATTTGAAGAGTATTTTTCAAGCCTCCCATTGGTCGATAATTTATTTTCCAAGCAGCCGAGCAAATACCAACATGGCGCTGAATGTATGGCCCCATTAGTCGTCTGCGAGGGTAAACAGCGATCTTCTGCCAACTGTGAATTCAACAAATCTCTTGGAAATATAATAGAGAACAGTTATTCATTGTTTAGGATTATTGTTTGGTAGCTTAGGTAAACTGGGAATTTATTTTATAAATTCAATTGATTATTGCACGGTAGATTTTTCTCTTTCATGGCTAGTTTTTGTTTCATTTACTACGTTTCATTGAGTTAATCAGAGTTTGAATGCTCCCTGAATATTATAATTTCAATTTATAACCCTTCTCGATTCTTCTAAAGTTTGTGGCTTTGTCATCGACTCCAGTCCGCTAGTTTGCGGAACGGTCAATAGAAGGCGCTCAGTTTTAGCGTCAATTTCGGCGGTAGAGGCGAATTATCAATTATCAATCCATATCCTCCCGTCAAAATTTCCATATATATATATATGAATTTACAATTAAAATATATAATAATAATTATGTCATATTTAATATAACGCATAAAAAAATCAACTATCTTTTTAAATATCAAGTTCAATAGATCTTTGACATCAATTAAAACTTTTTAAACCGCAAAAGAAACAACCTTTTTTTTGTAAACTAGCAATATTAGAAATTGTGTCCATAGAAAACATATAGCATATATATATTCATATATTTTCAAGAAATACGTATAAAATAAGGATTTTGTTATAAAATTCTTTGTATGAAACATAATATAATACCGTAGAATGAGCTATTCAAGTAGCGTAGGAAATTTTCAAATTTTATTGTTTTTAAGATAAATATAATGTGTTGGATCGAGTCATCTCCATCAACATATGAATAAAGCGACTTATTTTGCCGCGATAATTACTTTTTATATTACAATACGTGACACTGAATTTGTAAAACCAAGAATTAATGGAAAACCTTTATGAAAATCTGAATAAAGAGAGCACCAGTAACGAGCAATAAATGGTCTTTATTAGAACAGAATACATCTATACACTGAGAGCGACATCGCTGTCCACCCAATATGTCAACATGTCTTGGTACTGACTCAATGGGGTCCTGAGGGATGGCTGCCCATTCTCTGTCAACCATCAGCCACAGTTCATCTTCTGAACATGGCTGTGGCAGCGCACATCAGATCCCACACTTATTCTATAGGTGAACGATAAGAAGACAGTAGTGGCCATTGAAGCACCGAGGTTTCATGCAGGACATGTTGGCTGATGCGTGCTGTGTGTTTGGTCGAGCTTTATCCTGCTGGAAAATATCATTTGATACCGCCTGAAGGAAGGGTAGCATCTCCGGTCTAAGCACGTTATCCACGTATCGTTGGCCTTAATAGTGCCCTCAATACGAAACAGAGATAATCTGCTATCATAGGCGATGGCTCCACAAACCATAATTCAGCGTTGTTGTGGTCCACAGATGCGCCCCGATTGGTCCTGTCATGAAGACGGCGCCAAATATTTACTCAGGGACAATTAGTGCTAGAACAGAAGAGCGATCCATTTTAGAACAATACCCTATACTTATCAGCTGCTCATGTGGCTCTATACCGACAAAATTGCAAACAGAGGTGTCTTTACCGTTGGGTAAATGGCGGTCTTCTCAACGGGCGCCTTGCGACCAATCTGTGTGTAATGGTTCTGGTTGGTATGGAAGAATCAAAAAAGTCCTGCACATCCGGAAAAATGGAGAAAGGAATAAAAAGGAGAATGCGTCAGTTTACACGTGGTGACGTCACTCTGGCCGCACCATCAACACTCAATCAAGCCAATTTCTCGTTCCAGCCATCTTCTCCATAGCCGGTGGACTGTGGACATGTCGAGGTGTCTGTCCGTAGAGATTTGACCTATGGACCAACCGGTCCTTCTGAGTCCAATCACCTCTCGTGAAATCGTCTGTCTGCTGGAACTACCTTGGCTGGCCGTGGTCTGACATTCTCTGCTACTAAACGTTTTCTCTGAGTCTAAAAAAAAATCATATGATTTTCCCCTGTCAGAGAGAGAGGTCCGAATATTGACAAATTTTTAAGTTCATTCTCTTGTATCTTTAATCGACGTGCGCGGGACTCTGCGCATTTTGTATCATTTACATAACTGTGAGCTAACTCTATCCATATTTCACTCTTCCAGAAATTCTTTGTGCAGAAAATTTCGAGTAAAATAATATAAATTAAAACTATATTCAATACATCATTCTGATCTGGAAACGCATCGAAATCAGACAACTCTTATACTGTAACTTTCCCATAAAAATAGGAAGTATTTTAATCCAAAATTTCAAACAATGACATCTTTTAACATATCTTTCATATTTGAGTAAATATTGTCTTCGAACTGTTATTATTGATTTCATTATAAGTTCGAATATAAATGTTGCACTTTTTTTGTATGTGTACGCATTTTTCACATGATTAACGTATTTACGCAAGTTTGGCTTAAATATACATTTGTTTCCAATAAAATAATTCCTAGTATCAATATCTTTACCTTCTACCATTTTTTATTCATCTATAAACCTCTTGGATCATATATTTTGGTCGCTGATTTACAGCTTGCACCACGCTGACGAAGGCCAACAGCCCGAAATGTGTATATAATTGACTTTCATGATTTACTAAGAAATGGGTTGGCAAAATATATTGTTACGTAGAAATTAAAGCACATTCCAGATGGAGAGAGAATGTTCTAGAGCGTTTAAGAATCATGTAGGAAAAGCGGAAGACAACTGATTGGCCAATCTACAGCTATTGCGCAACGCTCGGTGCTGGCGGCTTTCTGATTGGCTGACCAACCGTGACCGTTCTGGAAAGATCTACTCCGGAATATATATAGGGATGAAAAACTCATGCCAGGGGAGGAAGAAAGATAAAAAAGGTGTGGAAGAACGAAGCTACGTGGTGGACTCCAAGCAATATGCTGTCTCAAGAGGTCGGACTGCTGCTTACCGCCGACGCCGGTGTACTTCCTGGAAGATTCGAGAAGGTTCTACGAACTTCTGTCTCCTGTTCTGCTTCTGCTTTTCCTCACCGGGCTGCAGTTGGTGAGTTTGTAACTGCTGTGTTCTTTATTGTTGTTTCATTTTTGCACTCTTCTGTAATTATTTTATCGATTAGGCTTAAATAAAGTCCTAAAGATCCTTTGTACCCACGGAAGTTATTCTTTGTCAACCAACAACGCAACAACATGTATTTTTATTCCACTAGATGGTGATTCTAGCAGTTTTATTCTATTCGGCTTCAATCTGGGCACATGATTAGGCCTTAATACTTTTGTAGTGGTTTTTTTGTTTTGTAAATAGTTTCATTTTCACGATGCACAATCGCGTCCTCTGTTATAAGGAATATAAACTATTTTAGAGTAAATAATTATTTTCGAAATGATTTTTTTTTCTCCTGCCTTTACTGAAATGATATATTAATGGGAGGGCCTGGATCATAACTCGTGATCTCTCCCATTAATTTATCATTACAGTAAAAACAATAGAAAATTGTTTAAATTTAAAAAGCATCATACACGTCAAATATTGTTTCTGTTTCACTTTAGTTATTTCGAATGTTTGTATCTCTTCAAAAATAAAAAAAAACGAAACGTTTTTTTTTTGTTTGTGCCCAACAAAAAAATTACCTAATTTTACGTTAACCTTTCTCAAACAGTAAATTCGAAATTAAATCATTTATAATTTTATAAAAGCAATTTTTAAAATATATTATAATGCAACAATGATAATGGCACTCATTGAAACATTTCATTTTATGTAAACCTGTCTCAGAAGAGAGTACTGGAAGAAATTAATCAGCTATGCACAGTTATGATAGAGCTATATAAAGTCGGTTATCTTTTAGGTATCTTCCATTTCATGTTTAAACAATATTCTCAGATTTTTATGCCAAACTGTAGAACTGGTATAATACGAGTAAATACACCTCTCCATCGTCCAATGTTGTTGTTGTCGTGTCCAAAGAAGAGCCTAAGATGTCTTCGTGCATTTCTATTACAGCAGCAGCAATGTCCACTATCTTGGGTGTGTGAAGCTGCTGTTCTAGGTCCATGTCAATTTTCTGTTGTTGTTGTTGTCGTGTCCAATGAAGAGCCTCAGGTGTCTCCATTCACACATCTATCACACCAGTCGCAATATCCACTATCTTGGGTGTGTAAAGCTGCTGCTCTGGGTCCATGTCAATTTTCTGCAAGGCTGCGGCCATTGCTGGGCATGAGAATATGTGGGTAGGTGTTAGTTCCACACCAGGACAGATGTTGCATCTCTTATAGGTTCTTGTGCCATCTGGATGTATTGTCATTCCTTTATAGTGTTTTGTTCTAGTCTTGTTATAGTTTTTGTAAATTTTCCCTCGGAGTTTATTTCGCATATTTGATATTTTCTTATTATTTCAATGTATCAGATAAAAGCTTAGACATGATGCGTTCCTAGGCGTATAGAACTGTCAATTTTGTCTTCTCCCTTACGCTAGCTATAATATAGGATGCTATGGGGCATTATAACTTGATTTTCATCTCCGCATAACTCACAAAAAAGTATTCAGTTATTGATTAATATGTTAGTTTCTCAATTTTAAAGTATTACAATGTACTATAGCGCCATCTGTTATCAAATTATAAAACTATTTTAGAGGCGTAATATTCTTTTTTTTTTTTTAAATAAAACAATTTCTACTGTCCTTACTGCGATGGAAAAATTAAAGGGAGGGCCTGGCTCATCAGTGGTGAACCCTCCCAGCGGTTTCGCCAGTTTAAACTGGCCAAACCGCTGGGAGGGTTCACCACTGATGAGCCAGGCCCTCCCTTTAATTTTTCCATCGCAGTAAGGACAGTAGAAATTGTTTTATTTAAAAAAAAAGAATATTACGCCTCTAAAATAGTTTTATAATTTTAAAGTATATTAATTAATATTCATTTAAGTTTCTCATGGTTTATAAAGAAATTTCATTTAGGTATGATTAAGTGCTAATGGCTCGAAAGAGCTGTCGGGTCTTTTACAATAAATGTAGGGAGTTATGAAATCGCCTTGTACTGGCGAGGGCCATAGTTTGGAACCCTAGTATGCAGGTTGTTAGCTTTTGTCTAAATTCGCCAAACCTCGTGTTGTAACTTATTGACCAACCTAAATCTGAACGTTGAGCGTATCATTTATATATTATTTTCTAACACACAGAGGGGTTGTAAAGATTAAAATAGTTAAGAAAATTCATAAATGAAAGATTTTCTATTTCCCACATTTCAACTTAGGTCTGTTAAACACCATTTTAAGCTCCAGAGAGAACTACTTCTTTTATCTCAAATATTTAAATTGGGTTTAAAGGTTTAACGGAAGGGTTGCCAATCGTGATTTCTGTCAATTCCACGGCCGTGTCGAATAGGATTTCGTTCAAAATAGGATTTACAGCAAGTCGCTGGAAGTCACCGTGTAGAATCTTACATTCCTCGCTTCCTCCCCAATCTCTTCGTACATCATAGCATTGATCACAGTAATTCAAATGGATAATGCGCTAATTCTCTCCAATTGAATTTTGACATCACCGCTATTGTATAATAAAGAATTTGGAAGAGACTAGCTCATCTTAATTGTAAATCTCTCAAATAATTTTGTCCCTGACTATTACGATTGTACTTACTTAACACACTTGTATAACGCCAATGTTAAAGTCTATACTTGGTGAACTAGAGGCTGAAATATACTAATAGTGAATGCGAGCGCGCCTGTAAAATAAACCACCTTGAAATCCATAAACTACTATTCTAAACTTTTTACTTTTCAAATTAAAAGAGGCAAAACATATTTTTATAGTAATAGATTAATAGCTATAAGTATTTATTTATTATAAAAGTGCTTCTACAGTTTAATATCATGTTGCCCTCGAATCAGGAGAAATGTTTTGTGAACTGAAACTTGGTCTCGTATTTAAAATCACATTTTTCGTATGTTTTCAACAAAATGTCATCAGCTAGAAAATACCAAAATTTTCTTATTCTATAGAGGAAACAGACCATTCAATAAGCTCAGCGGCCTGATACTGGGGCTGGTACCAGTGATGAGCGAGACCTCTGTTACTTCAGTAATAATGTCTAAAGCTATATACCGAAGTCGCTAGTACATATTCGGTCTCTTTCAATTTGATTTCGGCATGTCCACAATCAATCATGAAGTTTGTTGCCTCTAGGAAACCCCCCATACGATGATAAAGCTTTGGTTACTATTGGTGATGACAATGAACTCAAGCAGCTGTCTCAATCCTCAATATTCAAATTGCCATTAGAAACATTGAGAGTAATTCCGCTTTCCTTTAACATGGTCTTCTTCAATTGTCGTCTTAATCCATCAGATATAACTGAAAATTAGGCCGATGGCGGCAACCTGAATCGACTAAAGCAGAAAATACAGTGTCATCAATGATGATTTCGACATAATTTTGTTGGAATTTGGCGACTTTCGACGATGGGGAGCTTTTCAAACTCGCGGCCTCACCCTCGATGTTGGTCGCCAAGTCTAGTTTCCCACATTTTGGCGGCGTGGAAATTGGCTTGTATGACAGGGAAATGGACTGACGTCTTGGAGATCTTCCTCTATTTGGATTCGGCGATTATCTGCGGTAGATTTGACTTTGTACGGCTTTCGCGTCACCTATCTGAGTAGCTTAGGGACTTAGTTAATACCTTTTAGGTCTCTGCGTCCATTGCCAACTGTTTCTGAAATATCGTTTAACATGGATGGGTGGCCGCAATTAAAACGTCGCAGTAAGGGCAGTAGAAGTTCGTATTATGTATAAAAGAAACATTCGTGCTTTTAAATCCTTTCATTTTATATGTATAGATGGCGCGCTATTGCTTTGTGTTAATTTATGCCTAACTGGCCTTGTCTTTATTGTTTGCGGAAGAGCATTGCTCGATGCAAATATTTGAATGTAATTCTACTGTCCTATAAGCTTATGTCCCTAGTTCTCTTGAAAACCATTTCTGAGATTCCATCCTTCAGTGCTGCGTATATAAGCAGAATCGTTCATTACAGTATAAGAGCTCTGAGAAGCGGTCTGGTGGATTAAATTGGCGAAACCGCTGGAAGGGTTCACCACTGATGAGCCAAGCCCTCCCAATATATTTTTCATCGCAGTAAGGGCAGTAGAAGTTCGTATTATGTATAAAAGAAACATTCGTGCTTTTAAATCCTTTCATTTTATATGTATAGATGGCGCGCTATTGCTTTGTGTTAATATTGGAATGTTGTCATGCGTCCTCCATTTATCGTGGTGGCATCTGGTTTATATGGGTGTTTAGTTGGGGTACTGACGTCATGTGGTATGGTTGGATGCATGTGTTTGGTTGGGGTACGGCTGTCATGGATGAGGCCTTTGAATAAGATTCGAAATTGCAGTCACGTTTTTTTCAATCTCTTCTCGAATAATTTCTTACAACGAAGATGGCTCAGGTGTAGCCGGCTCGGGATTTAGTGCGTGATGAACTTCTTCACGCACGATGCGTCGGATTAAGTCTTCCATTGATTCCGAGTCTGCTGAATCGATGGCGGCAACATTCGGTAGTCTGTCGAATACTACACGTTTATTTACACGTTGTTTATGTGAAGCCTCGATTTTTCGGCACCATTTGATGAACTCATAGATAGTTGCAATGTCTAAAATGACGATTGACCGATATATTATTTCCTCCTATATTCCTTTCGTCAAGTGTGCAACTATTTCATTTTCTATCATAGCCGGATTCACTTCTCTGCACAGTTGGAGAACATCTTGAAGGTAGGAGTCACTGGTCTCCCCCTTTCCCTGAGATCGAGTTTTGAGTTTGTCTAAGAGCTGATCTTTTTGAGCGACATGATGCTCAATATTCTGTGAAAACATTTTCTCAAAAATATAACCCATGAAATAAGTTGCTTTTAATATTTTCGTACCACATGTGCGCTGTTTTTCATTTTCTATCATAGCCGGATTCACTTCTCTGCACAGTTGGAGAACATCTTGAAGGTAGGAGTCACTGGTCTCCCCCTTTCCCTGAGATCGAGTTTTGAGTTTGTCTAAGAGCTGATCTTTTTGGGCGACATGATGCTCAATATTCTGTAAAAACATTTTCTCAAAAATTTATCCCATGAAATAATTTACTTTTAATATTTTCGTACCACATGTGCGCTGTTCCTTGGAGGAAAAAATAAACATTTGCGAGGCACATTGTGTTATCCCAGCAGTTGTAACGAGCGACGCGATGGTATACTTTCAACCATTTTTCTGGATTCTGGTTGTGTTCTCACGTGAAAATTGAAGGTTTCTGAAAGATCGAGAAGGGTACTCACCCTTATGGGTCTGTCTTTCTTGAATTTCATGGAAATATATTCTAGAGGCTCTAGACCTTGGATTCTTTGGCTTCTTCTAACGGTTTGGGCGGCGAGTGGAGAATCCAGCTTCTCCAATAGTTGTCGCGGTAGTGGTGACGAGGAGTCGTTTTATTTAAAAACAAAATGTTTATTTATCAAAAAGATAGCATTGGCTGTACAGATATGATCAAAATCATTTATCTAATAATTATCAACAAGGTACATGAAATAGCAGTGAGACCAATTGAAATCACGGACAGATTAAATTATTTTTCTTTAATCAGTGATAATTTATTATATTTAATCAATTAATCAGCTGATAAAATATTTATCAAAATGTATTATAAAATAGTTTTCATTTATATCATAATCATCATTGATTTTTTAGTGTTTTTATATATCATTGCATTTATATAAGAGCGAAAATTATATTATTACAACAATTTAGATTTTATATACTTGATGTATAGATTGAAATTGATGAAAATGATTGATATTTCCATCAGCTCACTGCTTACTTTGGTCTGATATAGCGATAGTGGGTCACCAGCCGCATTGATTTAGTTTAAATCACACACACATACAAAACTCTTTATAAATAAGAGGCGAATCGTCTTTTGAAATGTTGGTTGAATGAATTATTAATTTATAGATATAATATATATATGCTGAATATATGTATAAATATAACCTCCGTAAAAGAATAAATATATTGAGAGACCCTGGCTCGTTAGTGTAGTGAATTATGTAATGGTATCAAAACTAATTTATATTACATACATTACATACATACATGCATGCATACAGTGCATACATAAATTCATACATACATCATAAATATTAAATATGATATATGAATTGTGTAATGGTAACGAAACTAAATAATTTTATAAGATCTATTTAACAACTAAGGTGTATATTAAATATAAAATTACAAAAAAAGTTATTAAACCGTTATCTAAAAAGTTATTCAATAAAACAGTATTCGAAGCGGTTTTTAATAGATTGAACTGGCGAAACTTCTCGGTGGGTTTACGAATGATGAGCCAGGCTATCATATATTCTTCAAATTTTTCGTACATAATATTGAATAGGCAATTCAATTTTAACGTAAAGCCCTGCATAACACACTGGACGAGATTATAAAAACAGAAATAACCAACTGGATACAAACCATTAAGACATCTGTTAACACCACGGTTTCTACAGACAACTTTACATAAAACTCTGCCCTAGGCAGAGATCACTGGAGTGTTGAGGAGAACTGTAATTTTGACGAACAACAATAAATGAACCAATTAACTTTAATTAGTGCTAAAATGTTTCCATTTTGTCTCTAGAGGGCACTGCATGTTAGGTTTATAAAATGCGTGGGGAGTTGAAAGCGGAAAATTCCTCTTATTATCTTACACTGTGTTCTTAACACTTCACTCCAGTTATCTTGTCTATAGTCTATGTATATACTGTTACGACGCTTCTCAGCCGTCGATGTTTGCGTTCAAGGTTTCTAATAGAACAATGTGGATTATTTGTGGATACAGCTTAGTACGGTATATTTATTATAAGAGCTCTAACGGGTAGATTATTAACTATATACAGTAGATGGACTTGCCTTCATTGTCCGCCACTAGAGGGATCCTCCTCGTTACCGTCTTCCAGCTTAGTCCATACGGCCACACGCCCGGAGCCCACTTCCCGTAGCCAACTTGCCACGTCTGTTTTCACCGCCGTTATCTCTGCGACTGTCCTGCTCCCCCCACATTGGAATGTCGTCCTAGCGCCTGTTCTCCCCCACACACACGTGGGCCATCCTCTCGGATATCTTGTCATACAGGGAGGAGAGAAATACCCATTTTACACTACTATATGTCTATCTATAGTATATGTCTATACTAAGAACACCTAAGACTTCACACGTTCCTACTATAGAATGGGTCCGTTTAAGACTGGTTTCACTAGACAATTCAAAAATAATTTATTGACAATTAATCAATGGTTAAATAAAAAAGAATTTAAAAAAAAACAAAAATAACGAATAATATTATTAACAATTGAGCGATAAACATTTCACTGTTGTTCTTAGCAAGGGAAAGTCTATTGTTTCCGATTGCTTCCATTTGACTTCTGAAAAAATATATTTTTTATTTTTATTGTTATTTCATATATGGGAATTTTCCGAGAGAATAGTGATCTATAAAAATGAAGGTTGCCTCTCACGTTACAATAGAAGATAAACTGAGTGACATTTATTGACCGTCTCGGAAATTTAGCGGAATCGGGTTGATGGAAAAGTCATACAATACCATCTTTGGTAAACAGCGCTAGTTTGTGGCGACGGTTAATAGATGGCGCTTAGTATGTGTCTAGTTTAACAGGAGAGGCGATCTTCATTCTTCTATATTAGTTGTGTCATTTGACAATGTATAGTGTCTCCTGGGAGAATCAGGACTTGAGGATCCACGAAGATGTTTGGCAGGTTCTCCTAAAGACCGAGAGAAAGGCATCTAGGCTGGAGTAGCGGATTCGCAGATAAAATTTATATTTTACAAACATTCCTTGTGACAGAGTTGGCTCTATTGAATGACACCTCGCCGGGTCCTTCAAACTGCTAGAATGAAAGTAGTCCCGGTCCGAAGGGACTTAACAAAACTTGGACCTTCTCCAAGTTCTAAAGTTCGCCCTGGAGTCCAGTTAACCCTTCCTGGAATGGTCCAACTGGACTCGGTAGCAGAATCCTCTCTATCAAATGGATTTATTTTAATCATAGCGATATACAAATTGGGAGTAGATTTCAAACTTTATATCAACTGTTTAATCTAAGATATTATATTCGATATATGCATTAATTAGCATATTACCTTCTATAAGAATTTAAAGCATTGAAGCACGAATGCTTCTTTTAAATATAAAACAAACGACTACTCTCTAATGTCCTTACTGCGATGAAAAAATATTGGAAGAGCTTAGCTCATCAGTGGTGAGCCTCCAGAGATTTAGCCAATTGAACTACCAGACCGCTTCTTAAAGCTCTGATACTGTATTGGATAATTCTGATTATATATGCTGAATGAAGCAAAAGCGCCATATTTATATAGAAAATGAAAGCTTTTAAGAACGAATGTTTATTTTACACACAACACAAACGTGTACTATCCTTGCAGGGATTAAAAATTTGGCTCATCAGTGGTGAACCCTCCCAACGGTTTCGCCAATTTAATCTACCAGATCGCTTCTTAGTGCTCTAATACTATATTGAACAATTCTGATTATATATTTCTTATTATTTCAACACACAAAACGCGATATCCCGGCTAGGGATAATTGCGTTGATTTACATTTTTTTTAAAACAGAAACAGTTATAAACATATTATACAAGAAAAAGTAATTCTCTCATTATATATGTTACACTGAAGGGTGGAATCTCATAAATGGTATATAAGAATATATATAACAAATGAAAACATTTAGGATCGAAAGTTTCTTTCACACATATATCAAACTTCTACTGTCCTTACTGTGATGAAAAAATATTGGGAGGGCTTGCTCGATGCAAATATTTAAATTTAATTCTACTGTCCTGAAAGCTTATGCCCTTAGACTGCTTAAATATCATTTCTAAGATTTCACCCTTCAAGGTAGCATATAAAGGTAGAATGATCCAATACAGTATTAGAGTTCTAAAGAAGCGGTCTGGTAAATTAAATTGGCGAACCCGCTGGAAGGATTCACTACTGATGAGTCAAGCCCTCTCAATATTTTTTCATCGCAGTAAGGACAGTAGAAGTTTGATATATGTGAAAGAAGCATTTTCACGTCTAAATGTTTTCATTTGCTATATATAGATGGCGCTTTTGCTTTAAAGAACATATATGTTTTCTAAATATTGAATGGATCTCTAGAATTTTAGAGAATTTTGGAAATAAATAGAACGCAAAAATTTGACGGATCTCTTTTCTACCCGAGAATTCAATATTTGAATATTTTATATTAATTTTACTTTCAAACTGTGCACCCACCGAACACAGGATCTTATTTATTTGGCCCCTTCGAATTTTTCCTTCACAATTCAATTGTTTAAAATAATAAAATTATTTCCAGAGAATTTTTTTCTCCCTCCTCCCTTACCCTCATACAAACAGCTATAGAAATTTGTTTTTTAAAATGAATTTTATATATAAAACACACTATATATAGCGAATCAATAAAGTTCTAAACCTTTTGTGAACGAAATGTAATTGATCACATTATTAATTTGTGAATCAAAACATCCGTTTCTATAGGATTATCTAAAGGTTTGATTGATTGGTTTGAAATTTTTATGTAAATTGAGGAATTTATCGTCGCCTCTAAGCAAAAAAAAAAAAGAAGTTATTTTCGCACTAATTCTCAAAATGAAAACAATATTCTACTGCAATCAGAGTAGTATTTGTTTTAATGTGACAAAGTTAGACAATTTGTCAACTTTACAACTTCTGGTATTAGAAGGGGTCCGTTAATGGAAAATCTGTACAATTGAATAGCTCATATGCAAACACCACAGCATAAAAATATTGCATTATATATATATGTTGTATAAAAATTATATTCTTATTTAAAATTATGATTCTCAGATCAAATTACTTTGTTTAGTCGACCGTCAGATGTCGCGGATTTCCCTATATAAACCTATTGTTTTTGTTTCCCGTTAGCCGGCTCAAATCTTTCTGTAGATATGTAAATAAGTCTTTTGGTTTCTTTATTCTTACGCCTTAAGTCAGGTAGTACTTTCTCAAATTATGTATTTTATATTCCTTAAGCTCAATTAGAGATATTTCTCATTTAAACTATTTTTATCACCAGGACTGCAATATCACAAGCATACTTATGTATCCTTGAACAACCTAAGCAAATTCTATATTAAATTAATTTATTATTACAATGTTTATCACAAGAGAAGGAATCGCCTGACATCATCTAGAAGAAGGAACAAAAGTTAACGGCGACTAATGTCTTTTATTAATGCTGTAAAATTCGGCAAGCTTTCGGACTTTGACGTCATTCAACAGGCAACTTTTTAAGTTAGGACGTAAAAGTCCGAAATCTTGCCGAATTTTACAGCATTAATAAAAGACATTAGTCGCCGTTAACATTTTTGTTTTTTCTTCATAATATATATTGTTGCATCAATTTTAATGCGCCCTACATTTATTCAAAATATTCTATGATATTTAATATTTATTTAAAACAGATTATTTAGATTATCATCATCCCTTTTCATAGTTTCATTCCTTTTGTAATATTTATTGTACATATATCTTGATTGGTTATTGGAGCGAGAGAGGACCTAGACCAAGACTGCGAATAGCGACCAACGAAGAAGTCAACGAATAAATAAACGCAATAACTTTAAAAGGTAATTTTTTTACTTTTATTTATTTTCTTTGAGTATGTAAACCCGCTCGGGAAACGTGGATAACACCAAGAAGGAAGAAACCAAGGTCGACTCTGCAAGGCTGCAACTTGGTGCAACAATATATATATATATATACTAAAAATAAAGAAGGCATTTCCTGACCACGAGCACGTGTGCTTTTTAGATGATCAGGATATGCCTTCTTTATTATTAATATCAACACCTGACCCACTTATCTTTTATTTTTTAAAATTGTTTTTTTCATATATGTATATATGGCCAGAGAGTGGAATCAATGTTTTTATCGGGAGTAACTATTTGAGGAAATGTCTGACCTACAAGAAATTATTGTCAGGACAAATAGATATAGAGACATTTTTTTAGCTATAGCTTGTAAACACCAATCCTGCCAAAAGAGGAGTTTGGGTTAAAGGAGGCTCTCACAAGCCAGCAAGCCTCAACTGTTTGACCTAGAGGTCTTACGAATAAAATATAGATTTTTAATGGATAACCAAAGAAAATAAGAAAAATACGATTGGATTGAGGAATAAATAAATAAAACTGACGAAAGAATTCTGAGAGGCAGCAGTTAAAGAATTCTGAAGCTGAAGAAGAAAGCGTTGAAGAAGTAGAGAATTCTTTAAATGTGGCTAAAGATGGACACTTCCAGAGAAACTACAGCTGATCTCAACTAGATGGTCTCTTCGGGAAATATTCGTACATATCTTCGTATCTTCAGGAAGAAGAAAAACGCTAAAGCATCCCATCATAAATAAAGTCATCGGCACTTAATATCGACTAAGCGTAATTTCCCAGAACTAATCAATTTAGAGATTCTTGATCTTGAAAGTATATTAAATATTTTTTTGGCTTTAACTATTTTCCTTGATACTACTTCATATTTGGTGAGAAAATAATGTATTGGCCTATGGCACGTATGATAGAATAGATTCAAGCAAATGATGGGAGAATTTGTTTGCTAAATTAAAAATGGCTCGGGCATTATTAACTGGTTTGCTAACCTCGTCCTCTGAGGATACGACAGCCTCGTGGTATACCCACAAAAAGGGTGAGAGTGTGTTGCCACACATACTTTATACTATGAAAAAGCAGAGCGAATAAAAAAAAACTTGCCAAGAGTTACTGAGAATATGAATATCATTAAATATTCTAAACGGATCATAGTTAACAGTTTGATTTGAAGCCATTGTATGTAAAAATTGTGGTGAGTTTTATTATTTTTAAATTGTGTGGAATCAAATTTTCGGCGATTCGTTTTTTTTTACATTTCAGAGCATTACCAATATAAATTATTGTGATACATTAAGATTTCAACAGATACGTTTATATACAGGATATCGTTAGATTTGAAATAGTTTCAAATTTTATAAGATCATAAGTTTTTGTGCGTGAAAAATATTGTTTTATATCATAATTGCACATTAGAATACCACGAAAATATTTATTTTCATGTAAAACCTTTTTTTCACATTAATTCCTACTCTCACACAATTCTGGCCTTAACAATCATTTCATGATTTTTCGGGATGTTTGAATGATCAGTTTTTTGATCGTTGAGGTACAGCTTGCACCACGCGGATTAGGGTCAACAGCCCAAACAAGTACATGGTTAGCTTTTATTTATTGATCAAGAATGAGTATTTGGCCAATTCTGGAATAATTAAAAATCAACAGAATAGTTGATATTTATTCCGATAGATGGCCATCAGTAACTTTCAGTTGCACGATAAGGAGATGACTTTTTATTTATTTATTATAAGTTAGAGAACTTGTGAGTAAAACAAGAATGATGTGATAGGTTAGTGAATAGAACAGGACAGCAATAAGACCCAGCTGTGATAGTGTCTCCGAACGTTGACACGGCTGGCTTGGGTAACTCGACACCGTCCTGAAGTGCCTGGAACGGCGGTGGCCAAGTGCTTCCTCGCTCCATTAGCTTCCAGCCACTGCTCGCCAATCCGAGTCATTCTAAACATATTGCTTAATCATATCTTTATACTCCATGATAAAATCATGAAAAAATTTTAAAAACTATAAATATTTTATGATTAATTTTCATAATAAAATTAGGAATGCTGGAATTTATAAACACTTGTAAACGCTTCTTGTGAGAAACAGTTGATGTTTTAATTAAGCCTGTTGAAGAGCGATTATCACTTGATAGCTAGCATTTTAAAATAAAAAGAAATTCATTGTGAATAAATATTTGAAGTTTGCAAACAGCAACTCTATATTTAATTTTCGAATTCGCTAAATAGCTCGAATGTAATTTCTGGAAAAAAAAATCGATACTTCGTACATAAATACATCCCCCCGCAAATTCGCAACTTTTATTTAAAAAAATGTTGATCCTGAAATATGTCGATAAACGTTATAAAAATTCTCTATAATTGTAAAGTTCTCGCATTTTGCTGAGGACTTGAAAACAGATGACGTTTTAATTAAATTTACTTTTATCTATTTATAATTTGTGTAGACATGCCGGGAGCTACCTAGACTATAAAGTCTGTCCGACTGTATCCCTCTCACGTTTTGTAGATATAGAGTTATAGTGTGGATTTCCCCTGATATACACGAATTCTGATAATTCATTATTGCCAAGTTTATTTGAAACAATAATAAACTTAGATGTGGTTTACAATTTGCATAGGTTCAGAGAATTATGCTAATTTGCTTTTAGACAGTTTTCCTCGAATATATACAACGCAGAGCAGTATAAATAAATTTAGTGAATAAGTTTAGAAGTCAAGAAAACAATGGTTATTCCTTCTAACCAATTAAACAACAGTTGATGTAGATCTGTATTCCTAGAGTTATAGTGTAGATTTCTCTTGATTAACACGAATTCTGAGAATAATTGTCAAGTTTACTCGAAACAATAATAAACTTAGCTGTGGTCTACAATTTTCTCAGGTTCAGAGAGTGATTCTAATTTGTTTTTAGACAGTTTTCCCTCGAACTAACACAACGCACAGAACTGTATAAATAAACTCAGAGTAAAGTTTATAAGTCAAGCAAACTATAGGCATTATTTTTAACCAATTAGACTACCATTGATGTAGATATGTAGTCTAAGAGTTCTAGAGTTCCATAAGTCAGTGAAGGTTATTCATTGTCAAGTTGAAGACAAGGGTACGTAGACGTGACCGCGTGGCGGCCAACAGGTCCGGGGAGCCCAACGCCACCGATCGATTCCCTCAGACAGAGGATGGACCGCTTGGTGCTGGCGGCAGCGCTCCTGTTGGCGGCGGTGGAGTGCCTGGACCCGGCCGAACCCCCCGGTAGGTCCGCCCGCCAAGCACGATCTGAACACCCCTTTTCCTCAATTAAACCATTCCCCCTATTTAAACCTATTCTTGTAAACTGAGGAAAAATAATGTTTCTCTGGATAGTGTAAATACATCTGATCAACACCTAAACAAACTTTTCATGTATAAGTTGACTTCTTAAATTATTCTCCAAATTTATTTTTGCAGCTCTCTGCGTTGTGATAGTTGGAGGTAAAACTGTCTAAAAACAAATTAGCATCATTTTTTGTACCTGTGCAAATAGTAAACCACATATCTAAGAAATATAAGCATTAATGCATGAATGCTTCTTTACACATGAAATTATGTGTATGTCCTGATAAACCATGAGCCAATAGTAGAAAAAAGTTTGTTTTATGTGTAAAAGAAACATTCAAAGCTTTCATTTCCTATATACTATTATCATGGATGCTATGGTATCAAGGTCGCCCGTTTACTGTTGAGGAACAAAGCCCGAAACCATGGTACACAGGGTGTTAGCTTTTGTCTGAATGTCAACATAGCCATTATACATTTCGTACTCGAGAGATTAACCAATGGATTGTTTTGAGACATTTGTAGTGGTAGAGGTTCTACTTTTGGTACTGTAACATGCTTTATATTTAATTATTTAAAGTATTTAATTGTTCTTTGATTTTCTGCATAGTTAGGCAGTCAGCAACACTACTTTCCTTTTTCTCTCATTTTACATAAGTTATTTTTTGTTTGTATATTATGGTTAACCTTGATTTAATTTAAATATTAAAACACAAAGTATTTTGTGACTATCCTTTATTTCTAAATAGAAAACTTTACACAGATATTTATATACCTAGATGTCTCCCTTCATGTTGTATACATATATTTGTTTAACAATTCCCCGTCATATCTTTATATAAGAAGTTTTATTAGAAAATAAGAATTCGCGCCTGATGGTTTTATTCCTTATTTTTATATAGCTAAAGTATTTTAAAAGTTTTGCTTTATTTAAGTGATATCTTTCATTCACAATCTTATTCTAAAGATTGTAAGATATTCGGATTTTAACTTAAATTGTCCAAAAAGTAATAGAAAGTAGACAAGAAGTCACAAAAGTTGCTTTAGAACTTCATCTTTTATATTTGATCTTTTTCTTAGAATGAGTGCGATTTTTTTGTACGCTACACTTTAAATAAACAATTTTATTAATTATAAGTTAAATGAACTATTGTTTATTCAGTAATTTAGTTCATCTGTAAAGAGTATAATGGAGAAAATATAAATAATATAAATAACCTGAGAAATCTATCATTTAAAAATTATAAAAAGTATTTCAAATTTAAATATTTCTTTGGTGTTTTACTATTACATACACTATAGAATAACTACACAGCCTTTCCCGAGATCTTCCCAATTTAATAAATGTTATCACAATTTTGTATTGAACAAATAAATTTTATTATATTTTATTTTTCACAGTAGTTGTTGTTGTTGTCGTGTACAATGAAGAGTCTCAAATCTCCCCATACATCTCTATCACAGCAGTTGCAAGGTTCTTTATCTTGGGTCTGTAAAGCTGCTTTTCTGGGTTCATGTCAATTTTCTGTTGTTGTTTTTGTTGTCGTGTCCAATGAAAAACCTCAGATGTCCTCATACATCTCTATCACAGCAGTCGTAATGTCCACTATTAGGGTGTGTAAAGCTGCTGTTCTGAGTCCATGTCAATTTTCTCCAAGGCTGCGGCCATTGCTGGACATGATGATATGTGGGTAGGTGTCAGTTCCACACCAGGACAATTTTCCTGTAGGTTCGTGTGCCATCTGGATGTATTTAATAATTCACAATAGTAATACAATGTATATAGAGTAGCAATATCTACACAAAAAATCCTTATTAATATAACACTTAAGTTAATAATGTTATTGTTGTTGTTGTTTATTCCTCAGTAGTTTAAAAGATCTCCATTAGGTTCCATTATCTCAGCTTTTCTATTATAGTCCTGGGGTTTTCCCAGAGGTCTTTTTTGGAGGATTTGAAACAATTCAATAGATGTTCAGGACTGGCTGGCTGGGAATCGCATTTGGGGCATTACGGGAATGTTTTGATTTTTACATTAAATTTGAGCATTCTAAGATGTCCTGTTCGTAATCTTGAAATCGCCGTTTGTTATTCCCTAGTAAGGATGTGAAAAGAAAATTCGTTAGGAATGGGGGTGTACCAGAGGTGGTTTAGGGTGGATTTCCAGAGAGAGGCTATTTTTTGTTTGTGAATGGAAGATATTTCAGAATAGCTGAGTTGGACTTTAAGATAATAAATCTTTATATAATATATTTGGTGACAGCTCTTAATTTATGGGTACTGAAACTGCATGCATATGATAAAATGATCGAATTTAGGATATAATTATCAAAATATTTTTGTTTGCATTATTATTTTGTTTTTATCTTATATTATCGAGTTTTGATATTTAATGCACTAATAATATAAAAACTCGAGTTTGTTAGTTAGTTAGAGCGCGTTTTGAAGTAATTAATCACCTTCGTCTTTCACCGGTCTAATTGGCGTATGTAGATCTCTAACACAGCGACTTCTTCCTTACCTACCTTTTGTCTTATTTACACTCATAGACAAACTTTAGAAAGTTTTACCTTTTAACTCTGAAATATATTTGATACACAGCAATATTTATTGAAGACACACGAAATAACCAAGCGTCAACAAAATTGCTTCTGTCTCCTTCCAAAATATTATATATATAGAAGACCGGCAACATCGAAAACATTCTTCAATGTGTATTTATAAATTATTCGAACTTTTAAAATTTATGTTCATAATCGATACTACTAACACTTTTCTTTGAGTATTAACCTTCCAATATTTTTATATATCGTTTTAAAAATAGAGTAATCCATATTTAAATCTTTTGGTAATAAAAACGCATATATTGGACAAAGGTTGGCGTTCAGCCAACTGAAATATTGATAAGTAAATATATATTTTTAAATTCAATTTATGCCTTTTTATTATGATCCATTAGCGCGCCATTTGTTATGAAAATTCGAAACTATTATGGACGCGTATGATTCTTTTTGAAAATTAAACAATTTCTACTGCCCTTACTGCAATGGAAAAATTAATGGGAGGGTATAAGGACAGTAGAAATTATTTAATTTTCAAAAATAATCATACGCGTCTATAATAGTTTCGAATTTTCATATGCCTTTTTATTACCAAATAAAACTTTTATATATAATATTGACTAGAGAAATGGTAAGTTTGGGAATATGCAACTACACTAAGGTGCAATGATGAGTCATAATGATAAAATCATGGATGAATCATAATATGCGTCTTAATAAAAAGGTCATTTTCTTTTAATATCGCCACTTCTATTTTTAGAAAATTTAGAAAATTATCGCTGCTTCCATCTATTTTATGAATATATTGTTACATGGAAAATGAGAAAAAACATAAACGTCATGAAGACGATATCTTATATCTATAATAATGAAATCCAAAATCAATGTTTGTTATCGCGTTGCGCAAAATCTACAGAATAAATCATTATGAAGATTTCGTTTAACATATAGGCTATTCAAAAAACTAAAAATGTTATGTGCTTTTTTTAAAAATAAAAAACCAACAAGCGTTAATTCAGGCCTTTTACCGTTTGGGCGCAGCACTGGTCGCGACGATAATTGAATTTGATTGGTTAATAATTTACACGTGGTTTGTAAACACGATGAATGTTATTTGTTTACACAATGATTGTTTTTAAAAGGTATGATTATCCAATCGCCGTGAAACTTTAGCAAGTTATTTACTATACTACTGGGAAGGTTTCTGGTATGAATTTGATTTGAAATAAATATTATTTGTAATTTTATTTGCAAATTTTCTACTTTCACTCGCAAGCAGCGCCTCTAGCGGTTTCTGGTGAAATTATATTTATAAATTGTAAAAATGCTTAAAGTGTTTTAAAAGTAATAATAAATTTAATTTGAGAATTTATTAATATAATATTCCAATGACGTAAAAAAAACTTGGCATTTTAATATAAATTTAAAGAAAATATTGTAACGTTTTTGTGTTAAATGTTAAAATGTAATGTTAAAATATATTTTCACATTGTGAATTTAATTTGTTGTTGTTTTATATAATAATAAAGATGCAAATTACATTGTTGTTGTTGTTTATTATCGTTTGTTTATATATTTAAAAAAAAAATACATTGTATGTGATGATAACAAAAATAAATTTTTAAATTAATATATATAATTCATTGAGAAAAAAGAAATGATTAATTATAGAATTCACAAAAGTGACAATATCTTATTTAAAATATACCATGGTAATAAATATTTTAAAAGAATTATGTGTTTCAAAAATATATTTAAACGCATATAGAAATATTTATATTTATATACGTTTATAAATCAATATATAGGTGGATTGGCTGTTTTCTAGAATCGTTTTAACAAATGTTCGTTAGGCAAACTTTTACTCGGATAAAAACCGGGCGAAGCCGGGTACATTCGCTAAATACAGTTAATTACAAATCTTCGTTTGTGGCAAGATACTATTCCTTCAACTTCAAATTACCGAGTGGACCAATTAATACTGATTTTTTTTTCAACTTAGCGAGTAATTTTCAAGGGAAACGGAAAATTTTCAAATTATTGAGAGTTTAGACAAGTATAGATTCAATAGGGATTGGATGTTTGCTAGAATCGTTTTAACAAATGTTTGTTAGGCAAACTATTACTCGGGTAAAAATCGGGCGAAGCCGGGAACTAATCTCGCTGAAATTTGAACAGGGTAGAGATTTAAATCTGGAAGAGCTTTTTGTCGCACTTTTAACCAAGAAAAATTATAATTAACCAAGTACTCAGCAACAATTATTTTTTAGTCAGAAATTATTATGACAATATTGCTGTAACATGCTTGATTGACATAAACAAAATTCTTTACGGGAATATTCACTAAAGCAGTCTACGGGCGAAACCAGATAATAATTATTAGTAAGCAGGAACAAAATTCTACCAGCGAAACATTCACTCGAGCTGAAGACAAACGAAGCCAGGTCATCTCTATATATAAAATATCGTTTCTCGGCCTTTTGGCTAAGATCATGTAGTACATCTCTAGATATTTTTATTTATATATATCTTTTTTAAAATCTATTCAGTAGAGAGAGAGCATATGTTTGATCGGAAAATATATTTTATATATTATATAAATATATAATGTAATTAATATTATTATCATCATTATCAATAATATTCGTTAGGCAAACTTTCACTCGGATAAAACCCGGGCGAAGCCGGGTACACATCCGCTAGTATATATATATAAAACAACACTTAAAGTTTCACCGCATAAGTTTCTTTTCTGTGAAAAATCAATATTTATTTCAAAGAGAAATATTTACTATTTCTAACTTTTTTGGATGAAGTATGAAAGGGTGAAAATATGAAGAGTAATGGCGAACGGAAAAATAAAAGTGTCCAGGGGCGGGAAAGAGCGAAACAATTCAATTTTTTTAAAAGCAAAAATTGCTGTTTCGCCCATTTTCGCCACTTTGTAGTTACACGTTCTGATGACAGAAGTATTTCTTTTTTTATAAGCGCTGAAATATTTTTCAAATTTTCTATAAAATTAGAAATAACCATATTTTCCATTGTATATATTATAACTTAACTAGGTGGGGTGTATTTTATGAGATACATCCGGTGAATTAAATTTGTATACATTAATTTTAAACTTGGAAATGCCTTTAGTCAAAGAGTCTCGAAACGCGTACGTGGTTGGCCTTTCGTGATTTATCAATCAAAATGCATCTAATGCATTTTAATCAACTAAGGTTACCATATTAAAAAAAAAGATATTTACATATGAGAAAAGTGGATTATAATGCTAATGAGAGAGAGAATACTTTTTAATAAATAGGTAGGATAATTGTTAATTAGAATTTTATTTTTAATGACTTTGAAGTGATGAGATATGCAAATTTATTCGAACAAGGAGAAAATGAATTGTCTCGACAAATAGATCATCCTCCAATCAAATCTATACAATAAGTTATGATTCCAGGCAAGACGTCATCGTAAATTACAGGTAAATATATAGTCTATTGATGGATTAGTGGATTTTGTTTCCAAGGAATTTCAGAATTGAATGTTGCTGTTCACTATTAATTTGAAAGTAATGAATGGTAAGTTTTGACATGTTGAAAGAATGATCTATGTGTATGGCTTACTGATATACAAGGTAAGTGTTGTAATGATTTAGAATGCACAATTGTGACTTTCATACCTATAGTTCTACTTGTTTCTCCCTCACACATACACATACTTAACCCCACAAGCTCTACATAAAATGTCATACACAACTGTGCGTTTATTAGTTGGGTTGCGTATTTACCTTTTTCGATAGCTGTTGCAAATTAGGTCACTTTTACAGCCAATTTAGCACATACAGTCGACTCTCGATAATTTGAAACTCTCGAAATTTATATATTTTTTACAGTCTCTTGAAAATACTCGATAAGTTGAATAAAATAAATATTAATTGAAGGAATTGTATCTTGCCACAACTGAAGATTTGTGAATAACTGTACAAATGTTTGAAATAATAAATGACGAATTTTGATCAAACTCATGTTCACTTTATTTCCCCCCCTCCCTCCCTTTTGGTTGTTTAAACTATTGTTATTTTGGACTATTGATAAATTGAAATTTTTCTCTGGTTTCTTGAGTTTCAAATTATCGAGAGTCAACTGTATATTCAACATTTTTTTACCTATATATTTGAAATCTTTTTTGCAATATAATTCATTTTTATCATATAAAATTATACTTTATCTTTTGAAATATGTTTCACCATAGCTGAATAAAAAACATATAGTATAAATAGATTGTTTCTAATTGGCGTTGCTGTAGTCTGTCATGGAAAGTAGAAAGGCGTCAAGGCCCGCAGCTTGAGATCTGGTATTAAAATAATGTATACAAGAAACCAATATTTGAATATAAATTTGTGTTTTATTCAATTATTTACCATACGGGTAAAAATCGCCGTTCTATTTTAAAACTTCAAATGTACTGAATATTCCTTGAGATAATTATTGAAAAGAACGCTTGCTTTAAGATGAATCGATATTTTATACGACAAGCTTTTTCAAAAGAAAATTCTAACCAATTGCCAACCTGTAGACATTGCTACCCTACTATAATTCTCATCAATAGAAGGTCAGTTTCTTTTTCCTGTTGTCAAAAAGGAATAACTTTACAATGGGATGAACACCTTTTTATCACCTTGATATAAATAAGTTTCATGTTATTTATCCTCATTATATAATAAATTTAAATTATTTCATGATTATAAATACATTGTTATAGTTTCCTTTACTACAATATAGTAGATATTTAGTATAGTAGATAATATAGATAGTTTAATATTTGCTTTTAGAGACAAAAGGCGTTGCTAAAGAACCTTATTGGTCAATGGCATTTTTTTTTAAACGCGCGGCGCCAAATTTCGCACTGATTGAGGGAATTGTATTGATTTTATCGGCCATTATTGTTTCATTATGTTTTTTATTAGATAAAGAAAGTGCAGTATCGTTCAGTTATTCGCTTTTTGATTTTGGATAAGAAACATTTAATGAAAACAAATGGGTACCGTTTACGGAATTCCTTCTAGACCCATGACTGTGCAGCTGGTATATGGTTTGACGAATTTAAAAGAGGTCGAACAACAGTATTTGCTGAGGATTGCTTAGTACGCACAGCGGTAAAAGATACCGAGGAAATCATAGAAATAGTTTACGATATGAGTCTCTTAGATCAACGAAAGAATGTGTCTGGAGTAGCAGGGGAGAGAGAAAGGGAAAGAAAGAGAAAATGGTATTTAATATTTTAGATGAAAAGTTGTGACGCTATTAACCTCATGTTTGCCGCGATTGCTCACCCTAGACAATGAGCAGATGCAACTTTCAACTTCAAACTAGTATTTGGAACATTTTAAACCAGATCCAAGGATTTTATTCGTCAAATTGTGACAGTCGATAAGACCTGGATCAAATATTATACAAATTACAAAACTATTTTAGAGGCGTAATATTCTTTTTAAAATAAAACAATTTCTACTGTCCTTACTGCGATGGAAAAATTAAAGGGAGGGCCTGGCTCATCAGTGGTGAACCCTCCCAGCGGTTTCGCCAGTTTAATCTACCATGGTAGATTAAACTGGCGAAACCGCTGGGAGGGTTCACCACTGATGAGCCAGGCCCTCCCTTTAATTTTTCCATCGCAGTAAGGACAGTAGAAATTGTTTTATTTTAAAAAGAATATTACGCCTCTAAAATAGTTTTGTAATTTAATAACAGATGGCGTGCTAGTGCATCGTAACATAAATATTATACACTCCGGAGACAAAACAACAATCAAACTAATAGTTTTTTCCGAGGAATCTGCTCCAAAGAAGGCGCGGTTGGTCCCGTTTGCTGGTAAAGCTATGGCAAGATTTATTTGGAATACAAATAGCGTCATATATTTAAAAAAGAAGATAGATCTATGTCTGGATAATGCTACAGGGAGGTACAGACTGTATAAGACCGCTTCGACAAGAAATTAAAGAAAAAACGGTCCCGTTTGGAGAGATAAAAGGTGCATATTCACTATGGAAACTCACCAACACTTTTATTCAAGATTATATAAAAGGGCGTACCTGGATCTGTAAAGAAAAAAATAAACAATTTTTTTCTCAAAATATTTCGAGAGATTGCTCCCTCTTTATCAATTTATTACAGATCCAGGTACGCCCTTTTATATAATCTTAATTTATGGATCGCCTTTTGACTCAAACTTTTATTCAAGTTCTCACAGACAAATTGTATAAATAATGTTATAAATTGCTTCCTATCCTCCGTATTTACCTGACCTGGCCATATGTGATTTCTATTCGTTCCCATGCATGAAGAAATGGCTAGCAGGAAAAGGCGAGTTTTAGAAACTCAACAATTTCTATTTTTAGGGGAGTTGAAGAAATGGCAGGGGTGTTGGGAGAAGTGTATATACTTCAGAAACTATGTTTTAAAATAAATAAATCGATTTTGAAAAAAATTGCGTTTTTTTATTCCTAACTCGGAAACTTATTGAAGCGCCTTAGTTTTTTCACTTTGTTTTGTTTCCTTTAATACAATTACGTAAAGCTAGATATTTGTTGGGAGGATACTTCAATGGTCTAGCAACTTTGTTAGCTAACTACCTCTTTGGTAGATACAGATTGTATCAATTCTCTGATAATTATACGTAAAGATGCTACCCTGTAAAGAGAAGAAAGCATTATCTCCATTTGAGCGCTCTGAATTTGTCAAATCTGATTAGTTATTGTTCTTGCTTGTTTCAAAATACTTTATTAGGTACCGCTCAAAAAGTGCAACCTAGTTTATGATCATTTCAGCAATGAATAATAAGTGAAGGTTATTCACATAATAAACAAAATGTTAACGCAGGATTCGATCCCGGTTCATGGCTGTCGGGAATCGAGGATGTTACCCACTTGTCCACTAACTCTTGTCAAACCTGATGTTGTTGCTGTTGAAAGTTACAATTCCGGAATATTTCTACGATAGAATACTATTGTGATTTACATAGAACTTCAATATAGTCTATGCTAATTGTAATGTGCCTATATAGCGCGGCCTTGTTGGATTGTTTAGTAGGTTAGCGGTTAGGTGAATAGGGCAGGCCGGCGTGAGCTGCTGATGTATATATAGTTTGTTCTTTCGTCCTTCTTTTATAGTTTTATGTAATAAAGGATCTTTTCTCTTCCTCTAAGATTCCATAAATCATTACAACAGTCGCTTTGTCACTGACAAAATTACTATAAGTGCAGAGACAGTTTTTGAAAATTAAAACATCTTTATTGACTTCTCAGTCAATATTCACAGAATAAAATATTAAATCGATAAATTTACAGTCAGCTAGGTGGTCACCGCGATAGTGTCCAGGAGATGTCCTCGATGGCATCACCCAGTCCAACCTGGACCAAGGTAGATTCTTGACTTCACCGATGCAAGGATGGCCAGTTCGTTGTCCTCCAGGCCTGTCCCGAAGACCCAGGTGCAGAGACAATCTATAAATGAAAAATAAATGTACCTCAATTCTGTCTTAAGATTTATTCTATTCTTGCTATTCTCACCAGAATTTCTTTATTATATTCTCATTAATAGTATCATATTAAGGATAATTTTCACTATATTGTAGCGTAGAAATCAAGTCTTTGTATATCTGAAGGTGTGAAAGTATTTATTGATGACGTCAAGGCGACTAGTCGACAATTATTAACAAATCAACTAAACTATCTACAGCTAGGGAATCTTGAACAAACAAGCAAAGAAATATTTTAAAAATGATTTTACAAATACAGAGTAATATATGTTTTTATAATCTGTTGAATATTTTCATTAAATAATATTAAATTAAATAATAAATTATTACTTCGCCACAATATTCCAACCGAAATATTACATTCCATTACAAATCCTATCACATACATATATTGTTACAACAGGTTTGAGATCCGCCTATTTTTGTAAACAATATATAAAATATTATTTTCAATTTTTTTTAATGATAAATTTCATTTTATATTTATTTTTATAACAGATTATATGTATTATAAAGTCATAATTTGTATTGCGTAATATTGTAAATACATGCCTGATTGAAGATTGATTTTATAAATAAATTATTCTAGGTGTTACCTTAGAATATAGTTGCCTTATTATTGACTGGTCTAAGCTTGTAAAAAGGTTGAAACACTCTGTAAAATTACAGGACATATCTGAGCAGAAAGTAAAAGTTTCCGAACCTAGCGGACCACAACCTGATGCAACAATATACAACAACAAAAGCCTTTATTGAGGACCTCTCTTCCTATATAGGATTCGCCAGTTCTGATGCAACAATATATCACATGTAAAACGAAATTTGAAAATTATCTCGCATATGTTTCTTTTGAACGATAAATAGAAATTTATTTTAAGAAGAAATAACGATTATTTCTAACCTTAGAGATGAAGTATGAGAGGCTGAGTTGTAAAGAGTAATAATAAACGGAAAATAAAGTGTCCAGAGATCACATATAAAAACTACACTGAACACAATCATTAGGTTCTCTGCTTATATATACATGTGTACATGCACCACAAACTACACACAACACATTGCTGAATCCACTCAAATTCTATAATAGAGATACAAAAACTAAACATTTTACACACGTATATTCAGAAGAACGCAAACGCATAGGAAAATACGTTTAAACCAGGGGTCGGGAAACAGCGGCTTGCGAGCCACATGCGGCTCTTTAGATGTGAAGCAGCGGCTCTTTATATAGTTTCATATGTAAATATTATTTATGCGAGTACTTATTTTTGTTGTCAAGAAAAAAAAAATGTGGCTCTTTGAAAACTTTGTAAATTTTGTATTTTCGACTCTTCCGACTCAAAAGTTTGCCGACCCCTGCTCTAAACCATTGTATGCAAGATGAATGCACTATCCACACAACAAACATTTTAAAATTCGCTTTTTCTCCTAAGTGCCTTTAAAATGCTCTCCATTAAAAAATCGCTATCCCGCGGTAAATTAAATTTATTGCAAATTAAAAAACTTTAAGCTGCTTTTAATTAGCCTGATGGTATTTTTGCATAATCTGAGAAGAATGGACTCGATCCATTTTATTAATTGCCTAGTTATGTACTTATCTTTCCTCGAGTTTATAGCTAGGAAATTTAGTTTTTTTTTAGTTTATTTGAGTAATTTTTCAGCATATATTTTATTAATCTGAAATACAAATATATCTAAAAGTTATGTTTTTTGATTTAGTATTTAAAAGTTATACAAGATTTCGGGAAATACGACTTGAGCGCGCGAGCGCCGTTGAACAACAAAGTATTCTATCAACGGCCGTTATTTATTTCCTCTTTCTGAAGGTAATAAAATTAAATCATCCTCACAGAACTATTCTTCTTATAAAATACAATATTACAGTGGTATGGATGATCAAATTAGTGAAACTACTCGGAGTTAAAAGTCCTGTACTTCATTTTTCATAAATAAAATGGCCAAGCGCACCAAGAATATTGGAGTCGTCGGAAAGTACGGCACTAGGTATGGTGCTTCTCTGAGAAAAATTATCAAGAAGATCGACATTTCCCAGCACAGAAAATACACCTGCAGCTTTTGCGGCATGAATACCCTGAAGAGGAAGTGTGTTGGTACTGCCGCGCCTGCACCAAGACTGTCTCTGGTGATGTCCCAATCACCGCCCACTCCGTCAGGAGCGTCATCAGGAGACTGAGGAAAATGCAGGAACAGTAATCCTGTATTACAACTCACGCTGTATGATATGTTCCAATACTTGGAGGGTTCAGTACTGAAGAAGAAGAAGGCCCTTCTAATATATTTACATCTCCGTAAAGACAGTAAGAAGTGTTTTACAAGTAAAAAACCTTATAAATAGTTTGTTTTTTCTTAAACATCAGCCTTCTTCAGCTCTTTTACTCGATATTTCAATAACCCACAGTTACCATTTTCAGAATAAAAGGTTTAAAACGAAGTTGAGTTGTTGTCTTATAAAGGTATGAATATATAAATATATAGCGCGTCTATTTTATCTACAAAAACTTTATTATGTTAAGATTTTACCCTTGAAAATTAAGATTGTAGTTTGTAGAAACACACACGTGTCGGGAAATAAAAAATGCTGATGTTTAAAAGTGTAATAAAAACATTCGGAACGTATTATTCTTTTTTAAAATACAAGTGAAACAATACTTGCAAAATAACTTCTCATAATTTAAATGAGATGTGAAAACATAAGCAGTGCCTGGTGCTTCAATGCAGAACCTTCCCAGCGGTTTCAGCAGTTTAATCAAGCATGACGCTCTAATATTGTATTAGGCAATAAGAATTGCAGTATTGGGGTATATTTTAATGTTTCTTCATATCTAATCAAACAAATTCAAATGTGATCGAAATTTAAAGTATTCTTTATTAAAACACAGGCATTTCTATAACCATTATTGTAATTAAAAAAATTGAATTGAAATACTATTTTGAAAACACAGTCAATCCTCCCTATAGAGACCGTGGCTCACGTACAGTCTCCTGGTCTTTTCTGGAGGCATCTACATATTGGAGCTAGATCAGGTAAAGTAATTTCAAACTCTTGGGCGCTCACTAGATAGGAGGCTACACGTTCACTAGATGGAAGGCTTTACTATCGTATATTTCTGTAGATTAAACTGGGTGCAACACTACTGAATAGGTTAATCACTTATGAACCATATCTCCTATTGTACATTTCAACAGGCGAAATGGTATTAAAATGCGAGTATATCAATATTCAACCATAATATTGGACATCTAAAACGATATATCAATTGAAATAATTGCAAAAGGTTTATTTATTATTCCGACTGATAAATTGTTTTAAATCCTTTGAAATTATTTTTCTATCTATATATATTGGACATCCTTTAATATTACTAATTAATTAATTATATTTCAAATGACTTCAATAAATAACAAAGAGCTGTCATCGAGCTATAAAGCCAAAACACCGAGGTCACAGTGGCTTCACCCATCTGTGGTCAATGATCAGTCGATTGCAGTAGAGCGAGGTAGCTCGAGTAAATTGCCACCGTTTCAAGCTATTTATTGCAAACCAAATTGTCCTTAATTCCCCATTAAAGACATTGACTGGGAGAGGTCGATCGCTTACAGCACCTGATCAATGGCTCTTTTATTGTCTCGACGTGTGCTGTACATAGATTGGAGGCTACATTCTCTCTTTTATATTTTATATATCCTCTTATATATATGCGAATTGAATATTTTATTTTGTAAATTTATTATAATTACCTTAGTACCGGACGCACCTAAATATTAGGTGTTATGTAAATTTATCGGGTTTGTGTTGTTGTTTTTCGTTTGTTAGTGTTTTAATTTCTTTAAGAGGTTTAGGTTATAAGAATAAAAATCCTAAGACAATTTTGTGATAACAGATTTTCAATTACTTTTTATTTTTATCATGTCAAAGTCTGGATATCCTAATGGTTTAACAGGGAAGAAAGAGATTGGTACTGAGTTGGGTCATGTCAAAAGTTAACCTGACGGCCGTTTCGACCCTCACTTGACGACACTAGCAATCTCTTAGAGATTGTGTATGGAGACAAATATATATAGAGATAGAAAATTTGCCGAGAAGACATTGTTCTATAAAAATAAAGGTCGACTCTACCGTCAAAATAGAGGCTAAAAACAAGCGCCATCTTGTCAGTTTTCCGAAGCTGGTGTTGTGGCTATGTCACCGACCTGACTATGCTAATTTGCGAATAAGATCGATAGATGGCGCTTAGATTTAGCGAATATTTTGACGGCAGAGGTGAACTTCATTTTATAGATCAATTTACTGCCGAAATATTTTCATCTATATTTTGGCCATAGATTTGGCATAGCCACTCTACCAGCTAAACACCTCTTTGGCAGATTGTGAAGATAATATTTGATTCTTTGTGGATCTCATGGTATTAAGATTTCCCTGAGCTTAAGAAGGCTATAAGCCCGAAACTATGGCCTCTATCTGAACGCTTCTTAGTCTGCCAAAGCTGATGTTGTGGCTTTGTCACCAACCTCAGTTTTATAATTTTCGGATACGATCTATCTTTTCAACTTCTCACAAAATATTAAAAGAATTATAGAAAAATAATCCATTCCCGAGCCCCCATAGAAGCCTAAATTTTTGTCAACTTGCATTGTTAGCTGCATTTAAAGAATCTAAAAATATTCATACTTCTGTGTTTAGCTTAGAAGTAATATAAAATTGATAACAAAATTTTAAAATAATATCAAAATTAAAACCTGTCTATTGCCGACTACCCAGAAGTCTGAAAATTTCGCAACTTGCAATCTCACAGGTTTATCAAGTGTTCAAAATTTCAGACATCTAGGTTCTCTGTAAATTGAAAATGAATAACAATATTTGTAAACAGACATGGAAGCAAGTTAAATAAAAATTTAAAAAGAGAAATATACTTTATTTTGATGAAGCATCATTCAAATTTCTGTTTAAAATAATGACGCAGTTTTTTTGCATGTATAAAAATATGAAAGCAGCAATAACAATGATGTAAAGACAGCTGTTGTCAAATGTCATCCTGATTGAATGTTCTCCTGGCCAAATATATTAAAATTTTCTCATTTCAATTTTAAATAGGAAGGCATTCATCCGTAAAGAATTTATAACAAAGCTTCTTTCCCAACCGTCTTCTACTTAATTCAATTAAATGGCTTTTACACTTTCTTATTCTCTAATTCCCTCTTCGACTCTTATTAAATTCTCTTCATTTCAATATATACCGAATAATAACTTTATCTCTAGAAGTTTCTAATTTATTTTATATATATATTGGGTATGCATCGTCTGCATTAATATTTGTTTTAAATTCTCAAAGATTTGAAAGAACTAAATGGGTTTAATAATCGAGCTGTATATTTTAGCGAAACATATTGTAATGGAAGACAAAATAGACATAAATATTTTTGAAAATAGAGCAATCCATAAATACATTTTTCAATAAAAAGGCATATATTGGATCTAAATATCATTTATTTTTACCAATATTTCAGTTGGCTGAACGCCAATCTTTATCAAGGTATTATAACATTTTAATATGTGCCGCTGAGTTTGTTGTTGACACACATTAATATGTTAAAATACCTTGATAAAGGTTGGCGTTCAGCCAACTGAAATATTGGTAAAATAAATGATATGTTGATCCAATATATGCCTTTTTATTTAAAGACATAAATATAAATAGACTCAAACACAGTCAGAGAGGTTGAGGTGTTGCATTTATCTATATTCATTATATTCAATAATTAGATGTCTATTCATTTATAATATTTACATATAGTGTATTCCAGAAAGCTGAATAATAATGCAAAACTAGTAGAATATACTTACAAAGTTTTGAACGTATATAAATAGAGAAAAATTAAACTTTTCTTAACGTAGTTCCCAATTTCTAAATTTGAATATTTTCTAGTGTTAGAAGGCAATTTAGGAAGGACCAGAGGAGACTAGTATAGAAGTTGAAGCAACGATATAAAATTTTATATGATTTTTTATTTCTTAACACTATACGTATTATGTTATGAAAAAGGCATCTCCTTATCGTGCAACTTAAAGTTGCTGATGGTTTGCGCCATCTATCGGAATAAATATCAACTATTCTCATTAATTTTTAATTATTCCAGAATTGGCCAAATACCTATTATTGATTAATCGAGAAAAGCTAACTACGGACGCGTTTCGGGCCAATCAAGAAAAGCTAACCACTGACGCGTTTCTGGCATTATTTTTTCGCACTATAGTATGTATTTCTGAAATGTTTTGTCAAATTAGTATATCTTTGAAATTATTTTAATTGAAAATAATTATATATTTTGACATATTTAATAATACAATCAACATTAGTTTGAGTAAAAAAATCAGGCCTTCAAGAAAAGTATCACTGAAAAGTCTCATTTCCCTGAAGACCTGAAATATTTTACTCAATATTGATACATGGGGTTATTTTATTGGATAATCAACATTGGAATCATTATATCAATATGATAATATTGTGGCGAATAAATAATTTATTAGACGAAAAACATGGTGAAGGAAGACGAGTTTATTTTATTGATGCATAGGTGCAAGCTTTCGGGTAAAAACCCTTCAACAGGCGAGCAATGAAGCGCGACTTATAAGAATTATGGTACAAATGGTAGGAAGGAATATATATTTATATAAAAGGAACGTTTTTTAAACTATTTTTTTCCTACCATTTGTACCATAGTTCTTATAAGTCGCGCTTCATTGCTCGCCTGTTGAAGGGGTTTTACCCGAAAGCTTGCACCTATGCATCAATAAAATAAACTCGTCTTCCTTCACCATGTTTTTCGTCTAATTTCAATTCAGGAAGAATTCTTCATCTATATTTGTAAATAATTTATTATCTAATTTAATTATTCAACGGAAATATTTGAAACAGTTTTATTATTTTACATTTGTAAAATTATCATTTAGTTGCCTAGCTTGCTTGCTCGATATTCTCTAGCTGTAGATGGTTTGGTTAATTTGTTAATATTTGTCGACTAGTCGCCGTGACGTCATCAATAAATACTTTTCATATCTCCAGATATACAAAGACTTGATTTCCACGCTACAATATTTATAATAGTGTTGTTTATAATTTGAATATTTTAATATAAGTTACAAAAGGTCTATAAAACATTGAAATGAAAATTCTCGTTTCTTTTAGATTGGTAATATATATAATGTATTGAAATTGGGAAAATAAGGCACATTTATCTCTTTCTGAAAAAAATTCACAATTGTAGTTAATATTCACAATATTATTTAGGAATATCGGGCGACCTTCCTTAATATTTTCGAAAATTCATTATGACCATTAAAGATGTTCTTTGAAAAGCTTTTAGCAAAATGTTTGCCATCCTTAGTATTATAAAAAAAGAGTGCATTCACGTGAATTTTCTAGGCAAGAATATTTCATAAATAAAGAACACACAGAATGCAATTTTATTTATTTCTAAGGAAATAGGATTCTGCCGCGCGGGTCATGTGGGATTGGAGTCGTGAAACAAATGGTCTGACGCCTCTGGAGAAATCCCAACATCATGTCATTTTTCTGCCCGGGTAGATCTCAACGTAGGATTTGTTTCTGGAGTCTTTCTTCAGAGAACTTCCTTGTGCTTCATCTCTTGTTGCTTGATTAAAACATCGTGATGTTTCAGAGCATTACTGAGCTTCGATCTTGGTCAATCAATGCCAACTTTCCGTTTGTACACGCCAATATTCATAGCTTCAATCTCTTTGAAAGACATCTTTGTGCTTTATTCTCCATGGAAGGTACAGTCGTGTGCCTTCCTTTTTCAAATCTTTATAACAGTTACAGATTTGCATTCTTCTGTACATCTAATCTTTATAGTTAGATTAAAGCCTAAGTATTATAATATCGTATACTCTTTGTGATTATATCCCTGCAGTCTGATGTCTTAAAGGCATACCTATTTGTGTTTCATACTTGTTATCCTTTTAAAATTCATAATTTTGACACCAACTTGCATAGCTTTGTATAAAATGTCTTTAAGATGTATTTTCACTTCATTCTTGTAATCTATCTACATATATGCATAAATAGTTTTGTGGTTGTGGTACAAAAATCCCAAATACACCTGAAAAAGGCTATGATAATCATGGTGGTAGTTAACATCTGTTTTTGCCTTAAGTGCATCATATGTCATCATATGGATAGGGCATTCGACTTTTGCATCTACAAGTGTGCCAGAGCCTCGTTTTATTACTTGCACTCGTTGGTTAAGTTACACTTAAGCCAGAATGGGGAGCCCCCCCCCCCCCCCCCCCCCCCCATTGAGGAGTTTTATTTCAGAAAAAGGTTACCAATGCAGGATTCGACCCCGAGTCTTGGATATTGGAAATAGACAATTTATACCATTCCTCCACCGTATATTCTTGTAAGATTCATTGAAGGTTTGCGGAATCTTCGATAATTCGAGCTATTAGATAACCAGTAACGATCTGGAGTAGCTGGGAGTTGGTCTTATATTTGAAGAGTGAGTTGACCTTCAAATTTTCCTTATTTAAAGACCCTGTATCTTGGTATTGTTACTATTTCACATTTTACTCTCGATGTAAAGGCGAGGTCGGTCTTTCTTCATTATTAATAATTCTAAAATGGTTTGCAGTTTGGCATCTTTTCGCTGTGTTTAGTTTTATTCTTTTGCAATTATTGCATATGTATTCATTATAATTGGAAAAATAAAAATTGTGTGATAGTATCTTAATATATATAGGGTATATTATGAATTAAAATATTTACAATCAATAAAAATGTTGTATTACACTCAGATATTCAAAACCTGTGATTGTAAAAATTAATAACATTTTGATCTTCGAGCTGAAATATTTTTCATCTATCGTTTAGTGGTTATACGAATACGTTAGCCCGTTAAACTATATATAGTTTATAATTACCAGATAATTACAACAGATAGATTCTAAATATCTGGCTTCAGAAAATGAAGAATAGGTAAATGTGTTTATTTTAGCCTTAAAAATTCATCTTTAAATTCTTTTTATAAAACCTTATAGCCAAATATAAAATTGCCCCTAAAACCTTTAAATATATTTTCCATTTGTTAGGTATATGATTGTTTCTTCATAAAATATTCGCACGATTTCATAATTTATATAAGAGATAATGATTACAGATTTAACCATTTTAGTAAATATTTTTATAATTATAAAAAGGCATATATATTGGATCAAAATATGATTTATTTTACTAATATTTCAGCTGGCTGAACGCCAACCTTTTTCAACGTATTATAACATATTAATGTTTGTCAACAACAAACTCAGCGCCACATAATGTCAATAGAATTTATTTATTTATTGTATAATATGTTTATAACTGATTCTGTTTAAAAATGTAAATCGACGTAATTATCCTTAGCCGGGATATCGCGTTTTGTGTGTTAAAAAAAAAAAAAAAAATTCTTGTGATTTCGATTTTACATGTTTATTTTAATGTCACTATTGTTTTGTGCGTCTTAAATAATGCTCTTTTCTGTTTCAAAACAGTGCTAATCATATTAATTTGTATTAATTTATGCCTAACTTGTTCTTGTTGTCGGCGGAAGATCATTGCTCGATACAAATATTTAAATGTAATTCTACTGTCCTGAAAGCTTATGTCCATAGTTTGCTTAAATAACATTTCTGAGATTCCACCTTTCAGTATTTCATATAAAAGCACAATGATCCAATACAGTATAAGAGCTCTAAAGAAGCGGTCTGGTAGAATAAATTGGCGAAACCGCTGGGAGGGTTCACCACTGATGAGCCAAGCTCTTTCAATATTTTTTCATCGCAGTAAAGACAGTAGAAGTTTGATTTATTTGTGAAAAGAAACATTTGAGTTTTAATGTCTTCATTAGTTATATATTATTGGTATTAATATAAAGTAGCTTACTTTGTGCCTCACGGAAACCACAAGGATAAAGAAAAGTTATATGCCGCAAATATAAAAATTTATATCTTACAAGAAATACCCCACAATATTTACATTTTCACTAAATATTTATGTATAAAACAATATATGAAAACAACGTTATATCAAGCTTCTCCAGAAATAACTCAAAAATGTTATATAAGAAAATATAGTAGTGTTTGCAATCTGCTATTGTGTGTGGAAGCTCTATTCGGAGATAAAATAAACTTTGATAGAAAAATGGCATATTATTCATAAGCGTATTTATTTAAAACAAATCACAAATAGAGATAGAGGCATATTATGTTAATATCTAACAGAAATAAAAATTAATATTTAAATAAAAAAGTATATTTGAGTAAATGAAAGGGCAACCCGATGAACTATTCATTGAGATGAATAAAAAAAATTTAAAGTTCTCTCTATATCATGCCAATTTAAATTAACACTCAAATAGACTAGATGTCGCGGCTTTCCCTATATAAACTTATTGTTGTTGTTTCCTGTTGGCTGGCTCAAATCTTTTGTATATATGTGAATATAGATGAAATTTTGCCGGGAGGATATTGATCTAAAGCGACAAAGGTCACCTCTCCCGTCAAAATAGACGTCAAAACTAGATGGCGTCTAGTTTTGACCTCTATTTTGACGGGAGAGGCGACCTTTGTCTCTTTAGATATGTGAAAATGTCTTTTGTTTTCTTTATTCTTCACCCCTTAAGTAAGGTACTACTTTCTCAAAATTATGTATTCTATACTTTATTAGCACAATTAAAGCAAATTGTGATTATAATATATTTTATATTTTACCACGACTGCAATTTAAATTCTCATATATACCAACCTTAAGCAAATACTCAATTCTCTATATCAATCAGCAAGTAATTATTCTATATCTCAAATTCCAGAATCAACACAAAATCTTTTTGTAATATATTATTATGTAATATTATATAAAAAATGATATTTCTGTTGATTTAGATTATCTTGAGGATTATGCTATGGTAATTCAGTCGTGGTTAAAATCTTGAAAATAAAATAATAAAAATAGTGATTAGAAATAGCTTTAATTGAGCTAAAGGAATATATAAAAACATAATTTAATTAAATTACTGCCTTCTTAAGGCGTAAGAATTAAAAAATAAACGTATTTACATAATTACAAAAAGATCTGAGCCGGCCATCCGGGAAACAACAACAATCGGTTTTATATAGGGGAAGTCCCGATATCTGGTGGTAGATATAAGCAGAATAATTGAATCTATGAAATATAATTTTAAATAAAATAATATTTTTATATAACATATAATTAAGCACTCTAAGTATTTGATTATATATTAATAATAACTCTCCATATATAATCCTATGGCGATTTATTGTAGCGTGTTTTTCTTGTAGAGAGGCTCTCATGCCTGAAAGCTATGTATTTGGGAATTTAAATATTTTAAAATAAACGTATACCCAGGAATCTCTATGATTGTTTATATCTATTATTCGCCCGTCTCTTCTTTTCTTTTTGTATTTCTAACTTATATATGTCATCTGTTATATTCCTACAATATAGATTTGCATAGACGGACATCCTCTTCTAATTGACTGTAGAAGTTCTTGGAAATGTGGAAGAGAATTCCGAGAGAAATCTCTCCTCCAGTTACGACTTCCTCTTATCAATTAGTGTCATTTTCGGCCATTTCTTGTATGTTTCTGTATAAAAAAACCTAATGTTATTTTGTTGTTGCTGAACTGTGAGAATCCTAGAAGCAAATTCTGACAGCGATTTTCTTAATTGCAAGACATTCTTAACTATAATTCCAATTAACTATAAGGCTGTCCCAATGGTTCGTGTTTTCCTTAAAACGTTGTTTTTTCTTATTACATGGCGAATAATATAATTACGGCGAATGCATAATAATACATAAAACAGTTACTTTATACATAATACACCCCACCAGCGAGGACAAGTAAACAAACGGGGCTCTGGAACATTTGTAAGTGCAAAGTCGATCTGCTTTTCACATGTGTAGACATGTGGTGCATTTACAGTAAAAGCAGTCGCCTACTTCTACCCACCATGATTATCATGGCCTGTACCACCTGTACTAGGGATAAGCAAAAAAGAAATACATAATACAAAGGCATTATATATAACGGCAAATAATATTATGGTGAATAATATTGATATTTCAATTTTTGCGAGTGTTAACGAACTTTTGAGATAACGTTGTATTTTAATTTCTCTGTTATTCCGAAGATGTCTCGCAACACTATCCTGTATTTGATTTGTGTGAGGTTCTCAGAATTCTGGCTTAGACGTTTAACATCTTCCATTGCTTTTACGCCATGTTTGAATCGTAAATCTATTCAAATGTTGCTGTTCGTTTTAAATGTTCATAGCTGAAACTCTAGATTGAACGAATATAGTGTTTCTATATAGGACTTACCGAATTCGTAGCAAAATTTGATGTAAATTCGCTTTTCAATTTTTAGAGTTTACCTAGCATCTTAGGAGATAGCTTTTGATGCGTTTTTAAATGTACTCGTATATACCAATGTTCTGCGCATAGAGACATGTAATGCTATATAGCACCATTTTGCACAATGTTTTCTTTCTTTATTGATATTAAAGTAATTTTATCCTGCTTTGTTTTAAAAGTATTAATCATTTTAACCAAATTATTAGGTGCACCTTGTGTGTTATTTTTAAAACAAACATAAAACCTTAAAATAATGAACAAAATAAATCTATGGAAATATTAGTGAATAAATTCATCTTAAAATTTCAAACCCAAAATATATATTCTCTTTTAATGTTAATTGTTGTATTTAGTTTCAATGTTAAACAAAAAAGACAAGATTTTTATCCAAAGCAAATAAAACAAGTCAATATAGCAAGTAGCGTGCAAAAACAAACAGACGATAGAACAAAAGACGACCAGAAGTTTTCTTTCATTTGTTCGGAATAAAAAAAGGCAGCCGACTTAACAACATTCTGTAGCATTAATGAGATAAAAAACATTTTGCCAATTGAAATTCACAACAATGGTAAACTTGAAAAAGGTTTTAATAGTTGTGTGTATTTAAAAATATTATTTTACATCTAAATTCTAACTATACTTAAAAGAAAATAATAAAATTAAATATTAACCAAAAACATATATTTTTATATAATGTAATAATAAATAAATATTATATTTTGTTTAATTCAATTTTCTTTATATTTAAATAATTAAAATCTTTATATATGTGATGCATTAACGCGCCATCTGTTATAAGATATTTTTAACGCGTATGAATCTTTTTAAAAATAAATCATACGCATCAAAAGAAAAAGTAAAAGTTTCTTATAAATATAATTTTCAAAACTCTATATATATACTATATAGTAATAAATATTTAATATCTTATCAAAATATTATTGATTAAGATTTATATAATGAACTTTTTATCGCTACATATTGTAACATACTTTGTATTTATTTATGTAAAATATTTAATTATTTTTTTTATTTTTCTTCATAGTTAGACAGTCGGCAACACTGTACTTTCTTTCACTAATTTTGCATAAGTTATTTTGTTGTTTATATATTACTAGACGAATCGCCCGGGCAACGCCCGGGTTTTACCCGAGTGCGAATATATTTTAAAAACGTTGTCTTGGGTGGTCGCAATAGACAGGGTGGTCTGTATAGACAGGTGTATGTATCACACAGCCGATAACAGGGTTGTCTAGAGTGGCCGCTATAGACAGGGTGGTCTGTATAGACAGGTGTATGTATCACACAGCCGATAACAGGGTTGTCTAGAGTGGCCGCTATAGACAGGGTGGTCTGTATGGACAGGTGTATGTATCACACTGCTGATAACAGGGTTGCCTAAGGTGACCGCTATAGACAGGGTGGTCTGTATAGACAAGTGGATGTATCACACAGCTGATAACAGGGTTGTCTAGAGTGGCCGCTATAGACAGGTGTATGTATCACACAGCTGATAACAGGGTTTTCTAGAATGGCCGCTATATACAGGGTGGTTTGTATAGACAGGTGGATGTAACACACTGCTGATTACAGGGTTGCCTAAAGTGTCCGCTATAGACAGGGTGGTCTGTATAGACAGGTGGATGTAACACACTGCTGATAACAGGGTTGTCTAGAATGGCCGCTATAGACAGGTGTATGTATCACACAGCTGATAACAGGGTTGTCTAGAGGGGGGCAGGGAGGACACGTGTTCGCCGGCAGCCAATGGGCGCGCATTCTATCCGTGAGCTTCAGAATAAGGCAATTATATAAGTAGATGGTTACCCTTGTTGTAATTTAATAAATATTAAAACACAAAGTAATAATGAGAGAAAGAAAGTACAGTGTTGCCGACTGCTTAACTATGAAGAAAAATCAATAAATAATTAAATATTTTACATAAATAAATACATATCATGTTACAATATGTAGCTATAAAAAGTTTATTATATGAATCTTTTAACTATAATATTTGACTATCCCTTTTTTTCTAAATAGGAAACGTTACACATATAATTTTAAAGTTTTGAAATATATAATTTTGAAAATGAAATATTTTAGTTTGATATTTAAGAAACCTATTGGAGCTTAATTTTTGGCCTTAGTTCTTATATACAAATATCGGAAACAATTCGCAATACGTTTTTTTTTATTACTAATATAGAAATGTATTGCTAAATATTTTTCGAAATTTTTTATTAAAGAACGAAGTTTGAGAATGATACCGCAAATGTTTTTTGTTTTTTTTTTTAACGAAAAATCGAAATTTATTTTAAGGAGAAATAACTATTATTTCTAACCTTAGGAATGAAGTATGAAAGGATGGAGTGTGAAGGAATGGGAACTGGACACTTTATTTTTCCGTTTATCATTACTCTTCACAATTCATCCTTTCATACTTCATCCCTAAGGTTAGAAATAATCGTTATTTCTCCTTAAAATAAATTTTGATTTTTCGTTCAAAAGAAACATTCGCGGTATAATTTTCAAACTTCGTTCTACAAACATAAGCCGCATTATATTGTGTTATATATTTTTATTAAAGTATATAACAAATTTTTTATATTTGATTAGTTCCTATGACGTAAAGTAACCTAATATTTAGGTTAGAGATATTAGAATGGAACATTCGTTTAGAGGTAGAATCATATATATAAACACCTACAGCTTTATTAAGACCACAGGTCTTATACAGATTCAACACAGGAAGGAAGCAAAGATGGAGCTCCTATAATCCAGGCAGCTCAGATCCCAACAGCCTCCAGGTTCGACGCATGTCTAATGGCCACAGAATAGAGGTAGAATCAAGAGGTTGGTGTGAAGAGAAGGCTGTTAAAAACGTTTCACAAAACAATGATGAGAAGTTCGGTATAAAAACAACGCAGTAATGATTCCTTTGTAGGCTATTGCAAGGATTTAAATCAGATCACTGAATATCAGAAAGGAGAGGGTAAAATCTCCTTTAAACTAACTTTATCTAAACATATTAAGAAGATAGAGGAAAAAGATTCAACTGGTCAGCAGACTACGCTGCGCGCTAAACCCTGCCGGATGGCGCCGCTTGGACAATGGTTTAGAGAGATTAGCTATAGATTAAAGAAGTTGTGTTACCACTACACTTAGGGGTATTATATTAGTCCAATGGTTTAGAGAGAGATTAGCTATAGATTAAAGAAGTTGTGTTACCACTACACTTAGGGGGATTAGATTATTCCAATGGTTTAGAGAGATTAGGTTAGGTTAATGCTAAAGTGATTTAGCTTTCAGAATAGTTTAATAATATCAGATTAGTGTAACTTCGTATAGGTATTGTATTCGCTGTTGTCTGATAGGAACATGCTCACACACAATCTGACACAGACTATATGTTCAGCTCGAAAAACATTCAAATTTATTCAAAAGATTTATTCTGGATATCAGCTTCCCTGTAATAAAACATTCTAACATTAGTTTGTATTTAAAAAATAAAGGAGTAATATATTTCAATATTTGAAAAATAATTCTAAAAATGGAATAATAAAAAAGTTCAGGTGTTGGTATTAAAATTAAAAAGAAAACGCATATCCTGACCAGGTTCACATGAAATATTTATATGGCAGAGCGCCATCTGGTGGAAAAGAAATCGACTAAACGTTGATTTAACCAGTTCCCTGATATTTGACCAACCCATTTTTAAATTTTATTTCAATACCAAACATCTGACCCTTTTCACTATTTAAAAAAAATATATTTACATGTTTAGCGTATTTACGCAAGTTTGGCCTTGAATACCTATTTCTTGATTTCTCAGGAAGCCTCTGGGACCAAAACATTTTTGGTCATAGTGGTACAGTCTGCACCACGCTGACGAGGGCCAACTGCCTGAAACGCGTTCGTGGTTGGATTTTCTTGATTCATCAAGAAAATGGGTTGGCAAATTATCAGGGAACAGGTTAAATCAATGTTTAGTTGATTTCTGTTCCACTAGATGGCGCTCTGTCTTCTGAAAAGTTCATGTGAAAGTGGTCAGGAAATTCCTCTTTTGATATTTCAATATATAGGTGAAATGAAATATATTAGAATATTCTATCTAATAAAAATAAATAAGTTGAGGCTTCAAAAATTATATCGAATTCCTATTTGAATACAATCAAAATGCACTTAGATTTGGTTTAGAATATTTTAATATACTCACAACCTTACATTTTAATCATCTAAAAATCACAAAATATTTTCTCACAATGAGTTTCTTTTTATTTTAAAATGATAGCTTTCAACAGGCTTAATAAAACATCGACTATATCTTGCAAGAAACATTTACAAATACATACGCGCGTAGCGTGGATATTTACAACTGAAATTTTAAAATTGAAATGTAATTTAACAATGTTATGGAATATATCTATTCATTTTTTAAATTTTCCCTCTACATTCAGTCAATGAATTGAGAAGTGAGATGTTAAATACATATGCATATAACGACAGTGATAATCTTCTCGGTATTATTTATGCGATAAAACGGAATAAAAGAAGAAAAGTATCTTTAATAGACAATTATAACGGTGCGAGCTTTCGGGCAAAAAACCCTTCTACAGGCGTGGTAGACGTGACACTATAACATGATATGTTATAGTGTCACGTCTACCACGCCTGTAGAAGGGTTTTTTGCCCGAAAGCTCGCACCGTTATAATTGTCTATTAAAGATACTTTTCTTCTTTTATTCCGTTTTATCGCATACATATGCATATATTTAACGAAAGGTCACTTTTTCCTTCAGAATAGCGATGAAACTTAGTGTCATCTATTGACCTCAGCAAACTAGCGGCCTCGGGTCAGCACAAGCCAACAACATCAGTTATGGTAAACTCAGAAGGTTTCGGGCTAATAGTTTGCCTTAATAAGATCTACCAAGGCTTTATGACATTATTAGAATTTGCCAAAAGGTTGTTAAGCCGATAGGTGGCTAAGTCAATTCTATAGCCAGAATATAGATGGACAATTTGCGAAGAGAATATTAATCTATGAAACAAATAATTGGGCCTTCTGAGTTTTACAAAGTTGTTATTATGGCTTTGACACACATCCGAGTCACATATCCAGATAGAGGACATTGTAACTTCTGTGATAGAAATGCATGGAGACATCTGAGGCTCTTCATTGGACACGACAACAACAACAGATCCGAGTACAATAATTTGCGGAGATGATCAATAGATTGTGCTTAGTTTTAGCATCCATATATCTTTTTTTATTAGAGAGAGATAGTTATATAATTAATTAGAGATTTATGTGGTATGTATTTATTTTTGTACTGGTTTTACTTTTAAACGGCTTAACCAAATTTGCTAAATTGATCATGTATATGCAAAAAAGAAAGGGTGAATAAATAGGCGATTTAATTTTTTTTGTTGGTAATTGAATGGATCGAAAAATTTAACTTTAAACACGATTATATTACAATTTTGACAGAATTACAGATTTTCCACGATGTCAATAGCTTCTCAGAAAATAATAGTGAAGTGATTTTTCTATAGTTTTAGCTTCAAAGGAATTTGGGATTTATTAATTACCATCAAATCAAAGACGCGATATCTCCACAAGGGATGCTTGTGTCAAGAAACAACACTAAATTCAGAGACAATTTTACATAAAAAATTGGTGAATTACAAGGTTTGAGTAGAAGCTTAAAGAAGAAAAGAACATGCTTTATTTTACATTCATTTCAGGAACAACCAATAAAATAAATACAAATATATATATAGAGTTTATCAATTACAGTTTTTTAACCAAGAGAGAAAATCATGGATATATTTACAGAATATTCTAAATTTAAAATATGAGTCCTTACTGTTTATAAACATAAAAAGATCCCTGTATTCAATGTTTTCCTGATTTCTGTAGTTCTGGAAGATTGGACATTCAATAAGCAGGTGACTGGAATCCTGCCTTCTCTCTCCACTAAGAAATTTGGGATAGAATCCTACAATCTTGTCATTAGCAATCGCTTCAGAAACAAGTCACAACGTGTTCAGACTTGGAAAACAAGGTTATATACACATATATCGCTTCTCGGCCTTTCGGCTAAAATCAAAGTGTAGTATATAGACATATTATTCTGCACTAGCGCGCCATCTGTTGAAAAAATCCATTAATTTTTCCATTGCAGTAAGGGCAGTAGAAATTGTTTAATATCAAAAGGAATCTTACGCGTCTAAAATGGTTTCGAATTTTCAAATATAGACATAATAGGATTGGTGTACTAAGGATTATCAGCATACATTATGTGACACATGTAGGTATCGTATTTACTCTATCAGAGGAGTTAGGTCTGTGTTGTCTAATTGTGAGAAATGATAAAGTTCCCTATTAGAAAATATCGATCAGAAGAAAGGCCTTACTAATCCATCCTTCCCCAGAAGTAATTGACTTTAAATCCTCTTCTTTCCCATTTAAATAACAAAAATACGTTTTGATTATTTTGTTATGGAATTGAAATGAGAAATTTGCTTTTTAACTCTAAATATACACAATGCATATATACTATACCTACTTTTAGAACATAAAATTCAATAGATGAATTCTGTTGTATATATATATATATTAAAAATGGCATATCCTGACCAGGAGCACATGTGCTTTACAGAAGGCAGAGCGCCATCTGGTGGAACAGAAATCAACTAAACATTGATTTAGCCTGTTCCCTGATATTTGGCCAACCCAATTTCTTGATAAATCAAGAAAAGCCATCCACGGTCGCATTGGTCGCAATGGTTCAGCCTACTCCACGCTGACGAGCGCCAAAAGCGCGAAACGCGTTCGTGGATGGCTTTTCTTGATTTATCAAGAAATTGGGTTGGCCAAATATCAGGGAACAGGCTAAATCAATGTTTAGTTGATTTCTGTTCCACCAGATGGCGCTCTGCCTTCTGTAAAGCACATGTGCTCCTGGTCAGGATATGCCATTTTTAATATTGATTTCAACACCTGATCTTTTTATCTTTTATTTTTTTTCTTTCGTTTTTTTAATATATATATATATATATATATATATATATACATGGTAGGATCAATAAATAAGGTGAATTATAATTTATTAAAAAAACTAAGAACGATATTAAAAATTAGGACTTGATTTATTCAAAATAATCACCTTGGCTTTCTATACATCGTCTCCATCTTTCTGGCAACTTGTAAATACCCTCTTTATAGGCACTCTTAGGAAGCGTGTGAAAAAATTCTTGCACCACTTTCTGGACATCTTCATCCGAGTCAAATCGCTTTCCCTTTAACTCCTTCTTTAGTAGTCCAAAAAGGAAATAGTCAGAGGGGGCTAGGTCTGGACTATATGCAGGATGTTCTAAAATTTCAAAACCTAATTTAATGATTGTAGATACAGTTTTACATGATGTATGCGGCCTTGCATTATCATGAAGGAAGAGAACACCTTTACTAAGCTTCCCTATTCTTTTATTTTTTATACCGGGCTTTAGCTTATTTACAAGAATGTCACCATAAAGGTCGCTGTTCATACGTTGCCTTGAGGATAAAAAATCAAGACAGATTGGTCCATCAACATCCCAAAAAATTATTAACAAAACTTTACCGGCCGAACGTTGATACCTGAGGAACCTGTAATTCGTCCATTTTTGAACTCGTTAACCCATTTATAAACTTTTTTTTTTTTTTGAGACAAACAAGACTCACCATAGATAGTTTTCATTCCTTGGTATATTTGAGATGTTTGAATACCTTCCGCATTTAAGAAACGAATAACTGCACGTTGTTCAAGCCTGGTGCAATCCTTCAAGGTAGCTTCCATTTTAGTTTATTTATAAGTCTCGCGCCGCGCGTGGGAAAAAAGTACAGAACACCTTAAATAGTCTCTCGATGTTATATTTTAATATTCTGTGGTTTAAATTATTTTTGCTTTTTTAATTTTTAAGAAATAAGTTAATTCACCTTATTTATTGATCCCCCTTTGTATATTAATTAATTGTTACCACAGAGTGTATGTAAGCTCACAGGTGAATAGGCGCTAACTGAAAGAAGTAAAAAAAAGTTACTTTATTTGATATTAGTTTCCCTTTTATATTTTGTTCTCTCTCTTGTAAATCAATAAATATAATGTTTAATTAATAATTCTTGGAATCAGTTTCATTAAAAATTTCAAGCAAAGTAAACAAATTATTTTTGAAATACTGATCATTTGATTTATAACTAAATATTTATGCTAAATCAATTTTCTGTTTCCGATTGGTAAAAAGTTTGTACAACACATCAAATATATTATGGTTCATTAGCTCACTATCTGTTATGAAAATTCGAAACTATTATAGACACGTATGATTCCTTTTGATAATTAAACAATTTATACTGCCCTTACTGCGATGAAAATTAATGGGAGGGCCTTGGCTCAACTAAAATAATCATACATGTCTATAATATGAAAAAATAGTACCAATGTGATATTGTACTGGGATAAGGTGCATTATTATGAAAAAAGGCATCTCCTTATCGTGCAACTGAAAGTTGCTGATGGCTTGCGCCATCTATCGGAATAATTATCAACTATTCTCGTTGATTTTTAATCATTCCAGAATTGGCCAAATACCCATTCTTGATTAATCAAGAAAAGCTAACCACGGACGCGTTTCGGGCTGTTGGCCCTCATCAGCGTGGTGCAAGCTGTACCTCAACGACCAAAAAAACTGGTCATTCAAGGCATCCTGAAAAATCATGAAACGGGTAGTTAAGGCCAGAATTGCGTGAGACCGCCTTTTTTTAAAATTATGCACTTTATCCCAGTACAATATCACATTTGTACTATTTTTTCACATTGTGTCGCGGTCTCACGCAATTCTGGCCTTAACTACCCGTTTCATGATTTTTCAGGATACCTGAATGACCAGCTTTTTTTGGTCGTTGAGGTACAGCTTACACCACGCTGATGAGGGCCAACAGCCCGAAACGCGTCCGTGGTTAGCTTTTCTTGATTAATCAAGAATGGCCATTTGGCCAATTCTGGAATAATTAAAAATCAACGAGAATAGTTGATATTTATTTCGATAGATGGCGCAAGCCATCAGCAACTTTCAGTTGCACGATAAAGAGATGCCTTTTTTCATAATGTCTATAATAGTTTCGGATTTTCACATCAAGTAAGTTTAGGTTTATATATATTCTAATATGCAAAATGCCTTTAAAATCAAAAAGTTGGTCATTGAAGAAATGTTGTCTTTTGGATAAAACTTTCAACATCATTGTTGGGAATTTTGTAATCAGAATATTCCGCTTGATATAGATTACATTTTGAATTGCTCGAAATGAAGAATTATTTTGACTTTTAAAAAACAAAATCCTTGAACTTTATTAATGTACATTGTATGTTATTTGTACATAGATAAAGTATATTTTGAATGTATACTTACTCTCATGTTACAATCTAAATCTAGACATGTTCAAAGGGGTTTATTTAAACTACTTTATTTTTCAACAATTTTCCAATTCAACATATGAAACTGAAGAGTTAGAAATATTCTTTTAGAAGTATATGTTACTTTAAATCAACAATTTTTAAATGTAGTTATATATATTATTTGACAAGAGGATGAATACATAAAATATTTTAGTAAATTAAATTTTATTGCCATCTATCGTTAAAGGTTTACACAAATAAATTTACTGGCAATGAGTTTCCTTTTAATTTGGCGAAACCTCTGAGAGGGTTCACTACTGATGAGCCAAGCCCTCTCATTCAAAAACTCATATCATTGCAGTAAGGTCTGTAGAGATAATATTTAATGATATTTAAAAAGAAACTCATTGCCAGTAAATAAAATATTTTAAGAAAATAAATGGCATCTCCTTATCGTGAAATTTAAAATTGCTGATGGCTTGCGCCATCTATCAGAATAAACTTCAACTATTCGTTTATTTTTAATTATTCCAGAATTGGCCAAATACCCATTCTTGATTAATCAAGAAAAGCTAACCAAGTACGCGTTTCGGGCTGTTGGCCCTCATCAGCGTGGTGCAAGCTGTACCTCAACGACCAAAAACACTAGTCATTCAGGCATCCTGAAAAATCTTGGAACGGGTAGTTAAGGCCAGAATTGCGTGAGAAGGCGAAACAATGTGAGAAAATAGTACAAATGTGATATTGTACTGGGATAAGGTTCATAAATTATAAAAAAAAAAGAAAGAAAGGAGAATCTACAAACTACTCGTTTCATGGTTTTTCAGGATGCCTGAATGACCAGTTGTTCTGTCGTTGAGGTACAGCTTGCACTACGTTGACGAGGGCCAACAGCCCGAAACCCATACGTGGTTAGCTTTTCTTGATTAATCAAGAATGGGTATTTGGCTAATTCTGGAATAATTAAAAATTAACGAAAAGTTGATATTTATACCGATAGATGGCGCCAACAGATATTGTACTGGGATATCACATTTGTACTATTTTTTCATAAAATATTTTGTTGCAAAAACTTCACTCCGGACAGACATAGTAGTGTCCATTATACCATACATAAATTACTATAGCATGAATTGTCACGGAATAATGGTGTATAGCAATAACCCTCCATATATAAATAGGAAATAAAATCATTTAAACGCGAATGTTTCTATTACACACGAAACAAACTTCTACTGTCCTTACTGCGATGAAAAATATCAGAAGGGCTGGTCTCATCAGTGGTGAACCCTCTAAGCAATTTCGCCAATTTACCAGGCCACTTCTTAGAGCTCTAATACTGTGAATCATCCAATTCAATACTGGAATCGTCCAATACAGTATTAGAGCTCCAAGAACCGGTTTGGTAGATTTAATTGGCGAAACTGCTGGGAGGGTTCACCACTGATGAGCCAAGCCTTCCCAATATATATTTTTATCGCACTAAGCACAGTAGAGAAGTTTGTATTGTAATTAAAAGAAACATTTCCGTGCTTAATTTATTTCATATCCTATGGCATATTCATATATCAAAGGTATGGGACAATTTCTTTAAATATGTGTTAATACATTTTTTAAAGGGAGAGGCGCCACTTTTGACAGAAAATTTATAATATACACTCGAAAATAGCATAGTGTGAAGAAAAATTATAGTTTTCAAAATATATATATATATTTTTTATAAATATTTATTTATAAATAAAACATACATTAGGATCGGAATAGTTCCATATCATAAAGCAATAACGCGCCATCTATACATATAAAATGAAAGGATATAAAAGCACGGATGTTTCTTTTATACATAATACAAACTTCTACTGCCCTTACTGCGATGAAAGAATATATTGGGAGGGCTTGGCTCATCAGTGGTGAACCCTCCCAGCGGTTTCGTCAATTTAATCCACCAAACCGCTTCTCAGAGCTCCAATACTGTATTGGACGATTTTGCTTATATACGCAGCACTGAAGGGTGGAATCTCAGAAATGGTTTTCAAGAAAACTATGGACATAAGCTTATAGGATAGTTCCATATCATATTATTTGGTAAATAACTGTGTTGATGGGACAGTTTAATCTGGAATAAGGACATAATGGTATTATGTTCTCTAAATTGTCTGTATAGTAGTGTTCTGTGAAGATATATCTGTGAAAAAAAAAAAATATTTGACCAGCGCAAACCCTCTAAGTTGGCTTACCCTATTTGTATGTTTTGTTGAATAAACAAATAGTGAAATAAACTTTGATCAGTATGTATCCTGATTTCGTGAGGTAAATATTTCAATGTGTAGAGGAAATTGGTTATATAGAATTGTAAATATAATTTTCTATTTATTGCAATGTTTCGGTGCTTCACTGTCACTCTTTTTCAAGGAAATAACAATATAGTAATCCTATACGTTTATAGAGTTTTGTTGAAATACTCAATAGAACAAAATGAAGCGAAATACTAGAACTCAAAAGTGGAAACTGTTTTTGTGAAAGGTGCTAGGAGCCTGAAGAAAGTAATGTTTTGCGAATGTTTTCTTTTTTTATCTGAATATATATATTTGCTTATTTTAGCGCTTTTTAATATTGCCACGTGGAAGATTAAGGAAGACCAACTTCGAGATGAGACAGAAATTTATTTAAGGCAAGAACAAACTATGAAGGATCAACAAAAGATAAGAAATGAGGGAAGTTTACAGAGTAGTAAAATATAAACATAAAAAAATGACCATATGTTTAAACTAGTGTAGGATAATTGTTATGTAATTAAAATAAGTGAAAAGAATGAATCTGTAACCAATTTAACATTACATATTATTTATTATTAATAGTAATTATATGAAACAAATCTTGGTATATATGTCTACATGAAAAACAACGAAAACATTATATACATACAAGTTCCTTTTCAAACTCAGTCTCATCTATAGCCATTGTTACTCTGTAATATTCCAACAATAATGAATGCTTGTAAAATAATAAATACTTCGCTACAATATGGTCTGAATTTAGCACACGTGCTGTATGCTTTTTTCAGATTCATGACGAATATCTGTGAATCTAGGCACTCTATTTCTGTCTAATTTGAGAAGGTGACAAAAATTCGCCGTAACCTCGGAATAAATAGTCAAATTAATTCGGTTCAAGAATTATTCCAACTAAGGAATTTAATATTTCTATATTTAAAGGAATGTTATTAACAAATGATATTTTGAAAAATTCTAATAGAAGGAGAAACACCATAATGAAGTATTGTGGAGCATTATCTCTATATATATAAAAGTCAACGTCTGTCTGTCTGTTTCGCGATAAACTCAAAACTACTGAACCAATTGGTACCAAATTTTGCATGTCGCCTTTTATAAACCCGAGGAAAGTTTTGGCTACATTTTGATTAGTATTTTTGGCTATTTATTTTTTTCATTTGAAGAACTTTTTTTTTACGCGGAGTAATCCGGAATGGAATGAATACCCAAATATGGCCATTTTTTATACGCATCGGTGGTTCAGTGGTAGAATGCTCGCCTGCCACGCAAGCGGCCCGGGTTCGATTCCCGGCCGATGCATTTTTTTTTACAATTTTTAAAACTCATTTTTTTCTGTAGTTCATGTATTACTTCTGTATTGCTATTCTATGGCACTTCTAATATTTATTATTGATGTACTTTCAGTATGAAGGAAATTGCAATCGGGGGAATTCTCGGGCCAAGCCGGGTCATACGTCTAGTAACCTATATATATTACCACGTGGAAAATTAGGGAAGACAAATTTAAGGATGACACAGCAATTTATTTAAGGCAAGAACAAACTATGAATGATAAACAAAAGATAAGCAATGAGAGAACATTACAGAGTATCAAAATATAAACATCAAAAATGATACTCTGTTAATAAAATAATAAATACTTTGCTACAATACATATACCATTGATGTAATCCTGCAGGTTCTCATTACAATGGAGAGAGAGAGACAACTCCATTATTCCACCAATATGCAACACCAAGCTCGGGGTGTCAGGACTCCATTATTCTCTCCAAGTTTTAAAGTTTTTTCCTCGGGCTGAAACAAAGTAATCAAAGGATGCAAATTCCTATCCGCCCTGATAATCCTGCCGGGGACTCTGCCTCAACCCTCCTCGCTGACTCTTCATGCCTTAATTGAACTTCTATATAGACAGTCTTCTAGTCTGACTGACCGCTGCATTCATTGGCGGACACAGATTGGAACATATAAGACCTTAATCTAGCGCAAACATGGCTGAGGACATATCTAAACCTGATATTTCTTTTAAATAAAATATACTTCAACCAGAAAATTGTTTTTATTCTCTCAACGCGTTTCAACACAAATATGTTTTATCCTCAAATAAGATTTTTTTGCTTATCCCTAGTACTCGTGGAACAGGACATGAAAATCAGGGTGGATAGAAGTAGGCGACTGCTTTTATTGTAAGTGCACCACATGTCTACACTTGTGAAAAGCAGTTCGACTTTGCACTTACAAATGTACCAGAGCCCCGTTGGTTACTCTTACTCGCTGGTGGGGTTGAAATTTTGCAAGAATCGGGGACCATTAGAGCATTTTTTTCTAAATCAGAAAAAAAGTGCCCAATTCGGGAATCGAACCCGGGTCGTAGCGGTTGAAAACCAATGGTTTATATAATCCTTCCACCGACCCCCTCAAATAATAATATAAACAGTAGCTATGCGTTTCTTTATTCATGCAAATTGGCATTTTTTGGATCTCTATAATCCTTCCATATACACATAGCTATAAGTTGAGAGTCTCAACTTATAGCTATGCCTGTGAAAGGATTATAAAAAATCAAAAGCTTGCACTTTGCACGGATAAAGAAACGCATTGCTACTCTTTATATTCTTAATTTACTCATAGACTTTATAGCATATTTCTTCTAATACAGTAGAATCTGCCTTTAACGGACACCCGGCTAGCGGACACCTCTCTACAAAGGACAGTTTTCATATGCAAAATTACCATTTTTACAATTTAGCAACTCTCCGGTAAGAGGAAACCTCTCCCTATAGGACACTTTAGCTCTGCAATTAGGTGTCCTTTACAGGGCGTTTCTACTATATTTTTTCTTCGTTATGAAAAATTAAAATTAAAGCATTTGTCAGGGTATTAAATAGGATTCTTAGACGAAGCATCTTTTGTTTTAAAGAACTATAAATGTTCCGGCCAGGTAACTTCTATCTTAAAGATAAACCAAATATATTCGGAAATAAGACAAACGAATTCCATTTTATTGTTACACATCCTTTAACACACCTACCTATTGGCATTTCTAGACTTCTTGTATTTCTTTATTCCACTGTGAGACAAGGAAATTACTGAAGAACTCCCCCATTACCTGCTTAATTGTACAGCGCTTGATGAAGAAAGGAAGGCCCTATATCAACAAATTAAATGTACCAACACTTCACTCTACGCATTGCTTTCAAAAATATCAGCAAACAAATCTAAGACAATAGCTTACTATAAATATTTTAGATCATCATTATGTTAGGACCAGTTAACAAGTGAATGACTTTGAGATGAAGAGTAAAGCCAGTTCAATTTCTATGTAAATAACACAAGATGATTATTACCTTACCCAATTGGGTGAATCTGTATGGGGCAAGTCCCTAATAAAGGTTTTGTGTGTGTATTTCTTTATTCGCTCCTTAAAAGGAACTTAGATTGTGAATTACTGTCATAGAATATATTACTAAACTATTTTATAATCGAATTTTGAAACCTATGCCATAAATTATTAAATGGTATATTTAGAGAAATTATATTAAATATCAAATTTTGAGTTTCGTGATGCCACCAAATAGGTCATTTCTCTATTTCCATATGTGAAGAAATCATTTATGCAATTTTCTACTACATATATATAGCCTGTAAGTTCTCAGAATTAAATTCCCCTATCCATTTCATGGATTTATCCTCTTTTCTTAGACACTTTAATTGTTCAAATCCGTTACGAAACCTCGGAGTCATCCAAGTAGAAAATTTTCAATTCTTTTGAATTCATGTTAAAACAATTGTTATCAATTCAATTTTGATACTCTTATTATTTTAGTTATACCTTATTATATAGGCATCCCCCTCAATTATTTCATATGTCTCCTTATATAATCTTATATTTATTCATTACAAAACACACGCTATATCCTATGTGGATATTTGCGTGTAAATGTTTGATCTATTTTATGTACATAGTTTTTTATATAATATTATATGAAAAAATGAAAGAAAAAAATAAAAGATAAAAAGATCAGGTGTTGAAATCAAAAATAAAAATGGCATATCCTGACCAGGAGCAGATGTGCTTTACAGAGAGCAGACCGCCATCTGGTGGAACAAAAATCAACTATTCATTGATTTAACCTGTTCCCTGATATTTGGCCAACCCAATTTCTTGATAAATCAAGAAAAGCGAACGCGTTTCGCGCTGTTGGCGCTCGTAAGCGTGGAGTAGGCTCTACCAATGGGAGCAAAAAGATTTTGGTCCCAGTAGTTTCCTGAAAAATCTATTGTTTTCAATATAATATTATATGAACGATTAATAAATCAATTTCAATCTCAATCTCTCCCTCTCTCTCCAGCCTGAAAATTTTCACACAAAAATATTCACTTAAATCTTAAAATTTAGTTATCATATTGAATATTTCTTTGAGAGAAAGGAAATGTAAGTAACCGAAACCTCGGGTAAAAATATTATAAAAAAATATCTATACAGATTTAGATATATTATTATTTCAAATTCATAGCTATTTACTTAATTTTATAGCTTTCTGAATTAGGAATTATTCCAATAACCCTTCCGTGTTTAGTTTCTACCAGAATGAATGTAGTCGAACCTGATAGTGTTTAACAATAATTTATTATATTATATTTTATCATTATATATT